>CAMXCT020000860.1:0-202868 GCA_947184155.2 Cladocopium goreaui | reverse complement strand
GCAGTATCATTACTGGCAATGCCGTGTTTCGAGCATGCTTCAAGATCATTGACGAGTGCGAGGCATCAGGTATTCCTTGGATCTTAGAGAACCCGCTTCATAGTCGGTGTTGGAATCTACCATATTTGAGAAGGCTTCTTAACGACCCTGCTTTCTTGCCAGTTCAAGCAGATTTCTGTCAATTTGGAACCACATGGAAGAAACCAACTCTTTTCCTTTCAAGCCGCATTGATGATGTCCACAAACTGCACCGCACTTGCCAAGGTCAACATGGGTGGTGCAGTCGCACTTCAGAGAGGCACTTCCTGTTGACCGGGTCAGGGCCTGGTGGTCGCCCATGGACCAAGATTGCTGAGCCGTATCCCACTAAACTTTGCAGAGCATTGGCACACGTCCTCACCTGCCGATATCACACCATGACTAACCTACCCTAACAATTCTGGTTAACATCCCATCTATGATTTGGGTGGATGACTTGGGGGTGTCTATTTGATGAGGAGATTTGAAGGGCAGCACTTATTTGAAGAGTTGAGAAGGAGTTTAGAAGGAGGAGTTGAAGTGCTGCCTTTTTTCGAATGTTGTGTCATGCATGCTTGACCAAGCATACCGAGCCAGCTGAACATGAGAAAAAGATATGACCGCTGAGTGGTGAGCTGAATTGAAGTCTGGATGTTTTAGTTTCTGGAAGACTGAGTAAGCAAACCACGCCTTGACGCCGTGTGGTGCTCAAGTGACCCAAAACCCGCCCATCCCTTGGGGGGTGTCTATTTGATGAGGAGATTTGAAGGGCAGCACTTATTTGAAGAGTTGAGAAGGAGTTTAGAAGGAGGAGTTGAAGTGCTGCCTTTTTTCGAATGTTGTGTCATGCATGCTTGACCAAGCATACCGAGCCAGCTGAACATGAGAAAAAGATATGACCGCTGAGTGGTGAGCTGAATTGAAGTCTGCCTTTACCTGCCGTTCGGCACTGCCAGCTTCCGAAGTGCGTGCTGCGTCTGCTTCTGAACGCGTAGAACCTAGTTGCAAACCTTGTCTTTACCTGCCGTTCGGCACTGCCAGCTTCCAAATTGCTTGCTGCGTCTGCTTTCTGAACGCCTAGAAACTAGTTGCAAACCTTGTCTTTACCTGCCGTTCGGCACTGCCAGCTTCCAAATTGCTTGCTGCGTCTGCTTTCTGAACGCCTAGAAACTAGTTGCAAACGTTGCCTTTACCTGCCGTTCGGCACTGCCAGCTTCCAAAGTGCGTGCTGCGTCTGCTTTCTGAACGCGCAGAACCTAGTTGCAAACCTTGCCTTTACCTGCCGTTCGGCACTGCCAGCTTCCAAATTGCTTGCTGCGTCTGCTTTCTGAACGCCGAGAAACTAGTTGCAAACGTTGCCTTTACCTGCCGTTCTGCACTGCCAGCTTCCAAATTGCTTGCTGCGTCTCGCAGGTGGCATTCGTCTGGCATACCGCAGGTCCAAGGACGCTGCCGCAGCACCAAAACACGATGGCACTGAAGGACGGATCGGGCCCGCGGCCGGCAGCCCAGAGTGCCAAACGTCGCTTTCTGAACGCCTATAGAAACTAGCTGCAAACCTTGCCTTTACCTGCCGTTCGGCACTGCCAGCTTCCAAATTGCTTGCTGCGTGCCGTTCTGCACTGCCAGCTTCCAAAGTGCTTGCTGCGTCGTGCTGGTGGCGTTCGTCTGGCGCACCTCGGGTCCAAGGATGCTGCCGCAGCACCAAAGCACCATGGCAGTGAAGGGCGGATCGGGCCCGCGGCCGGCAGCCCAGAGTGCCAAACGTTGCTTTCTGAACGCCTAGAAACTAGCTGCAAACCTTGCCTTTACCTGCCGTTCTGCACTGCCAGCTTCCTAATGGCTTGCTGCGTCTTGCAGGTGGCGTTCGTCTGGCAGCACCACAACACCATGGCAGTGAAGGACGGATCGGGCCTGCGGCCGGCAGCCCGGAGTGCCAAACGTCGCATTCTGAACGCCTAGAAACTAGCTGCAAACCTTGCCTTTACCTGCCGTTCGGCACTGCCAGCTTCCAAATTGCTTGCTGCGTCTTGCAGGTGGTGTTCGTCTGGCACACCTCAGGTTCAAGGACGCTGCGGCAGCACCGAAACACCATGGCAGTGAAGGACGGATCGGGCCCGCGACCAGCAGCCCAGAGTGCCAAGCGTCGCTTTCTGAACGCCTATAGAAACTAGTTGCAAACCTTGCCTTTACCTGCCGTTCGGCGCTGCCAGCTTCCAAATTGCTTGTGCAGCGTCTCGCAGGTGGCGTTTGTCTGGCACACCTCAGGTCCAAGGACTGCCGCATTACCAAAACACCATGGCAGTGAAGGACGGATCGGGCCCGCGGCCGGCAGCCCAGACTCCAAACGTTGCTTCCTGAACGTCAGAAACTAGTTGCAAACCTTGCCTTTGCTTGACAAAAGTTGCTTCTCTCACGCGCTCCCCCGCTACAGCAGGGGTCGGCGGATATAGATTTAAATTTTAATGATAGATTTTTTTAGCCGGACCTAGGAGCCGGCGCCGCGGGGATGAACCATTCCCACCAGAGGAGGTATCTTTCGAAGTTTTGGGAAGGGCCAATGGGCTGTCAAAGGCCCGCGCTCTTCAGCCAAGCAGCCAGTACATAGCTGTGCTTTGCTTGGAGACCCTTGCAGCTTTTCGCAATCGCCCGCCTCAAAAGTTGCATTTGGAGTCCAATTTGGAGTCTCTTTGTCTGGAGTGCGTTTCTGAAGGTTTTGAATGAGATTGTCACTGCAACATCTGAGAGCTAAGACTGTAAGACCCTGGTGTCTGCCAGGATCTGGTGAAGGTCATGTGCTTTCCAGTGGATGGTGGACGGATTGTGCGAAGGAACTTTTCAAAGGCTTGGACGTGGGCAGGATGGGCTGCTTGCAGTGGGTGGGAAAATAGTAGAATATTCGGAATATGGATGAGTATGAAAGATCGTTGCTCAAGAGAGCCTAAAGACACCCAACATTTTTATCTAGCTGTTCTGCAATTGCTTCATTCTCGGTTCCAGCATTTAAGCTGCGCAGGCCAGCTATGCTGCAAGATGTAAAGCAAGGCTGTTTGGGATCAGGATGAATACGAGTCAAGAACGGAAGCATAGGCTAGAGGCCTTATAGGTCCTTGCAAGGTTTCTGCGCCGAAACATGCAAAACATGCACTTTGGAGATCAACAATCTTGAGGAATCTGAATTCATTGTTCAGGCATGCAGTGAATGGATTCAGATTGAGTTGAGTAGATGGCGCATCCGAAGCCATTCAAGGATACTGAAGGTGTTTTCTGCTTCCATCGTGTTAGCATCCAGCAATGTTCACTGGTCAGCCCGTGTACCCTGGACAACAGATGTATGCAGTTCCAGGTGCCGTGACTACGCTCCCATCTCGTGTCTCTTACGTGACGAGTGGTGCTGAGATCCCTGGCGGCATGGCTGCCCCAGCTGTGGCTTATCCACAGATGGCACCACAGATCTATGCTCCGTCAGCAATGGTCTCCCCTGGAATGCAGACTCAGACAAGGGTTGTGACCCTGAGTGTATCGGAGGCTGAGGTTCTTCTGGCACAAAAGGCTTGGTCAGATGCAATCAAACACATTTCCAAGACCTATCTTGAGGGAGGTGACTACGTTGCAGCTGCTGCCAAAGCAGCCGGTGAGCTCTATGGCTATGGCCACTCTGATGTGCTGTTCAAGCCAACCAAGGCAGCTGAAGCACAGTTTCGACCCACAGCCTCAGATGCCATGTCCTACTTTGTTGGGCACAAGGCAGTCGAGAACGGTTATCTTGAGGATGCTGGCTTCGCCATCAACGGTGGAAAGGGATGGTCAAATGTGGTTTTTGACAACCACAAAATTAATGTCAGCGGCAATGTTGCCATCGCCATGGGCAACTACTTCTTCACCAGCGCTGCAGATGGAAGCAAGACCAAAGTTGAGTACACTTTTGGCTACAAGAAGAATGCGGACGGCAAGGTGCGCATCTTCCTCCACCACTCCTCAGTGCCATACAGCGTGCCTGCAGCCACTGCATCTGGAGCGATTACTGAAGAGGAAGTAAAGAGTGTGCAGGCAGCATGGGCCAATGCCATCAGGAGTATCTCCAAGACTTATCTTGACGGAGGCGACTACGTTGCAGCTGCTGCCAAAGCAGCCGGTGAGCTCTATGGCTATGGACACACAAATGTGCTGTTCAAGCCAACCAAGGCAGCTGAAGCACAGTTTCGACCCACAGCCTCAGATGCCATGTCCTACTTTGTTGGACACAAGGCAGTCGAGAAGGGTTATCTTGAGGATGCTGGCTTCGCCATCAACGGTGGAAAGGGATGGTCAAATGTGGTTTTTGACAACCACCAAATTGATGTCACTGGCAATGTTGCCATTGCCATGGGCAACTACTTCTTCACCAGCGCTGCAGATGGAAGCAAGACCAAAGTTGAGTACACTTTCGGCTACAAGAAGAATGCGGATGGCAAGGTGCGCATCTTCCTCCACCACTCCTCAGTGCCATACAGCGTGCCTGCAGCCACTGCATCTGGAGCGATTACTGAAGAGGAAGTAAAGAGTGTGCAGGCAGCATGGGCCAATGCCATCAGGAGTATCTCCAAGACTTATCTTGACGGAGGCGACTACGTTGCAGCTGCTGCCAAAGCAGCCGGTGAGCTCTATGGCTATGGACACACAAATGTGCTGTTCAAGCCAACCAAGGCAGCTGAAGCACAATTTCGACCCACAGCCTCAGATGCCATGTCCTACTTTGTTGGACACAAGGCAGTCGAGAAGGGTTATCTTGAGGATGCTGGCTTCGCCATCAACGGTGGGAAGGGATGGTCAAATGTGGTTTTTGACAACCACCAAATTGATGTCACTGGCAATGTTGCCATTGCCATGGGCAACTACTTCTTCACCAGCGCTGCAGATGGAAGCAAGACCAAAGTTGAGTACACTTTCGGCTACAAGAAGAATGCGGATGGCAAGGTGCGCATCTTCCTCCACCACTCCTCAGTGCCATACAGCGTGCCTGCAGCACTGCATCTGGAGCGATTACTGAAGAGGAAGTAAAGAGTGTGCAGGCAGCATGGGCCAATGCCATCAGGAGTATCTCCAAGACTTATCTTGAGGAGGCGACTACGTTGCAGCTGCTGCCAAAGCAGCCGGTGAGCTCTATGGCTATGGACACACAAATGTGCTGTTCAAGCCAACCAAGGCAGCTGAAGCACAGTTTCGACCCACAGCCTCAGATGCCATGTCCTACTTTGTTGGGCACAGGCGGTCGAGAAGGGTTATCTTGAGGATGCTGGCTTCGCCATCAACGGTGGAAAGGGATGGTCAAATGTGGTTTTTGACAACCACCAAATTGATGTCACTTGCAATGTTGCCATTGCCATGGGCAACTACTTCTTCACCAGCGCTGCAGATGGAAGCAAGACCAAAGTTGAGTACACTTTCGGCTACAAGAAGAATGCGGACGGCAAGGTGCGCATCTTCCTCCACCACTCCTCAGTGCCATACAGCGTGCCTGCAGCCACCAAAGTGCAGTCCCCAAGCTTGGTGACAACTTTGCAGCCAACATTGGTTGGAGCATAGATTGGAGCTCTGAGAGGCCTGCTTTGGTCACATCTTTAGTTTTTTTCCATGCTGACGGTGACTTGAAACAGTTGCCTGGTCTGGTGCTTTGAAACAATTTGAAGCAGCTTTATTGCACTTTTCTGCACGTTTGAGGCTTTTTAGGTTTGTCCTTTGTCCAGCTTTTGCCTCAAGCATTTTTGTGCAGTATCAAATTGATTTGTACACATTATTTAGATTTAATGATTGAATTTTTTAGCCGGACCTAGGAGCCGGCTGCGGGGATGAAACATTCCCACCAGAGGAGGTATCTTTCGAAGTTTTGGGAAGGGCCAATGGGCTGCCGAAGTCCTAAGCTCTTCAACCAAGCAGCCAGTACATACCTGTGCTTTGCTTGGAGACCCTTGCAGCTTTTCGCAATCGCCCGCCTCAAAAGTTGCATTTGGAGTCCAATTTGGAGTCTCTTTGTTTCTTGGGTGGAGTGCGTTTCTGAAGGTTTTGAATGAGATTGTCACTGCAACATCTGAGAGCTAAGACTGTAAGACTTGGTGTCTGCCAGGATCTGGTGATGGCCCTGTGCTTTCCAGTGGATGGTGGACGGATTGTGCGAAGGAGCTTTTCAAAGGCTTGGACGTGGGCAGGATGGGCTGACGCTGCCCACAAGCGTTTCTTGCAGCGGGTGGGAAAATAGTAGAATATTCGGAATATGGATGAGTATGAAAGATCGTTGCTCAAGAGAGCCTAAAGACACCCAACATTTTATCTAGCTGTTCTGCTTGAGTTGTTTCATTCTCGGTTCCAGCATTTAAGCTGCGCACGCCAGCTATGCTGCAAGATGTAAAGCAAGGCTGTTTGGGATCAGGATGAATGCGAGTCAAGAACGGAAGCATAGGCCCTTGCAAGGTTTCTGCGTCGAAACATGCAAAACATGCACTTTGGAGATCAACAATCTTGAGGAATCTGAATTCATTGTCCAGGCATGCAGTGAATGGATTCAGATTGAGTTGAGTAGATGGCGCATCCGAAGCCATTCAAGGATACTGAAGGTGTTTTCTGCTTCCATCGTGTTAGCATCTAGCAATGTTCACTGGACAGCCAGTGTACCCTGGACAACAGATGTATGCAGTTCCAGGTGCCGTGACTACGTTCCCATCTCGTGTCTCTTACGTGACGAGTGGTGCTGAGATCCCTGGCGGCATGGCTGCCCCAGCTGGTGTGGCTTATCCACAGATGGCACCACAGATCTATGCTCCGTCAGCAATGGTCTCCCCTGGAATGCAGACTCAGGCAAGGGTTGTGACCCTGAGTGTATCGGAGGCTGAGGTTCTTCTGGCACAAAAGGCTTGGTCAGATGCAATCAAACACATTTCCAAGACCTATCTTGAGGGAGGCGACTACGTTGCAGCTGCTGCCAAAGCAGCCGGTGAGCTCTATGGCTATGGCCACTCTGATGTGCTGTTCAAGCCAACCAAGGCAGCTGAGGCCCAGTTTCGACCCACAGCCTCAGATGCCATGTCCTACTTTGTTGGGCACAAGGCGGTCGAGAATGGGTATCTTGAGGATGCTGGCTTCGCCATCAACGGTGGAAAGGGATGGTCAAATGTGGTTTTTGACAACCACAAAATTCATGTCAGCGGCAATGTTGCCATTGCCATGGGCAACTACTTCTTCACCAGCGCTGCAGATGGAAGCAAGACCAAAGTTGAGTACACTTTTGGCTACAAGAAGAATGCGGACGGCAAGGTGCGCATCTTCCTCCACCACTCCTCAGTGCCATACAGCGTGCCTGCAGCCACTGCATCTGGAGCGATTACTGAAGAGGAAGTAAAGAGTGTGCAGGCAGCATGGGCCAATGCCATCAGGAGTATCTCCAAGACTTATCTTGACGGAGGCGACTACGTTGCAGCTGCTGCCAAAGCAGCCGGTGAGCTCTATGGCTATGGACACACAAATGTGCTGTTCAAGCCAACCAAGGCAGCTGAAGCACAGTTTCGACCCACAGCCTCAGATGCCATGTCCTACTTTGTTGGGCACAAGGCAGTCGAGAAGGGTTATCTGGAGGATGCTGGCTTCGCCATCAACGGTGGAAAGGGATGGTCAAATGTGGTTTTTGACAACCACCAAATTGATGTCACTGGCAATGTTGCCATTGCCATGGGCAACTACTTCTTCACAAGCGCAGCAGATGGAAGCAAGACCAAAGTTGAGTACACTTTCGGCTACAAGAAGAATGCGGACGGCAAGGTGCGCATCTTCCTCCACCACTCCTCAGTGCCATACAGCGTGCCTGCAGCCACTGCATCTGGGATTACTGAGGAGGAAGTAAAGAGTGTGCAGGCAGCATGGGCCAATGCCATCAGGAGTATCTCCAAGACTTATCTTGACGGAGGCGACTACGTTGCAGCTGCTGCCAAAGCAGCCGGTGAGCTCTATGGCTATGGACACACAAATGTGCTGTTCAAGCCAACCAAGGCAGCTGAAGCACAATTTCGACCCACAGCCTCAGATGCCATGTCCTACTTTGTTGGGCACAGAGCGGTCGAGAAGGGTTATCTTGAGGATGCTGGCTTCGCCATCAACGGTGGGAAGGGATGGTCGAACGTGGTTTTTGACAACCACCAAATTGATGTCACTGGCAATGTTGCCATTGCCATGGGCAACTACTTCTTCACCAGCGCAGCAGATGGCAGCAAGACCAAAGTTGAGTACACTTTCGGCTACAAGAAGAATGCGGACGGCAAGGTGCGCATCTTCCTCCACCACTCCTCAGTGCCATACAGCGTGCCTGCAGCCACTGCATCTGGAGCGATTACTGAAGAGGAAGTGAAGAGTGTGCAGGCAGCATGGGCCAATGCCATCAAGAGTATCTCCAAGACTTATCTTGAGGGAGGCGACTATGTTGCAGCTGCTGCCAAAGCAGCCAGTGAGCTCTATGGCTATGGACACACAAATGTGCTGTTCAAGCCAACCAAGGCAGCTGAGGCCCAGTTTCGACCCACAGCCTCAGATGCCATGTCCTACTTTGTTGGGCACAAGGCAGTCGAGAAGGGTTATCTTGAGGATGCTGGCTTCGCCATCAACGGTGGAAAGGGATGGTCAAATGTGGTTTTTGACAACCACCAAATTGATATCACTGGCAATGTTGCCATTGCCATGGGCAACTACTTCTTCACCAGCGCTGCAGATGGAAGCAAGACCAAAGTTGAGTACACTTTCGGCTACAAGAGGAATGCGGACGGCAGGGTGCGCATCTTCCTCCACCACTCGTCAGTGCCATACAGCGTGCCTGCAGCCACCAAAGTGCCGTCCCCAAGCTTGGTGACAACTTTGCAGCCAACATTGGTTGGAGCATTGATTTGATCTCTGAGAGGCCTGCTTTGGTCACATCTTTAGTTCCCCAGATAGCTGGCAAGCTATAGGGGTTCTTACTTCTCAAAGGTGGGGTCTTCGGTGGTGAACTTTTGAGCAGGGTGCTGTGCAGGGTGCTGTCCAGACTGCGGTGGCGAAGTCTGGCAAAGGTGCTGTGCAGGGTGCTGTGCAGGGTGCTGTCCAGACTGCGGTGGCGAAGTCTGGCAAAGGTGCTGTGCAGGGTGCTGTGCAGGGTGGTGCAGGGTGCTGTCCAGACTGCGGTGGCGAAGTCTGGCAAAGGTGCTGTGCAGGGTGCTCTGCAGGGTGGTGTGCGGTGTCCAGAGTGCGGTGGCGAAGTCTGGCAAAGGTGCTGTGAGGGCGCTGTGCAGGGTGCTGTCCAGACTGCAGTGGCGAAGTCTGGCAAAGGTGCTGTGCAGGGTGCTGTGCAGGGTGCTGTCCAGACTGCGGTGGCGAAGTCTGGCAAGAGGTGCAGGGTGTGCAGGGTGCTGTCCAGACTGTGGTGGCGAAGTCTGGCAAATGAGGGTGCTGTGCAGGTTGCTGTGCAGGGTGTTGTCCAGACTGCGGTGGCGAAGTCTGGCAAAGGTGCTGTGCAGGGTGCTGTGCACGCTGCTATCCAGACTGCGGTGGCGAAGTCTCGCAAAGGTGCTGTGCAGGGTGCTGTGAAGGGTGCTGTGAAAGGTGCTGTGCAGGGTGCTGTGCAGGGCGCTGTGCAGCGTGCTGTGCTTTGGCTCCCACGTTGGGAACCATCAGTTCCAAGCTTTAGGAACTGGAAGTTCTTTGCAATGGTAACCTATGGTTCCCAGGTTGGGAAGCATGAGTTCCAACCTCTGGTACCCGGCAGTTGCTTGCAATGGTAACCCATGGTTCCCAGGTTGGGAACCAGGAGTTCCAACCTCTGGGAACCGGCAGTTCCTTGCAATGGTAACCTGTGGTTCCCATGTTGGCAACAGTGAGTTCCAACCTTTGGGAACCGGCAGTTCCTTGCCATGAACCAAACGCAAACATTCCGGTACCGGTCCATTAAGCAAAACAAAGCGTTCTTTACCGGTCCATTAAGCAAAACCATAAAGTTGTAAAGAAACTGTTTTCATATCATTTTGACATGCACCTTTTTCGTGCAAAAAACATTTTTATGCCGGCCCAACAGCCAAACGCAAACATTCCGCTACCGGTCCATTAAGCAAAACAAAAGGTTCTGTTACCGGTTCAGTAAACACAACAAAACAACATTAAGAACCATGAGGTCTAACTTTTTGCAATCAACAGATCCTTCCACTGGTAACGTTACTTTTTCAGGCTTGGAACCATGACTTTCAAGCTTTGGGAACCCGCAGTTCCTTACAATGAAAGCCGCTTAGCTTCGAACGCATAAATTCTAACTTCTGGGAACCGGCAATTCCTTGCAATGGTGACCTCTGGTTCCCAGGTTGGGAACCGTAAGTTTCAAGGTCTGGGAACCGGCAGTTCCTTGCCATGGTAACCCTTGGTTCCCACGTTGGGACCCATCAGTTCCAACCTTTAGGAACTGGAAGTTCTTTTGCAGTGGTAACCTATGGTTCCCAGGTTGGGAAGCATGAGTTCCAACCTCTGGGAACCGGCAGTCCCAGGTTGGGAACCATGACTTCTAACCTGTGGGAACCGGCAGTGCCTTGCAATGGTAACCTGTGGTTCCCACGTTGGCAACCGTGAGTTCCAACCTTTTGGAACCGGCAGTTCCTTGCCATGAACCAAACGCAAACATTCCGGTACCGGTCCATTAAGCAAAACAAAGCGTTCTTTACCGGTCCATTAAGCAAAACCATAAAGTTGTAAAGACAATGTTTTCATATCATTTTAACAGATTTTAACATGCACCTTTTTCGTGCAAAAACATTTTTATGCCGGCCCAGCAGCCGAACGCAAACATTCCGCTACCGGTCCATTAAGCAAAACAAAAGGTTCTGTTACCGGCTCAGTAAACAAAACAAAACAACAATTAAGAACCATGAGGTCTAACTTTTTGGAATCAACAGATCCTTCCACTGGTAACGTATGCTTTTTCAGGTTTGGAACCATGAGTTTCAAGCTTTCGCAACCGGCAATTCCTTACAATGATAGCCGCTTAGCTTCGAAAACATAAATTCTAACTTCTGGGAACCGGCAACTCTTTGCAATGGCAACCTCTGGTTCCCAGGTTGGGAGCCGTAAGTTTCAAGGTCTGGGCACCGGCAGTTCCTTGCCATGGTAACCTGTGGTTCCCCCGTTGGGAACCATCAGTTCCAACCTTTAGGAACCGGAAGTTCTTTGCAATGGTAACCTATGGTTCCCAGGTTTGGAAGCATGAGTTCCAACCTGTGGTAACCGGCAGTTGCTTGCAATGGTAACCCATGGTTCCCAGGTTGGGAACCAGGAGTTCCAACCTCTGGGAACCGGCAGTTCCTTGCAATGGTAACCTGTGGTTCCCACGTTGGCAACCGTGAGTTCCAACCTTTGGGAACCGGCAGTTCCTTGCCATGAACCAAACGCAAACATTCCGGTACCGGTCCATTAAGCAAAACAAAGCGTTCTTTACCGGTCCATTAAGCAAAACCATAAAGTTGTAAAGAAACTGTTTTCATATCATTTTAACATGCACCTTTTTCGTGCAAAAACATTTTATGCCGGCCCAGCAGCCAAACACAAACATTCCGCTACCGGTCCATTAAGCAAAACAAAAGGTTCTGTTACCGGCTCAGCAAACAAAACAAAACAACATTAAGAACCATGAGTTCTAACTTTTTGCAATGAACAGATCCTTCCACTGGTAACGTTACTTTTTCAGGCTTGGAACCATGAGTTTCAAGCTTTGGGAACCCGCAGTTCCTTACAATGATAGCCGCTTAGCTTCGAAAACATAAGTTCTAACCTGTGGGACCCGGCAACTCCTTGCAATGGTAACCTCTGGTTCGCAGGTTGGGAACCGTAAGTTTCAAGGTCTGGGAACCGGCAGTTCCTTGCCATGGTAACCTGTGGTTCCCACGGTGGGACCCATCAGTTCCAACCTTTAGGAACCGGAAGTTCTTTGCAATGGTAACCTATGGTTCCCAGGTTGGGAAGCATGAGTTCCAACCTCTGGTAACCGGCAGTTGCTTGCAATGGTTAACCCATGGTTCCCAGGTTGGGAACCAGGAGTTCCAACCTCTGGGAACCGGCAGTTCCTTGCAATGGTAACCTGTGGTTCCCACGTTGGGACCCATCAGTTCCAACCTTTAGGAAACGGAAGTTCTTTGCAATGGTAACCTATGGTTCCCAGGTTGGGAAGCATGAGTTCCAACCTCTGGGAACCGGCAGTTGCTTGCAATGGTTAACCCATGGTTCCCAGGTTGGGAACCAGGAGTTCCAACCTCTGGGAACCGGCAGTTCCTTGCAATGGTAACCTGTGGTTCCCACGTTGGCAACCGTGAGTTCCAACCTTTGGAAACCGGCAGTTCCTTGCCATGAACCAAACGCAAGCATTCCGGTACCGGTCCATTAAGCAAAACAAAGCGTTCTGTACCGGTCCATTAAGCAAAACCATAAAATTGTAAAGAAACTGTTTTCATATCATGTTGACATGCACCTTTTTCGTCCAAAAGCATTTTTATGCCGGCCCAACAGCCAAACGCAAACATTCCGCTACCGGTCCACTAAGCAAAACAAAAGGTTCTGTTACCGGCTCAGTAAACAAAACAAAACAACATTAAGAACCATGAGTTCTAACTTTTTGCAATCAACAGATCCTTCCACTGGTAACGTTACTTTTTCAGGCTTGGAACCATGAGTTTCAAGCTTTGGGAACCCGCAGTTCCTTACAATGAAAGCCGCTTAGCTTCGAAAACATAGATTCTAACTTCTGGGAACCGGCAATTCCTTGCAATGGCAACCTCTGGTTCCCAGGTTGGGAACCGTAAGTTTCAAGGTCTGGGAACCGGCAGTTCCTTGCCATGGTAACCTTTGGTTCCCACGTTGGGAACCATCAGTTCCAACCTTTAGGATCTGGAAGTTCTTTGCAATGGTAACCTGTGGTTCCCAGGTGGGAACCGGCAGTTGCTTGCAATGGTAACCTCTTGTTCCCAGGTTGGGAACCATGCGTTCCAACCTCTGGGAACCGGCAGTTCCTTGCAATGGTAACCTGTGGTTTCCACGTTGGCAACAGTGAGTTCCAACCTTTGGAAACCGGCAGTTCCTTGCCATGAACCAAACGCAACATCTGGTTTATACGGTCCAGACAAGCAAAAACAAAGCTGTTCTTGAACGGTCATTAAGCAAAACATAATTTCAAATGTAAAGAAACTGTTTCATGTCCTTTGCCATGACCTTTTTGCCGCAAAACATTTTTATTGCCGGCCACAGGGGGGGGCACAAAGCAACCTTTCGCAACCGGTTCCATAAGCCCCCCCCCCCCCCCCCCAAAACAAAAGGTTCTGCTTACCGGCCACTCAGTTAGTAACAAACCAAAACAAACATTCCGAACAATGAGAGTAACGTTTTGGAATTCAAAGACAGACTTCCACTGGTAACGTATGCTTTTTCAGGTTTGGAACCATGAGTTTCAAGCTTTCGCAACCGGCAATTCCTTACAATGATAGCCGCTTAGCTTCGAAAACATAAATTCTAACTTCTGGGAACCGGCAATTCCTTGCAATGGTAACCTCTGGTTCCCAGGTTGGGAACCGTAAGTTTCAAGGTCTGGGCACCGGCAGTTCCTTGCCATGGTAACCTTTGGTTCCCACGTTGGGAACCGTCAGTTCCAACCTTTAGGAATTGGAAGTTCTTTGCAATGGTAACCTATGGTTCCCAGGTGGGGAAGCATGAGTTCCAACCTGTGGTAACCGGCAGTTGCTTGCAATGGTTAACCCATGGTTCCCAGGTTGGGAACCAGGAGTTCCAACCTCTGGGAACCGGCAGTTCCTTGCAATGGTTTCTGCGGTTCCCACGTTGGCAACCGTGAGTTCCAACCTTTGGAAACCGGCAGTTCCTTGCCATGAACCAAACGCAACCATTTCGCTACCGGTCCATTAAGCAAAACAAAGCGTTCTGTTACCGGCTCAGTAAACAAAACAAAACAACATTACGAACCATGAGATTTAACTTTTTGGAATCAACAGATCCTTCCACTGGTAACGTATGCTTTTTCAGGTTTGGAACCATGAGTTTCAAGCTTTCGCAACCGGCAATTCCTTACAATGATAGCCGCTTAGCTTCGAAAACATAAATTCTAACTTCTGGGAACCGGCAATTCCTTGCAATGGTAACCTCTGGTTCCCAGGTTGGGAACCGTAAGTTTCAAGGTCTGGGCACCGGCAGTTCCTTGCCATGGTAACCTTTGGTTCCCACGTTGGGAACCGTCAGTTCCAACCTTTAGGAATTGGAAGTTCTTTGCAATGGTAACCTATGGTTCCCAGGTGGGGAAGCATGAGTTCCAACCTGTGGTAACCGGCAGTTGCTTGCAATGGTTAACCCATGGTTCCCAGGTTGGGAACCAGGAGTTCCAACCTCTGGGAACCGGCAGTTCCTTGCAATGGTTTCTGCGGTTCCCACGTTGGCAACCGTGAGTTCCAACCTTTGGAAACTGGCAGTTCCTTGCCATGAACCAAACGCAAACATTCCGGTACCGGTCCATTAAGCAAAACAAAGCGTTCTGTACCGGTCCATTAAGCAAAACCATAAAATTGTAAAGAAACTGTTTTCATGTCATTTTGACATGCACCTTTTTCGTTCAAAAACATTTTTATGCCGGCCCAACAGCCAAACGCAACCATTTCGCTACCCGTCCATTAAGCAAAACAAAAGGTTCTGTTACCGGCTCAGTAAACAAAACAAAACAACATTAAGAACCATGAGGTCCATCTTTTTGCAATCAACAGATCCTTCCACTGGTAACGTTACTTTTTCAGGCTTGGAACCATGAGTTTCAAGCTTTGGGAACCCGCAGTTCCTTACAATGATAGCCGCTTAGCTTCGAAAACATAAATTCTAACTTCTGGGAACCGGCAATTCCTTGCAATGGTAACCTCTGGTTCCCAGGTTGGGAACCGTAAGTTTCAAGGTCTGGGAACCGGCAGTTCCTTGCCATGGTAACCTTTGGTTCCCACGTTGGGAACCATCAGTCCCAACCTTTGGGAACCGGAAGTTCTTTGCAATGGTAACCTATGGTTCCCAGGTTTGGAGGCATGAGTTCCAACCTCTGGTAACTGGCAGTTGCTTGCAATGGTAACCCATGGTTCCCAGGTTGGGAACCAGGAGTTCCAACCTCTGGGAACCGGCAGTTCCTTGCAATGGTAACCTGTGGTTCCCACGTTGGCAACTGTGAGTTCCAACCTTTGGAAACCGGCAGTTCCTTGCCATGAACCAAACGCAAACATTCCGGTACGGGTTTATTAATTAAGCAAAGCAAAGCGTTCTGTACCGGTCCATTAAGCAAAACCATAAAATTGTAAAGAAACTGTTTTCATATCATTTTGACATGCACCCTTTTCGCGCAAAAACATTTTTATGCCGGCCCAACAGCCAAACGCAACCATTTCGCTACCGGTCCATTAAGCAAAACAAAAGGTTCTGTTACCGGCTCAGTAAACAAAACAAAACAACATTAAGAACCATGAGTTCTAACTTTTTGCAATCAACAGATCCTTCCACTGGTAACGTTACTTTTTCAGGCTTGGAACCATGAGTTTCAAGCTTTGGGAACCCGCAGTTCCTTACAATGATAGCCGCTTAGCTTCGAAAACATAAATTCTAACTTCTGAACCGGCAATTCCTTGCAATGGTAACCTGTGGTTCCCAGGTTGGGAACCGTAAGTTTCAAGGTCTGGGAACCGGCAGTTCCTTGCCATGGTAACCTTTGGTTCCCACGTTGGGAACCATCAGTTCCAACCTTTAGGAATTGGAAGTTCTTTGCAATGGTAACCTATGGTTCCCAGGTTGGGAAGCATGAGTTCCAACCTCTGGTAACCGGCAGTTGCTTGCAATGGTAACCTCTGGTTCCCAGGTTGGGAACCATGAGTTCCAACCTCTGGGAACCGGAAGTTCCTTGCAATGGTAACCTGTGGTTCCCACGTTGGCAACCGTGAGTTCCAACCTTTGGGAACCGGCAGTTCCTTGCCATGAACCAAACGCAAACATTCCGGTACCGGTCCATTAAGCAAAACAAAGCGTTCTTTACCGGTCCATTAAGCAAAACCAAAAGTTGTAAAGAAACTGTTTTCATATCATTTTAACATGCACCTTTTTCGTGCAAAAACATTTTTATGCCGGCCCAACAGCCAAACGCACACATTCCGCTACCGGTCCATTAAGCAAAACAAAAGGTTCTGTTACCGGCTCAGTAAACAAAACAAAACAACATTAAGAACCATGAGTTCTAACTTTTTGCAATCAACAGATCCTTCCACTGGTAACGTATGCTTTTTCAGGTTTGGAACCATGAGTTTCAAACTTTGGGAATCCGCAGTTCCTTACAATGATAGTTGCTTAGCTTCGAAAACATAAATTCTAACTTCTGGGAACCGGCAATTCCTTGCATTAGTAACCTCTGTTTCCCAGGTTGGGAACCGCAAGTTTCAAGGTCTGGGCACCGGCAGTTCCTTGCCATGGTAACCTTTGGTTCCCACGTTGGGAACCATCAGTTCCAACCTTTAGGAATTGGAAGTTGTTTGCAATGGTAACCTATGGTTCCCAGGTTGGGAAGCATGAGTTCCAACCTCTGGGAACCGGCAGTTGCTTGCAATGGTAACCTCTGGTTCCCACGTTGGGAACCATCAGTTCCAACCTTTAGGAATTGGAAGTTGCTTGCAATGGTAACCTCTGGTTCCCACGTTGGCAACCGTGAGTTCCAACCTTTGGAAACTGGCAGTTCCTTGCCATGAACCAAACGCAAACATTCCGGTACCGGTCCATTAAGCAAAACAAAGCTTTCTGTACCGGTCCATTAAGCAAAACCATAAAATTGTAAAGAAACTGTTTTCATGTCATTTTGACATGCACCTTTTTCGTTCAAAAACATTTTTATGCCGGCCCAACAGCCAAACGCAACCATTTCGCTACCCGTCCATTAAGCAAAACAAAAGGTTCTGTTACCGGCTCAGTAAACAAAACAAAACAACATTAAGAACCATGAGGTCCATGTTTTTGCAATCAACAGATCCTTCCACTGGTAACGTTACTTTTTCAGGCTTGGAACCATGAGTTTCAAACTTTGGGAACCCGCAGTTCCTTACAATGATAGCCGCTTAGCTTCGAAAACATAAATTCTAACTTCTGGGAGCCGGCAATTCCTTGCAATGGCAACCTCTGGTTCCCAGGTTGGGAACCGTAAGTTTCAAGGTCTGGGAACCGGCAGTTCCTTGCCATGGTAACCTTTGGTTCCCACGTTGGGAACCATCAGTTCCAACCTTTTCTATCTGGGGTCTATGTCGGTGTAATTTTTTTCGATGCTGACGGTGACTTGAAACAGTTGCCTGGTCTGGTGCTTTGAAACAATTTGAAACAGCTTTATTGCACTTTTCTGCACGTTTGAGGCTTTTTAGGTTTGTCCTTTGCCCGGCTTTTGCCTCAAGCATTTTTGTGCAGTATCAAATTGATTTTCACACATTATAAGTGGGGCTGGCGCCCCTATGCCGCCGACCCCTGGGACCAGTTGGCTCTTTCTGAACGCCAAGAAAGGACGGATCGGGCCCGCGGCCAGCAGCCCAGAGTGCCAAACACTTTCTGAACGCCTAGAAACTAGTTGCAAACCTTGCCTTTACCTGCCGTTCTGTACTGCCAGCTTCCTAATGGCTTGCTGTGTCTTGCCAGTGGCGTTTGTCTGGCACACCTCAGGTCCAAGGACGCTGCCGCAGCACCAAAACACCATGGCAGTGAAGGACGGATCGGGCCCGCGGCCAGCAGCCCAGAGTGCCAAACGTCGCTTTCTGAACGCTTAGAAACTAGCTGCAAACCTTGCCTTTACCTGCCGTTCGGCACTGCCAGCTTCCTAATGGCTTGCTGCGTCTGCTTTCTGAACGCGTAGAAACTAGTTGCAAACCTTGCCTTTACCTGCCGTTCGGCACTGCCAGCTTCCAAATTGCTTGCTGCGTCTGCTTTCTGAACGCCTAGAAACTAGTTGCAAACTTTGCCTTTACCTGCCGTTCGGCACTGCCAGCTTCCAAATTGCTTGCTGCGTCTCGCAGGTGGCGTTCGTCTGGCACACTGCAGGTCCAAGGACGCTGCCGCAGCACCAAAACACGGTGGCAGTGAAGGACGGATCGGCCCCGCGGCCGGCAGCCCAGAGTGCCAAACGTCGCTTTCTGAACGCCTAGAAACTAGCTGCAAGCCTTGCCTTTACCTGCCGTTCGGCACTGCCAGCTTCCAAATTGCTTGCTGCGTGCCGTTCTGCACTGCCAGCTTCCAAAGTGCTTGCTGCGTCGTGCTGGTGGCGTTCGTCTGGCACACCTCGGGTCCAAGGACGCTGCCGCAGCACCAAAGCACCATGGCAGTGAAGGGCGGATCGGGCCCGCGGCCGGCAGCCCAGAGTGCCAAACGTTGCTTTTTGAACGCCTAGAAACTAGCTGCAAACCTTGCCTTTACCTGCCGTTCTGTACTGCCAGCTTCCTAATGGCTTGCTGTGTCTTGCCAGTGGCGTTTGTCTGGCACACCTCAGGTCCAAGGACGCTGCCGCAGCACCAAAACACCATGGCAGTGAAGGACGGATCGGGCCCGCGGCCAGCAGCCCAGAGTGCCAAACGTCGCTTTCTGAACGCTTAGAAACTAGCTGCAAACTTTGCCTTTACCTGCCGTTCGGCACTGCCAGCTTCCAAATTGCTTGCTGCGTCTTGCAGTTCGTCTGGCACACCTCAGGTTCAAGGACGCTACCGCAGCACCGAAACACAATGGCAGTGAAGGACGGATCGGGCCCGCGGCCGGCAGCCCAGAGTGCCAAACGTCGCTTTCTGAACGCTTAGAAACTAGTTGCAAACCTTGCCTTTACCTGCCGTTCGGCACTGCCATTCCAAATTGCTTGCTGCGTCTGCTTTCTGGACGCCTAGAAACTAGCTCCTTTACCTGCCGTTCGGCACTGCCAGGTTCCAAATTGCTTGTGCTGCGTCTCGCAGGTGGCGTTCGTCTGGCACACCTCAGGTCGAAGGACGCTGCCGCAGCACCAAAACACCATGGCAGTGAAGGACGGATCGGACCTGCGGCCGGCAGCCCAGAGTGCCAAACGTCGCTTTCTGAACGCCTAGAAACTAGCTGCAAACCTTGCCTTTACCAGCCGTTCGGCAGTGCCAGCTTCCAAATTGCTTGCTGCGTTTTGCAGATGGCGTTCGTCTGGCACACCTCAGGTTCAAGGACGCTGCCGCATTACCAAAACACCATGGCAGTGAAGGACGGATCGGGCCCGCGGCCGGCAGCCCAGACTCCAAACGTCGCTTCCTGAACGTCTAGAAACTAGTTGCAAACCTTGCCTTTGCTTGACAAAAGTTGCTTCTTTCACGCGCTCCCCCGCTACAGCAGGGGTCGGCGGATCTAGATTTAAATTTTAAGGATAGATTTTTTTAGCCGGACCTAGGAGCCGGCTGCGGGGATGAAAAATCCCCACCAGAGGAGGTATCTTTCGAAGTTTTGGGAAGGGCCAATGGGCTGTCGAAGGCCTAGGCTCTTCAACCAAGCAACCAGTACATACCTGTTTCAGCTTTTCGCAATCGCCCGCCTCAAAAGTTGCATTTGGAGTGCAATTTGGAGTCTCTTTGTCTCTTGAGCGGAGCGTGTTTCTGAAGGTTTTGAATGAGATTGTCACTGCAACATCTGAGAGCTAAGACTGTAAGACTTGGTGTCTGCCAGGATCTGGTGAAGGTCCTGTGCTTTCCAGTGGATGGTGGACGGATTGTGCGAAGGAGCTTTTCAAAGGTTTGGACGTGGGCAGGATGGGCTGACGCTGCCCACAAGCGTTTCTTGCAGTGGGTGGGAAAATAGTAGAATATTCGGAATATGGATGAGTATGAAAGATCGTTGCTCAAGAGAGCCTAAAGACACCCAACATTTTATCTAGCTGTTCTGCAGTTGTTTCATTCTCTCGGTTCCAGCATTTAAGCTGCGCAGGCCAGCTATGCTGCAAGATGTAAAGCCAGGCTGTTTGGGATCAGGATGAATACGAGTCAAGAACGGAAGCATAGGCTAGAGGCCTTATAGGTCCTTGCAAGGTTTCTGCGTCGAAACATGCAAAACATGCACTTTGGAGATCAACAACCTTGAGGAATCTGAATTCATTGTCCAGGCATGCAGTGAATGGATTCAAATTGAGTTGAGTAGATGGCGCATCCGAAGCCATTCAAGGATACTGAAGGTGTTTTCTGCTTCCATCGTGTTAGCATCCAGCAATGTTCACTGGTCAGCCCGTGTACCCTGGACAACAGATGTATGCAGTTCCAGGTGCCGTGACTACGCTCCCATCTCGTGTCTCTTACGTGACGAGTGGTGCTGAGATCCCTGGCGGCATGGCTGCCCCAGCTGTGGCTTATCCACAGATGGCACCACAGATCTATGCTCTGTCAGCAATGGTCTCCCCTGGAATGCAGACTCAGACAAGGGTTGTGACCCTGAGTGTATCGGAGGCTGAGGTTCTTCTGGCACAAAAGGCTTGGTCAGATGCAATCAAACACATTTCCAAGACCTATCTTGAGGGAGGCGACTACGTTGCAGCTGCTGCCAAAGCAGCCGGTGAGCTCTATGGCTATGGCCACTCTGATGTGCTGTTCAAGCCAACCAAGGCAGCTGAAGCACAGTTTCGACCCACAGCCTCAGATGCCATGTCCTACTTTGTTGGGCACAAGGCGGTCGAGAATGGTTATCTTGAGGATGCTGGCTTCGCCATCAACGGTGGAAAGGGATGGTCAAATGTGGTTTTTGACAACCACAAAATTCATGTCAGCGGCAATGTTGCCATTGCCATGGGCAACTACTTTTTCACCAGCGCTGCAGATGGAAGCAAGACCAAAGTTGAGTACACTTTCGGCTACAAGAAGAATGCGGACGGCAAGGTGCGCATCTTCCTCCACCACTCCTCAGTGCCATACCGCGTGCCTGCAGCCACTGCATCTGGAGCGATTACTGAAGAGGAAGTAAAGAGTGTGCAGGCAGCATGGGCCAATGCCATCAAGAGTATCTCCAAGACTTGTCTTGAGGGAGGCGACTACGTTACAGCTGCTGCCAAAGCAGCCGGTGAGCTCTATGGCTATGGACACACAAATGTGCTGTTCAAGCCAACCAAGGCAGCTGAAGCACAATTTCGACCCACAGCCTCAGATGCATGTCCTACTTTGTTGGGCACAGAGCGGTCGAGAAGGGTTATCTTGAGGATGCTGGCTTCGCCATCAACGGTGGGAAGGGATGGTCGAACGTGGTTTTTGACAACCACCAAATTGATGTCACTGGCAATGTTGCCATTGCCATGGGCAACTACTTCTTCACCAGCGCTGCAGATGGAAGCAAGACCAAAGTTGAGTACACTTTCGGCTACAAGAAGAATGCGGACGGCAAGGTGCGCATCTTCCTCCACCACTCCTCAGTGCCATACAGCGTGCCCGCAGCCACTCCAACTGCAGAGATTACTGAAGAGGAAGTAAAGAGTGTGCAGGCAGCATGGGCCAATGCCATCAAGAGTATCTCCAAGACCTATCTTGACGGAGGTGACTACATTGCAGCTGCTGCCAAAGCAGCCGGTGAGCTCTATGGCTATGGACACACAAATGTGCTGTTCAAGCCAACCAAGGCAGCTGAAGCGCAGTTTCGACCCACAGCCTCCGATGCCATGTCCTACTTTGTTGGGCACAAAGCGGTCGAGAAGGGTCATCTTGAGGATGCTGGTTTTGCCATCAACGGTGGAAAGGGATGGTCGAACGTGGTTTTTGATAACCACCAAATCGATGTCAGTGGCAATGTTGCCATTGCCATGGGCAACTACTTCTTCACCAGCGCTGCAGATGGAAGCAAGACCAAAGTTGAGTACACTTTCGGCTACAAGAAGAATGCGGACGGCAAGGTGCGCATCTTCCTCCACCGCTCCTCAGTGCCATACAGCGTGCCTGCAGCCACTGCATCTGGAGCGATTACTGAAGAGGAAGTAAAGAGTGTGCAAGCAGCATGGGCCAATGCCATCAGGAGCATCTCCAAGACTTATCTTGACGGAGGCGACTGCGTTGCAGCTGCTGCCAAAGCAGCCGGTGAGCTCTATGGCTATGGACACACAAATGTGCTGTTCAAGCCAACCAAGGCAGCTGAAGCACAGTTTCGACCCACAGCCTCAGATGCCATGTCCTACTTTGTTGGGCACAAGGCGGTCGAGAAGGGTTATCTTGAGGATGCTGGCTTCGCCATCAACGGTGGAAAGGGATGGTCAAATGTGGTTTTTGACAACCACCAAATTGATGTCACTGGCAATGTTGCCATTGCCATGGGCAACTACTTCTTCACCAGCGCTGCAGATGGAAGCAAGACGAAAGTTGAGTACACTTTCGGCTACAAGAAGAATGCGGATGGCAAGGTGCGCATCTTCCTCCACCACTCCTCAGTGCCATACAGCGTGCCTGCAGCCACCAAAGTGCAGTCCCCAAGCTTGGTGACAACTTTGCAGCCAACAGTGGTTGGAGCATAGATTTTATCTCTGAGAGGCCTGCTTTGGTCACATCTTTAGTTTTTTTCGATGCTGACGGTGACTTGAAACAGTTGCCTGGTCTGGTGCTTTGCAAAAGTTTTATTGCACTTTTCTGCACGTTTGAGGCTTTTTAGGTTTGTCCTTTGTCCAGCTTTTGCCTCAAACATTTTTGTGCAGTATGAAATTGATTTGTACACATGATATAGATTTATGATTGAATTTTTAGCCGGACCTAGGAGCCGGCTGCGGGGATGAAAAATCCCCACCAGAGGAGATATCGTTCGAAGTTTTGGGAAGGGCCAATGGGCTGTCAAAGGCCCACGCTCTTCAACCAAGCAGCCAGTACATAGCTGTGCTTTGCTTGGAGACCCTTGCAGCTTTTCGCAATCGCCCGCCTCAAAAGTTGCATTTGGAGTCCAATTTGGAGTCTCTTTGTCTCTTGAGCGGAGCACGTTTCTGAAGGTTTTGAATGAGATTGTCACTGCAACATCTGAGAGCTAAGACTGTAAGACTTGGTGTTTGCCAGGATCTGGTGAAGGTCCTGTGCTTTCCAGTGGATGGTGGACGGATTGTGCGAAGGAGCTTTTCAAAGGCTTGGACGTGGGCAGGATGGGCTGACGCTGCCCACAAGCGTTTCTTGCAGTGGGTGGGAAAATAGTAGAATATTCGGAATATGGATGAGTATGAAAGATCGTTGCTCAAGAGAGCGTAAAGACACCCAACATTTTATCTAGCTGTTCTGCTTGAGTTGTTTCATTCTCGGTTCCAGCATTTAAGCTGCGCAGGCCAGCTATGCTGCAAATTGGAAAGCAAGGCTGTTTGGGATCAGGATGAATACGAGTCAAGAAGGGAAGCATAGGTCTTGTAGGTCCTTGCAAGGTTTCTGCGTAGAAACATGCACTTTGGAGATCAACAATCTTGAGGAATCTGAATTCATTGTCCAGGCATGCAGTGAATGGATTCAGATTGAGTTGAGTAGATGGCGCATCCGAAGCCATTCAAGGATACTGAAGGTGTTTTCTGCTTCCATCGTGTTAGCATCCAGCAATGTTCACTGGTCAGCCCGTGTACCCTGGACAACAGATGTATGCAGTTCCAGGTGCCGTGACTACGCTCCCATCTCGTGTCTCTTACGTGACGAGTGGTGCTGAGATCCCTGGCGGCATGGCTGCCCCAGCTGTGGCTTATCCACAGATGGCACCACAGATCTATGCTCCGTCAGCAATGGTCTCCCCTAGAATGCAGACTCAGACAAGGGTTGTGACCCTGAGTGTATCGGAGGCTGAGGTTCTTCTGGCACAAAAGGCTTGGTCAGATGCAATCAAACACATTTCCAAGACCTATCTTGAGGGAGGCGACTACGTTGCAGCTGCTGCCAAAGCAGCCGGTGAGCTCTATGGCTATGGCCACTCTGATGTGCTGTTCAAGCCAACCAAGGCAGCTGAAGCCCAGTTTCGACCCACAGCCTCAGATGCCATGTCCTACTTTGTTGGGCACAAGGCGGTCGAGAATGGGTATCTTGAGGATGCTGGCTTCGCCATCAACGGTGGAAAGGGATGGTCAAATGTGGTTTTTGACAACCACAAAATTCATGTCAGCGGCAATGTTGCCATTGCCATGGGCAACTACTTTTTCACCAGCGCTGCAGATGGAAGCAAGACCAAAGTTGAGTACACTTTCGGCTACAAGAAGAATGCGGACGGCAAGGTGCGCATCTTCCTCCACCACTCCTCAGTGCCATACAGCGTGCCTGCAGCCACTGCATCTGGAGCGATTACTGAAGAGGAAGTAAAGAGTGTGCAGGCAGCATGGGCCAATGCCATCAGGAGTATCTCCAAGACTTATCTTGAGGGAGGCGACTACGTTGCAGCTGCTGCCAAAGCAGCCGGTGAGCTCTATGGCTATGGACACACAAATGTGCTGTTCAAGCCAACCAAGGCAGCTGAAGCACAGTTTCGACCCACAGCCTCAGATGCCATGTCCTACTTTGTTGGACACAAGGCAGTCGAGAAGGGTTATCTTGAGGATGCTGGCTTCGCCATCAACGGTGGAAAGGGATGGTCAAATGTGGTTTTTGACAACCACCAAATTGATGTCACTGGCAATGTTGCCATTGCCATGGGCAACTACTTCTTCACCAGCGCTGCAGATGGAAGCAAGACCAAAGTTGAGTACACTTTCGGCTACAAGAAGAATGCGGACGGCAAGGTGCGCATCTTCCTCCACCACTCCTCAGTGCCATACAGCGTGCCTGCAGCCACTGCATCTGGAGCGATTACTGAAGAGGAAGTAAAGAGTGTGCAGGCAGCATGGGCCAATGCCATCAAGAGTATCTCCAAGACTTATCTTGAGGGAGGCGACTACGTTGCAGCTGCTGCCAAAGCAGCCGGTGAGCTCTATGGCTATGGACACACAAATGTGCTGTTCAAGCCAACCAAGGCAGCTGAAGCACAGTTTCGACCCACAGCCTCAGATGCCATGTCCTACTTTGTTGGGCACAAGGCGGTCGAGAAGGGTTATCTTGAGGATGCTGGCTTCGCCATCAACGGTGGAAGGGATGGTCAAATGTGGTTTTTGACAACCACCAAATTGATGTCACTGGCAATGTTGCCATTGCCATGGGCAACTACTTCTTCACCAGCGCTGCAGATGGAAGCAAGACCAAAGTTGAGTACACTTTCGGCTACAAGAAGAATGCGGACGGCAAGGTGCGCATCTTCCTCCACCACTCCTCAGTGCCATACAGCGTGCCTGCAGCCACTGCATCTGGAGCGATTACTGAAGAGGAAGTAAAGAGTGTGCAAGCAGCATGGGCCAATGCCATCAAGAGTATCTCCAAGACTTATCTTGAGGGAGGCGACTACGTTGCAGCTGCTGCCAAAGCAGCCGGTGAGCTCTATGGCTATGGACACACAAATGTGCTGTTCAAGCCAACCAAGGCAGCTGAAGCACAGTTTCGACCCACAGCCTCAGATGCCATGTCCTACTTTGTTGGGCACAAGGCGGTCGAGAAGGGTTATCTTGAGGATGCTGGCTTCGCCATCAACGGTGGAAAGGGATGGTCAAATGTGGTTTTTGACAACCACCAAATTGATGTCACTGGCAATGTTGCCATTGCCATGGGCAACTACTTCTTCACCAGCGCTGCAGATGGAAGCAAGACCAAAGTTGAGTACACTTTCGGCTACAAGAAGAATGCGGATGGCAAGGTGCGCATCTTCCTCCACCACTCCTCAGTGCCATACAGCGTGCCTGCAGCCACCAAAGTGCAGTCCCCAAGCTTGGTGACAACTTTGCAGCCAACAGTGGTTGGAGCATAGATTTGATCTCTGAGAGGCCTGCTTTGGTCACATCTTTAGTTTTTTTCGATGCTGACGGTGACTTGAAACAGTTGCCTGGTCTGGTGCTTTGCAAAAGTTTTATTGCACTTTTCTGCACGTTTGAGGCTTTTTAGGTTTGTCCTTTGTCCAGCTTTTGCCTCAAACATTTTTGTGCAGTATCAAATTGATTTGTACACATGATATAGATTTAATTATTGAATTTTTAGCCGGACCTAGGAGCCGGCTGCGGGGATGAAAAATCCCCACCAGAGGAGGTATCTTTCGAAGTTTTGGGAAGGGCCAATGGGCTGTCAAAGGCCCGCGCTCTTCAGCCAAGCAGCCAGTACATAGCTGTGCTTTGCTTGGAGACCCTTGCAGCTTTTCGCAATCGCCCGCCTCAAAAGTTGCATTTGGAGTCAATTTGGAGTCTCTTTGTCTCTTGAGCGGAGCGCGTTTCTGAAGGTTTTGAATGAGATTGTCACTGCAACATCTGAGAGCTAAGACTGTAAGACTTGGTGTCTGCCAGGATCTGGTGAAGGTCCTGTGCTTTCCAGTGGATGGTGGACGGATTGTGCGAAGGAGCTTTTCAAAGGCTTGGACGTGGGCAGGATGGGCTGACGCTGCCCACAAGCGTTTCTTGCAGTGGGTGGGAAAATAGTAGAATTTTCGGAATATGGATGAGTATGAAAGATCGTTGCTCAAGAGAGCCTAAAGACACCCAACATTTTATCTAGCTGTTCTGCAGTTGTTTCATTCTCGGTTCCAGCATTTAAGCTGCGCAGGCCAGCTATGCTGCAAGATGTAAAGCCAGGCTGTTTGGGATCAGGATGAATACGAGTCAAGAACGGAAGCATAGGCTAGAGGCCTTATAGGTCCTTGCAAGGTTTCTGCGTCGAAACATGCAAAACATGCACTTTGGAGATCAACAATCTTGAGGAATCTGAATTCATTGTCCAGGCATGCAGTGAATGGATTCAGATTGAGTTGAGTAGATGGCGCATCCGAAGCCATTCAAGGATACTGAAGGTGTTTTCTGCTTCCATCGTGTTAGCATCCAGCAATGTTCACTGGTCAGCCCGTGTACCCTGGACAACAGATGTATGCAGTTCCAGGTGCCGTGACTACGCTCCCATCTCGTGTCTCTTACGTGACGAGTGGTGCTGAGATCCCTGGCGGCATGGCTGCCCCAGCTGTGGCTTATCCACAGATGGCACCACAGATCTATGCTCCGTCAGCAATGGTCTCCCCTGGAATGCAGACTCAGACAAGGGTTGTGACCCTGAGTGTATCGGAGGCTGAGGTTCTTCTGGCACAAAAGGCTTGGTCAGATGCAATCAAACACATTTCCAAGACCTATCTTGAGGGAGGCGACTACGTTGCAGCTGCTGCCAAAGCAGCCGGTGAGCTCTATGGCTATGGCCACTCTGATGTGCTGTTCAAGCCAACCAAGGCAGCTGAAGCACAGTTTCGACCCACAGCCTCAGATGCCATGTCCTACTTTGTTGGGCACAAGGCGGTCGAGAATGGGTTATCTTGAGGATGCTGGCTTCGCCATCAACGGTGGAAAGGGATGGTCAAATGTGGTTTTTGACAACCACAAAATTCATGTCAGCGGCAATGTTGCCATTGCCATGGGCAACTACTTTTTCACCAGCGCTGCAGATGGAAGCAAGACCAAAGTTGAGTACACTTTCGGCTACAAGAAGAATGCGGACGGCAAGGTGCGCATCTTCCTCCACCACTCCTCAGTGCCATACAGCGTGCCTGCAGCCACTGCATCTGGAGCGATTACTGAAGAGGAAGTAAAGAGTGTGCAGGCAGCATGGGCCAATGCCATCAAGAGTATCTCCAAGACTTATCTTGACGGAGGCGACTACGTTGCAGCTGCTGCCAAAGCAGCCGGTGAGCTCTATGGCTATGGACACACAAATGTGCTGTTCAAGCCAACCAAGGCAGCTGAAGCACAGTTTCGACCCACAGCCTCAGATGCCATGTCCTACTTTGTTGGGCACAGAGCGGTCGAGAAGGGTTATCTTGAGGATGCTGGCTTCGCCATCAACGGTGGAAAGGGATGGTCAAATGTGGTTTTTGACAACCACCAAATTGATGTCACTGGCAATGTTGCCATTGCCATGGGCAACTACTTCTTCACCAGCGCTGCAGATGGAAGCAAGACCAAAGTTGAGTACACTTTCGGCTACAAGAAGAATGCCGACGGCAAGGTGCGCATCTTCCTCCACCACTCCTCAGTGCCATACAGCGTGCCCGCAGCCACTCCAACTGCAGAGATTACTGAAGAGGAAGTAAAGAGTGTGCAGGCAGCATGGGCCAATGCCATCAAGAGTATCTCCAAGACCTATCTTGACGGAGGCGACTACGTTGCAGCTGCTGGCAAAGCAGCTGGTGAGCTCTATGGCTATGGACACACAAATGTGCTGTTCAAGCCAACCAAGGCAGCTGAAGCACAGTTTCGACCCACAGCCTCAGATGCCATGTCCTACTTTGTTGGGCACAAAGCGGTCGAGAAGGGTTATCTTGAGGATGCTGGCTTTGCCATCAACGGTGGAAAGGGATGGTCGAACGTGGTTTTTGATAACCACCAAATCGATGTCAGTGGCAATGTTGCCATTGCCATGGGCAACTACTTCTTCACCAGCGCTGCAGATGGAAGCAAGACCAAAGTTGAGTACACTTTCGGCTACAAGAAGAATGCGGACGGCAAGGTGCGCATCTTCCTCCACCATTCGTCAGTGCCATACAGCGTGCCTGCAGCCACTGCATCTGGAGCGATTACTGAAGAGGAAGTAAAGAGTGTGCAGGCAGCATGGGCCAATGCCATCAGGAGTATCTCCAAGACTTATCTTGACGGAGGCGACTACGTTGCAGCTGCTGCCAAAGCAGCCGGTGAGCTCTATGGCTATGGACACACAAATGTGCTGTTCAAGCCAACCAAGGCAGCTGAAGCACAGTTTCGACCCACAGCCTCAGATGCCATGTCCTACTTTGTTGGACACAAGGCAGTCGAGAAGGGTTATCTTGAGGATGCTGGCTTCGCCATCAACGGTGGAAAGGGATGGTCAAATGTGGTTTTTGACAACCACCAAATTGATGTCACTGGCAATGTTGCCATTGCCATGGGCAACTACTTCTTCACCAGCGCTGCAGATGGAAGCAAGACCAAAGTTGAGTACACTTTCGGCTACAAGAAGAATGCGGATGGCAAGGTGCGCATCTTCCTCCACCACTCCTCAGTGCCATACAGCGTGCCTGCAGCCACCAAAGTGCAGTCCCCAAGCTTGGTGACAACTTTGCAGCCAACATTGGTTGGAGCATAGATTGGAGCTCTGAGAGGCCTGCTTTGGTCACATCTTTAGTTTTTTTCCATGCTGACGGTGACTTGAAACAGTTGCCTGGTCTGGTGCTTTGCAAAAGTTTTATTACACTTTTTCTACACGTTTGAGGCTTTTTAGGTTTGTCCTTCGTCCAGCTTTTGCCTCAAACATTTTTGTGCAGTATCAAATTGATTTGTACACATGATATAAATTTATTGATTGAATTTTTAGCCGGACCTAGGAGCCGGCTGCGGGGATGAAAAATCCCCACCAGAGGAGGTATCTTTCGAAGTTTTGGGAAGGGCCAATGGGCTGTCAAAGGCCCGCGCTCTTCAGCCAAGCAGCCAGTACATACCTGTGCTTTGCTTGGAGACCCTTGCAGCTTTTCGCAATCGCCCGCCTCAAAAGTTGCATTTGGAGTCCAATTTGGAGTCTCTTTGTCTCTTCAGCGAAGCGCGTTTCTGAAGGTTTTGAATGAGATTGTCACTGCAACATCTGAGAGCTAAGACTGTAAGACTTGGTGTTTGCCAGGATCTGGTGAAGGTCCTGTGCTTTCCAGTGGATGGTGGACGGATTGTGCGAAGGAGCTTTTCAAAGGCTTGGACGTGGGCAGGATGGGCTGACGCTGCCCACAAGCGTTTCTTGCAGTGGCTGGGAAAATAGTAGAATATTCGGAATATGGATGAGTATGAAAGATCGTTGCTCAAGAGAGCGTAAAGACACCCAACATTTTATATAGCTGTTCTGCAGTTGCTTCATTCTCGGTTGCTCAGCCTGTAGGGAGACCCAGCAATTGTGTGGAAATGATCAACATGTCCAGAGATGTCTGTGCTTTTAGTTTTTTAGTGGCTTTTTAGTGGAGCATTGGTTGATGGTTCCAATACGTTGCAAGCTGTTCCAACGAAATTTGCGTTGTCACCCTGGGTTGATTGCCTGACTTCACCACCCAGCACCGATGCAGTCCCTGCAAGCCTGGCAGGGGATACTGCAGCCGACAGAATCATGGAAAAAAAAGGTTACAATTGACAGGTGAGCTCCTGTCTATCACGGGAAATTTCTAGACTTTTTTTTTTTTTCCATAATTATTCTTTTTTCTCCATAATTCTGTCCGCTGGAACACGTCCATCGATTCGCAGTTCGAATGCATTTTAAGGGGGAATATTGAATTATGGAAAATATATGAAAATATAATGTGTCGGAAAATCACGTATACGGTATACGGTATACCCCCAGCAAATTTCCAGCCTATTTCAGCCTTTTGCCATTGGTTTTAAACTATTGTCCAACCTATTTCAGCATTTTTCCATTGGTTTTCAGCAGTTGATCAACATATTTCAGCATTTTACCATAGGTTTACTCATGTTTTCAATCAATTTCATTGTGTTTAGCATTGACTTTTGTCAGTTGTTTGACTTATTTCATTATTTTACTATTAGTATCTATTAGTTTTATTCAGATCTTCCATATGCGGGATGTTTCCAGTTCCAAGGGCACCCAAAATTTTTTCTGGGTTTGATCCATGTCGATCCATGACATGGCGGCCCCTTGGAAAATTGGTTAGATGATGTTAGATGATGTTAAATCCGATTACATCCCCCAGGAAGCCCTATAAAAATCCTATAAAATGGATGGGTTCACCCCATATGATTGGTGTTTTTGTTGAGGACCGCCCAGAAGGACTTTCTGCGTGGAGAGTACCGTTGGGCTACCTGGGGTGTAACTTGGGAGGACCCATGGGGGCGGGTTGCCATGGACCAGTTTCTTGTGCTAAACAGCACCCAACATACAAGAGCAAGTACAATCCTATTAAAATAGCAGGAAATTATATTGTTCTACTGTATCTCTTTGGGGGTGTTTTTTTATACAATGAACTTGTTTCAATTCTTTGCTACTTTGATTTGGACCCGACCAGACTTCCCAGACTACCCAGGAACATGACATTTTTGGTACTCGACTTGCCCTTTGATCGACTCACTCGAGTCGAACTCGGGAGAATTTACTTGGGGCCAGGTGCCGCCCAAACTGTCCAAAAAGAAAGGATTACTCTTAGTATCTCTTAGTCTTATTATGTCTTATTCATAAGAAGGGTTAAAATCCATGATATCATATGATATCCATGTTCAGAGTGGCGAAGATGCTTATAAAGAGGTGAAAATTTGGGATTCTGGAAAACGGGATTTCGAAGGCCCCTCTGAGCACTCTGAAATCGGAAAGCCTTTTTCGATCCCCACGAAAACCATGTCAACATATGTTCAAAAGTCGTATGTTTGTACGATTACCACGGTTTTGGCTCTTCGTCAAGCCGTCATGAATTGCATTCCGGGCAAACGGTAAATCCTGGTCGTTTAGTTGCTATAAAATCACTAAATTTTGGTGGTTCCAAGTATAGCCCATTTGTTGAGTCATACCACTCTGTGCATGATGAGATATGCCAAGTGTCCCAGAATTTGATGATGGGAAATTTGACAGGAAATGCTTACATTTTGTGTATTAAGAACCTACTGTATGGTTTTCAGATGTTTCCGGTAGAATTTCCCTGCAATCTATCCATTGCCTGTTGGGAATCATGATTTCCACCCCAATTGACCTATCCAACCTGTGGTTCCACGGCAGTTTCTGAGGCCACCATCCAACTCTTTTCAGATGGGTCGGAGCCTCCGGATGTTGACAGACGCTAGAAACCGCGTGGGGATGTGCCAAGCCTGCCCAAGCTATCCCAACATACAGACGTTCATTACATTTCATTACCATCCTGTAATCACTGTAATCAAACATGGGAATTGGACATCCCCTAAAAATGGAGGTTTTTAGCTGGGAAAATGATCTAGACATGGTCAATTTTCCAGCCATGTTTGATTACTGGAGGGAATTCTATTTTGAACAATACAAGTTTGGGGCAAATCAACCATACAAGTGATGACATGATGTTGACATGATGTGTGAGTTCAGCTCAGCTTAGCAAGTTGATGCAAGTTGACAATGGTGGGAAGTGATGGCATGATGTGCGAGCTGCAGCTCAACTGAGTTCACACGCCAGGCCATCCCTTTTTATTTCCAGAGTCAGTAAGTTTGCAAGGCCGGGAATCCCGGAGCAAAACATGACCCAGACTCTGCAAGATGACATTCAGATCCAGTTGAAAACCAGGTTATTTGTCACAGATGTGATCAGGTGTGCCTTGTGGCAAGAAATCCAGGGAGGATTGTTTTTGTCACCAGCTTCGTTCGCGGTCCAAGGTGAATAACGAAGCAAGTCACTATCGACAAAACCATGCAGCTTCCAGGTTGGCATTGAGACATTCATACTTTCCGACATTTCTAATCACCCAAAGCCCAAAGCACCAAATCTCAATGTCCATCATGCCGCAAGAGGTCTGAATTGCGCCAGTGCTTTGACAGGCTGGTGGATGGGTTTCTCAAGTCTTGCTGCGCTGCCATTGTTTCAACGAGTTGTCCCGGCCTCAGCGGCTGTCCTCATGTTAGTGAAACGGCAAGCGGTTCTGCATGGAGATTATATCGAACTTGGAGTGGCTCTTGAATGCCAAATTCCATCGAATTACTTTCTGTATTGTCCAATCCATGTTGACTTGGTACTCGTATGTGACAGTCGGGTGAGTGAATAAAGATGAACACAGCATATGTGCAGACATGCGATGTTTGGCTATGAGACGGACGCCATTTCACCGTATACAGATGTATGCAGCATGTATTCTTCCGTTTTGAAAACAAGAATGCCAGAGAGAAACCAATCGCAGGAGTGAAAATGGCCGCGTTGGATCGCACAAGCGACGCTCACTGACAACTTCGGCTCGTGGAGCCAGAGGCGGCGGGATGCAGTGGGCTTTTTTGGGGCCGAAGTTTCACCAATGTTTTGCTTCATCGATTTTCAATGATTATCATCAACGCTTGGCATTGAGACACGTAAACTTGTCAAATTACTTTTTGATACTTTTTTGTTGTGGACATCACCAAATCTGAAAAACAAGGTGTAGCGGAGCCAAGTGGAGGTCAGAATTGTGGCCGCAGTGCTTTGACAGGCTGATTGGTCGATGCATTTCTTGCACGTTGATGCTTGTGTTGGTTCAACAAGTTGCCTTGGCCTCAGAGGCTATCCTCAAACAATCATGACAGCTGTTTCTACTGTGTGAAAAGGTAAGGGATTCCTGCACATTTCCAGCCATCATATCCCCCTTTGGCTGGTGCTTGGACACCGCCCTGACAATGAGAATGATATCCCCCCCATATCTTGTTTGTACAATGTCAATGCGCCAGGAATGGAGATCAACAAGGCACCTGAAAGCGGCCACCAGCTGTGAAGGTGGGAATTACGGAAACAGAAGATATGGGGGCGCCCAAAAAATCATCCAAACATGGTGATTTTGTACAGGAAAATCCATGTTTTAAGGGTTCCTGATTAGAAGGCCATATGCTGATTTCCAGTAGCTCAAGGTCATGCAAGGTGAAGACAAGCATTTCTGCAACGCTGTCTTGACCTGTATATGGAGCCCTCTGAAAGTGGGGGATTATACCATGAAATTGCCATTAAATGGGGAAACTGATTAGAAGTGCAGGGATTTGAGGGCTAAGCGGCTACCTACTTTTAGACAAACCCATATTTGTCAAGTGTTTTCATCAGTTTCGTGGGTGTTGGTGATGTTTCAGGCACAACTGTTGTTTTCTTTACCAGTGCGGCCAGGCTGGTTCCTGCAAGATCTCAGCTCGTTGATCAGAGGTTGGCTCGCGACGTGACCGGAAAGTGTTGGGTTTTTACACATCCGTGCACTTTTTGGTCATTTTTGCAAACACCCGTGGCAAATCTACATGACACCGAGACTGATTTGTATGACTTGCCGTGGTTTGGCGCAATTGAAGCACTCCCACGCTCTATCCTCGCTGTTTGTCTCACTCGCTTGTGCTCATGGGATTCTTCAAGAAAGCTTGGAATAGTGCAAGAGACTTTTCGGAGGATGTTGGCAAAAAAACCTGGGAAGGTATAAAGATCGGTGCCAACGAGACCAAAAACCTTTCAGAAGATGTTGGCAAGAAAGCTTGGGAAGGTTTAAAGACCGGTGCCAGTGAGGTCAAAAAATTCAAAAACCTTTCGGAGGATGTTTGGGAAGGTGCACAGAAAGTTGCCGAGCTCCTCCCAATCGTGCCGATCGAGAACAAAATCCTCGAAATGGATCCGGTGGATCCAGGGCCTCACGACGGCGCCGAATCCCAGACCCGCCCAGCTTCAGTGGCTGCATCCACTGAGTCGGATGAAAGCCGAACTCCTGGCCGTCCTGGCCAGGGGACTGACAGCATTCGCAGCAATGGCAGCAACGGCAGCAATCGCATCTTCACGGACCAAGGTGTGTGGCTCTTCATCCCGCATCAGTCCATGGATGGAGAAGCTTCCGAGACAAGCTCAGACCTGTCACGCCTGCGTCCTTCCAATGCAGGGCCACAATCGGATTCTGCTTCAGTCTTCGACTTGAGCCACGAGTTCGACATGGCCCAACGTATGGCAGGACTGTCAGAGCAGGTGGCCAGCGATTCAGCTTCATCCACCGGGTATTCTGTGGTGACAAGTGTGCCATCAACTGAGGGGTCTTGGTTGGTCTCAAGATGACAGAGTTTTGATGTGAAAATTAGACTTAGACGTGGGCTTGGCTTTGGGTTCTTGTGAGGCTTGGCTGTGAATCAAGGGTGCGCACCCCCTACATCGAGCCGATTCGCGCGCTATAACTCGAACATAATTGTCAAATATTGTCAATATATTGTCAATATATTGTGATTCAGTATGGCAAGCTGCTTTATTTGAAGCTTTGCAGCCAAATCCTGGATAGCTTCTTTCAGAACCTCAGCCACGACTCATTTTGTGACAACTCCACCGGGCGTTTTTTGAGTAGCTGAAGCCCAGGTGATGCTTTAGGTACGATGGTCTTGTGTAGATTGTACAGAGAAATTCATGTGAGCAGCTCGATGTAGCTCGTGTTTTTTGTGTGTTGGCGTGAAGTTTCTTGGGGTTGTCAAGTGGGTCGTCAACAAGGCCGCACTGGCGACACCCAGACTGTCGCAAGACTTTCGACCTGTGAGCAAAACCATGGGCTGGCGGGCGCGCTATTCCAGCCTTTGGCATTTGACATGGTTGCATGGTTAGTATTGTTGATTTTTTTTGGCAGGTTGTGAGAGTAGCAAACTGCTGCACTAGGCTCGAAGACTGAAGATTTCCTGAACCCAAGTTGTCAGTTGTTGCGATGGTGGACAGACGCAACAGCAATGACATGAGGAAGATTTAATCATGTTGTGGCTCGCAGGAGCCGATTGCGACCACGATGTGGAGAAGTGCTATAGGCGGACAGAGCCACCTTTATTGTGTATACATTCGGAGCAGAATCTGGAATCAAATCTTTAAAAGTGAGAAACCTTCACAACCCTGCGGCTTTCGTCATTTTTCTCTGTGTTTGCAGCTGAGATTTTCTTGCTCCTACTCTGGAATTCACAATCAATGGGTCCCCTTTGTGCCAGATTCTGCATCGCTGACCTGAGTGCGATGGTTTTTGGCATTTACGTCTAAGAGGCCTGCATCCAAAGAAAGCTTTGATGTTTCATGATGTTTCACAGCTGTGCCAATGGGAGGCTATTCGGCTTTTCATTCAAAGTTCCCTTCCAACTTCTTCCTCCGTCTCGATCAAGGTATTTCAAACTTTGAGTTGCCTGTTGTTGTCTGATCTGCTGCGGTGTCACAGAATTAGAGACACACGCGCAACACTGGCAAAACATGTTCCCGAGCAGTTTGAGCAGCACTGCCACTTTATTGTTTTGGCAATTTTTGGCAGTTGCCTTAATTTCCAAGTCATTGGACGTCATGCCAACGCGAAAGCGTGACAAACCCATCAACCCGCAACCTGCGTAACCGCAACTAGCTAAGCCCATGGCTGGGATCATTCCTAGATTTCAAGCGTTCAGTTTGCAGTGCTCGGTTTGAGGTATGTGCCAAGAAAACAGCACCGGGTTCCAATCCAAGAGGGATCAAAGAATCTTCCGTGGCTTTAACCGCTGCATCATGAATCTCTGAAATGGAAGTGCAGGAAAGTTGGCCAAGGGCAGCATTCACCGTGTTCTGGTCAGATCTGGGGTTCATTTAGCTGTGGCAAAGCGTGTATTTTATGCTGCTGGGAGCAGCTCTTGTGGCTTTCAGGCAGATCAAAGTACGGAAGCAGTTGATACAGATTTAGTAGACCGCACGGAGGATATCTACCGAGATGCAGCCTGCAAAGGTTCTCAAGTGGTTGTTGGAAACAAACATTAGCTGCCTTTGTAAATTGGTCTCTTTCAACTAAATGTGCTATTCTGTCTCTCACTGTATAACCGGACTGCTGACCTTGCGCGGCTCTTCCAATCCATGTGCAGTGTGCAGTTGCAATTCTATGTGGAGCAGATCTACCCTGTACTGCAAAATGTACTAGAAGGTCCGTAGTTAAGTAGTTGCAAGATCAGTTGCAAGGACAGGAAGGCTTGTTTGCAATTTCTCCAATTTGACTTTAAAAAGTTTTCCATAGTTTTCCTGCTGTCAACAACATAAACATCTATGTTTGGATGCCAGGGAAGCTGATCTCAAGGTCCAGTCAGCGCCCCAGTTATTTTTTTTTGATCGTCTGAACATGGGGTACCCATGGGTACCCCGGACCTCGCTGAATCCAAAAGATTACATTGGCCATTTTGGGGCATATGACATTTTTAGGGTCCCAAATTGCCCAAATAGACGCATCAATTCAAAAGTGCTTAAGTGACTTAAGTGCTTGATATTTTCCATTCTCCACCACTCTTGGGCATAGCGGGTTTTAGTTGTGGTACCTTGCCTCGAAGCTGCTCCAATCACTGCTATTGTCTGTTTCAGAATTTAGCGTTGCTGCCTTTCAAACATTGGCTTCTCACCTCTCCCTCTCGTCTGTCTGAGATAATAGGCGACAATCTTTGACAGCGGCATTCGCGGCCGAGGTCTCACTGATTTTCGCATCGCCAATCTTTATCGGTCCAAAGCTGAGAGACAGAGATGGAGGGGTGGCTGAAAAGAGATGGCATCATGGGTGCTATTTTCCGGCAACTGGGTTTGTCTGAACATGGGGTATACATGGGTATACCCCAAGTCCATAGGTTTAGCATCATTTTCCCCTGTTTTGAGTGGCCATTGTGGGGGCATACCGCGACCCTCTTTTCGCAGCTTGGCTCGGTATCTCATGAGGTGGCAGTGTGCAAAACCCACACAATACCTGGAAACATGCTTGATGGTTGAAGTCAGAAGGGGGCGAGAGAATCTGCACGCAGGTAAGTTTTTCATGGTAAATGTTGCTTACATTGAAACCACAAGCATCAAGCATCCTCCTTTGATTTGAACATACGACAAGCATTGGACCACATGGCATGACGCGTATGCTGTCCATTTGCTCATGACGTCGAACGGTCGCTACTCAGGTGGCTGTCACGCGAACCATTTTCAAATCATTTTCAGTTGCTTTTTGGGTTGGTCTCAACTGAGCCATTGAAAATACATGAAAATACAATTTTTGATAGGCTACTATGGAGGCTTATACCACCTAATTTATTGGTAATTATGACAACCAATATATAAAAATAATAATGATAATAATGATAATAACTTATATAACAACAATTTAATTTAATATAGCTCATGTATGTCATTGCAGTCATTGCAAAGCATTGAGGAGATGAGCACAGCATGAGCGGCAAGCAGTTGACTGTGCGACTGGGCAAGGACATTGATTACTCGGTCCCGGGCATGTCCAAAGTTGGGCCCTAGTGTTTGTAAAAATAATACTAGCCTCGTACAGTGGTTTACTACTAATTAATTCCATTGTCATCATTAACTACCATCATTAAGCATAAACCGTCATGATATAACTAACTTTATATAACCCAACTTTGCAACTCAACAACAGGTACCAAGGTTCCAGAGTTCGAGCAATGCAGTTCCGTTCCAGTTTCAGGACACCAGCTTAGCCCACGAGACGAAGAATACGTTCATCCACATCCCAATTGAAGATTGGGATTTCCATTTTGAGGCCTGCAAAGTGAGTTTGAATACACAAAGTGAGTTTCCAGTGTGGGTTGCTTTTCCATATTTTTCCATACTGATGCTGTATGCTGGCACTTTGTGTCGTCTTTTGCCAAAAGGAAAGAAGAAGCCCAAGCGCTCCTCCAGCGATGGAGCGGGCGCACTTGAACGTTGCTGATGGGGCTGATGAGAGGCGCAGGGGCTTGGAGAACACTGGGATGGCTCAAGATTTTTTAGTGCAACAATTCAATGGTTTCAAAGAAAACAATAGAATTTTCATGATTTTTGTGTGTTGGATGTTGGATCCACCGCGATTTTTTGCACCCTGAGGACTCTCCTTCAATGCTTTCCACCGCAGTCCGTGGCTGTGGCTCCGTGGCCAAAAGTCAAGTGCAGCTCAAGCTCTGATGGAAAAGGTGGAACAGCAGTTCTGCGGGGATTCAGACCAAACGAAGAAGCTCGCTGCGCAGATACCTGGACTTAAGATGACTTAAGTTGAGTTGGTAAGGTGTGTGATTTCTTCTTTCCCCATCAAGAACATTTAAGAACATTAATTCCTCCTTGGGGAATCTATGTGCTTCGGAAGATGTTTTTTCTTAGGGACGCCTGAGCCACCAATCCAAGGATATTTTGACCTCGTTTGCGCAGAGTCGCAACACTTGGGGAAGGCAAGGAGCTCTGGAGCTTGTGAATTCCAAAGCCTTAGAGCGTAACTTTAGCTGTGCAAGCTGCGCCATACGCCTCGCGTCCAAAGCCAAAATCGAATGCAAAGAGGAAGACATTGGAAAAGCAATTTTCTTGAAGTGGGAGTCGAGGCAGATGCTTAGATTTGCTGAGACGGTGATTTCTTGGTATCTTCGAATTGGTTCATCCACCAATGTGGAAGCGACTGGGAATTTTTTTAGCTTCTTATTTTTTTTTTTGGGAGCCATCATCATCCAAGGATGCAAGATGGCAAGACGGTAACGGTAAAGAATGTGTGGTTTGATCTGAAGGTCGGTCCACCCCAGTCTCATTGTGCCTACGGAAGAGATGCCAAAAAGGAAGGTCTCTATTTTTGCCTCTACTACATTGGCTACAACCTGAAAGGAACTGAGAAGCTTCGGATCATTTCCGAACCAGAACATGCTCCTGATTTCAGGGAGATCTTTAAGCAGAAGGGGCTGATGGAACGAAGCAGTGCCCTTCTCAGCAAAACTTCCAGACAAACGCAGTACTGGTTTCAAATTGGATGGTCTTCACGCTTGTCATATGCTTGTCTCAGGCAAGATGGTGTCCATATTGCTGAGCCGGTCGGAGTGCATAGATGTCAAGAACCAGTTGATGAACAAAATGATGCATCTCGCCTGCGATTTCTTCACGAATGTTGAGGAGACCAAGGAGACTGAGGAGACCGAGGAGACCAACGAGAGCAAAGAGACCAACGGGAGCGAGAGCAGAGAGACGAAAGAGACCAAAGAGAAGAAGGACAGCCCATTGAGTGTAACAGAAGGGATTTTACTTCTTTGCCCGTAGCAGTGCTCAATTCCGAAAGGTTGGAAGTATGCGTTTGCAGTTTGACCATTTGTAGGACGAGACTTTCCTGCAATCATTGTGTCCCATGTTTCTTTCCACCATTGCAATAAACGTTGTGTTCCATCTTGTCAGATGCTTGCTTGTCAATGACCACTAGTTACTATAGAAGCATAACATGGTGTTTGAAGAGGCTGTTGGGTTTTATCCTTTGACCGTACCCGCCCTAAAGCATTCCTTGCGACTTGATATTGTTCACCAGGTGCGCTCAGCTAGTAGCGTGAGAAATGCAGCGCCCGTCAGGTTTACCAGGTCTTTGCCATCTGCGGTGCTGGTCGTCACAATTCAACAATGCTGATTGTTGGTCTGAAGGGCATCTCAGCAACATATGCAATTGGCAAAGGCCCCCACACAGGAACTCCGTACCAAGTTCAAGTTGACTTCCTGAAGAATCTTTCGGCCAAGGCTGCTAAGGATGAAGTGCCGAAGTATTGGATTTTCGATGACTTTGACAAGATCTTTCAACCGGGTGCTGAGGAACTCCTCGACAGACTCCTCATTCTGTACCAGCTGCCTGATGGCCGTAGAGTTGATGCCTTGCTCAAGCGAAACCATGGCAGCCATGGCATCCAGGTCGTGGATTTGCGCCGAAAAGGACAAGGCGAAGCGCTTTGCGTGATGCCATTTCCTCACGATCCAGAGGCCCCGGAGCGGAGGCCCCGGCCAGTCGGAGCGTGAAGAGGGTCTTTGTGGTTGGTCGCTGGCAGCTTCGCGAAGCAACCTTGAAGAACATCACAGATGTGGCCGAAAGGGCAGCTACGCGGAGAGGACTTGCAACAAAGGCAGCCAATCAGCAGCCAACCTGGAGAGATGAGTGGTACATCCCACAGTGGCTGGAGACCCATTGGAAGTCCCTTGGCTGGAGAAGTTTTTGCAAAAGTTTTGCTGCAGCAAGCCGTGCTTTTTTCTGAAGCCAGGTGCATCTCAGTGCATCTCAGGTCAAAGATTTTACCGAAGTATTTAGAGCAAGCCTCGGCTGTCTCCGTGCTGACGATCAACTCTCGGGCAGGACAACGAACAGGAGGACTGGTGTGCCTGGCACGCTGATCACAAGGGACAGCTGTTTCATGTTGTTCCTATTCAGTTGAATATGGAGGAGCAAAGTAAAGGAGGCAACCTTTTTCCAGACGGATATGTCCTGACTTGAGGCTTGAGCAACATTTTTGTGCCAAGTGGGCCACGTTCCTCCCAACACTTGTGCAACAAACAACTTTCCTGCCCACTTCATGATGCGCATTCAAAGGGAGGAATGGGGCTTTGGAAGCGCACCTGGGACTTGCAAGGTCTTGTGCAGATGACCGTCCCGCCACGTCCCACCGCGTCCCGCCCCTTCGTGGCCATTTGTATAGCAGTGTCGCACAAAGATGCGCATCCAAACATGATTAAGCTTAGCTTGGAACTTCCTGCTTGACATTCTCTGAGATGTCATTGTGATGAAAGAATACAAAAGAGAGGCCGGACACCCTGTGATTCCTTGTTTCATCTTGTTTTTAAAGTCTTGTGCTATCCTCAAAACTTGAAAACATCACAAGAAAGGCAGGCTCCAACCTAAGCAGTTCTAGCAGTTCGCAGCATCTAGAGGGTAGCGCTGAAGAGCCAGTTGGATTCTCGACATTTTTCCCACTTCACCTATGGTCGCGCGCTTTGACGCTAAGGTGGGCACCGCCCTGAACGTTTGAGGACCAGGTTCCTGGAAAGCGTAAGTTGTTTATGCAAAATTGGAAACTGTGTGCCTGGTTCATCTCCATTACATTCCGCGTCAGGGATTGTATGACAGCACTGATTCGTTTTCTTTCCAAAGGGTGGTCTTGATCAAGACAGAATACCATGTTGTTTTAAGATGTTTTAACAATATGGCCTTCTGCAAATATCTGCAAAAGATGTAGGAGCGTAGACGTACTGTCCTTGGGAACAACAAGGTGGCTCATGGCTCACGCAAACATATCGTTCAGATTCGTTCAGTAGAAAGAGCTGGACTTGAAGTTCGAAGTAACACATGATTTCAACTCTACTAATGTGGTAAACCTAAGAATAAAGCATCCCGACTTTCAACAGAACCATGCAAAGCTGGAGGCTTATCATTGGGTTTGCCGGTTTACCACATTACATGTTTTTCCTGAAACACTATATGACTATATGTAAATCTAATTTCATTGTAATTAACCACAATCAACTGGCATCAGATAGTTTGGGAAGATGTTGATTGGCTCCTTTTAGATAGAGTCCCCATGAACAGACTCCAGTCAGAAAGCAGAGGCTCAACAGAATATCAGTGCAGCTTGGGCCATCCTTTTTGGTGAGTCAAAGCCGCTGGCCAACAATAGACAACTACCAGAGAAACGACCCAGAAGGAAGCACAGGGTACTAAGAAGACATGCAAAACTATGAAATACACGAAGACAAAGACTACGATGTACTTCTGTCTTAACTCTCTGGTGCTCCAGGAGCATGGATAAGACTGCATGATGAAATTTACTTTTCAATCCAACATCAACCCTCCAAGCATTACTGTAAACAGTTCAAAAGATGGTTTGAGACAATGCTTTGGTTCGCAGCGCAGCTCTCTGTTCAGCAGATTGTGTCAGGGCCAATGTTCAAGGTGACATTGGGGTTGGCACAGTGGTGCTTGACGCCCACTTGTTCGTGAGCACTGACCCGCACAAACTGCGCACCTTTACTGCCATCGCCTGCTGAAAACAAGCGCCGGACATGACCTGCTGCCATTGCCATTGTCCCAAGTGGCCCAGCTCTAGCCGAATATACTGAGGCGTCCAGTGGCATGCGCCCAGACCAAGGGCAGCACAAGGTTCGGGGGACGATGGACAAAGAGTGGAGGAACATCGCAAGTTTACTGGGCATGGGTGAAAACTTGAGACTCTAGGTATTTCATATTTTTAGTGTTGCCATGCGCTATTGGACATTTTGTTTGGAACGTCAGTTTTGATTTATCCATACTTGTCCTTCCTACGATGTCTTTCCAGTTGCGATAGTGAAAGCTAGAAAGCAGCCAGTTTGATTTCGAAGCTTGTTCAGTTTTGAGTCGAACCGAGTGATGTTTTCCGCAAAGTGAGAATCAAGGTAGACACTAGTGTTTTTCGAAACCTCAGCCTTCAAGTCTTAGAATGTATGAGTTGCAGTTCATATTTAAGCCTCATGCATTTAAGATCATCTACTGGCAAAAGTGAAGAACACAAAGAGAGTGAGCATGCTCCATACCATCGTTCAGTCGTAAAGCTCAAGGATCTTCCCTGCCAATTTCCTTGTCAGCATCGGGACCTGTCCGTCCGCATGGCATTTTTGGGGGCTTTGAAGGTTGTGCAGAAGGTTGCCCACCAGTTGAAAGACTTCACCGAAGACACTGGGAAGAAAGCCTTGGACGGTGTGCAGAAAGTTGCCAAAGATGCGAAGGACTTGTCTGAGGATGCGAGCAAGCAAGCTTTGCAGCAAGCTTGGGAAAAGACTTTGGAGGGCGCCAAGAAAATTGGCAAGGAGGTGAAAGAGTTGACAGAGGGCACTGGCAAGAAAGCATTGGAAGGTGCCCAGAAAGTTGCCAAAGATGCAAAAGGTTTTTCTGAGAATGCTTGGGAACAGACTTTGGAAGGCGCGAAGAAAATTAGCAAAGAGGTGAAGGACTTTTCTGAAGATGCGACTAGGAAGATGGCACCTGTCGGGCCTGTCGGAATCAATTTGCTTGAAATGGGTCTGAATCCTCTGATACTTGCCAACCTCACAACAGCCTCTGTGCTCGTTGACCTGCCTTTGCTGTCTATCCCATTAATTGGGATTGGCCTACATTCCTTGGGCCGACATGCCTCTGCCCGAGATGCCCAAGATGCCCGAGATGCCCGGGATCCGGACTTTGAATCTTTGGTGACGAGGCCGTTCGATCATACCCAGCCCTACAGAGAAGTGAGAGACCCAGGGACATTGCTGTGGATTCCACACACAGCTTTTCCATGTGACGTGGTGACTGAGTCAGGTTACACCGATCTTTCCCATTTGCGTCCTTCCAATGGAGAGCCACAGCCAATGGATCCTGTTCCAGTCATCGATTTGAGCCACGAGTTTGACATGGCGCAGCTCGACGCAGAGGATGTCGCCAGTGTTTCCGACTCAACCGATGACTTTACCCTGGTGTCAAGTGTTTTCTCAGCTGACGAGTCTGCCTCCAGTGAGGACAGGAGTCTTGACACCTTCCCTGTGGAGACGGCACCAGCCATGCTTCTGGAGAGGATGCGAGATTTCCTTGAGAAGGAGGAGAAATTTGATTCGCCGGCAGCAGGTGCGTTGCGTGTCCTGCTGCAGCATCAAGGGCGACCAATGGGTCCTGTGAACATCAGCTTGGCTTGCCGTCCAGATTTGGTGCTTGATTTGGATTTCGGCAGATGCCACAGAGGAACCGCTATCCAGATCTATCGCAAAGATGGAGTGAATGGCAACCAAAATCAACGCTGGGAGCTGCATGGAGATTCCATTCGCCTGGCTGCAGATGATGCTTGGGGACTTGGCGGTGCTGCTGAGTTGGAGGAGGTCAAGTTGGAAGACCTGGAACACCAAGCAGCTTCTGGGTGGCAGTTGCTCTTAGCACTTTTGATTTTCGACCTGGGACAAATGATTTCAACGTAGATCTTCTATAACTTCACACCATTTTTTGGGATGATCATCCCAATCGACTTTCTGTTTTTAAAGGGCGCTGGTGGCTCAACCAGGCCTTCGTGTTCGAGGATGGGCGCATCAAGCTGGCCAACAATCGCCAGCTTTGCCTGGATGTCTGCGGAGGTCGCTTGGAGGCTGGCAGCAAGGTGATCCTTTACCCAGTGAAACCCGATGATGACGAAGGGAGGTGCAACCAGCTGTGGATTTTGAACCACGCGTGAGATATGTTTTTTTCTCACCAGTTTAATTGGACGGCCCTAAAAATGTCATCCGTTTTGAGGTGAACATGCTGTAGAGGGTTTGGCTTGATTCCCGGCAGAGGTGGCTGTGGATCCAAACGAATTTCAAAGCCAGTAAAACTCACGGTACAGACGTGGTAATCCATGGTTTGTTTTGAAAATCCTCAGCCAAGTTGGAGCCGGCTGTAGATTTGCTTCAAGCCCTGGATACAAACTCTGAAGTCCATGAGCCGAGAACCATTTTACATGACGAAATCTAAACAGTGAATGACAAAGGCAGCTGGTTTGTTGCAGCAGATACGAACTGCTTGGCTGTTCTCGAACTCAGCGGGGCCTTTGCCCTGGATGTACAGCGTGGCTTTAGACTGCTGGGGTTGTTAGGAGCGGTGCTAGCGACACCCACATTGACAAAGCCCACTTTCGTCCACTTTGGCCCCAGGAAAATGACCTGCCAATGGGAATGAGCATGCAGCATGCCATCATGATCAATGATGATCAATGCTGACCAATGATGATCAATCACGATGAATCATGACGGGTTGGTGGTTTCAAAAGCTTTCAGCTATATTATGGCTATATTACGCAAGCCAGCCGATAGGCCAGAAAGTTGTTTTCGCGAACGAAGTGAGTATAGGGGGTGTGGGGGGTGGAGGTTGCGCAGGTGGACCAAAATCTCGATATTGGGTGGTGATTAGGGTGGCCAATTGGAATTTTTTAGGGGGGCATGTGCCACTAGATGGTGGGGTTCGATTCTCCCTAGGTCCCTTGAAAACGGAAGGCGGAAAAAGGTAGGAAAAAACCAAGGAAAATGAAGGAAAATCGTTAAAAACAAGGTGAAAATGGAGGAAAATGGAGGAAAATTGTGAAACACCATAAAACTGGAGCAAAAAATGAATGGCAAGCTTGGTAAAACCAAGGAAAATTGAGGAAACCATCGGGAAAATGAGGAAATTGCAGGAAGGAAACTCTGGAAAAACCGTAGGAACGCAGGAAAAGGTTTGAAAAAAAGGTATGAAATGGAGGCGCAGTGCAAAGCCTTTAAACAACTAGGAGCATAGAGGCAAGCATATTGAAAAACTAAGGATCCGAAGCTCAACGGAGAGCAGCGTCCGTTGGGGTTCGGAGCAAGACGGTTTGCCGAGGAAGGAGTGGCGAAGGGTTGAATGTTGAAAAAACCATTCATGGCAAGCTTGGAAAAACCAAGGAAATTGAGGAAACCGTTGGGAAAATGCGGAAATTGCAGGAAGGAAACTCTGGAAAAACCGTCGGAAAACGCAGGAAAAGGTTTGAAAAAAAGGTATGAAATGGAGGACAGGCAAAGCATTGAAAAAACTAGGAACATAGAGGCAAACATATTGGAAAAAATCAGGATCCAAAGCTCAACGGAGAGCAGCTCCGTTGGGGTTCGGAGCAAGACAGTTTGCAAGGGGATGAAGAGTGATACCGAGGAAGGAGTGGCGAAGGGTTGCAAAGCATGGACAAGTGTGAAGAAAAGGAACATGCAAGCAAGTTGTGTCATAGAGAGAGAGAGGGAGACACACACACACAGATATATATATATATTATATATATATAGATAATGTGCTTTAAAAAGATTCCGGCTAGGGGGCTGGCTTTCGTCCCCCTTCTCAGGTTTCATGTTCAACATTTTTAATCATAGACATGCAACATTTCATTTTTCAAACTAAATTTGTGATGTTCCCAACGCTGAAAAACAGGTGCTGAAGATGCACCAGCCGCCCTGCCAGGTCCTGAGACCCTGCATTTCTTGGTTGTTATTGTACAACTCATTTGGTTGGTGGTTTGGAACATTTGTTTATTTTTCCATGTATTGGGAAAATAATCCCAGCTAACTAATATTTATCACCAACCCGTCTTGACAATGTCGGTGGACTTTAACATATTCAACATATTGACCTCTGCAGCTGAGACTTGATTCCGTGGCAGTGGTTACCTTGAGCCCATATCTTTCCAGGAGCTCCAAGAGGAATGCATCGGAGGCACTTGTGTTCAGAGCATCCTGCAAATTCCAACTTTGTGTGGTTCCACCAGTCTACCCTCTTTTGCTTGTCCCCCCAGATTCGCCATACAGTTTTGTTGCTTCAAGAGTTGATTGCCATCATGAAATGTGCCCAAGGCCCCTGAGCTGAAAAAACTTCATTCAGCCGTTCTTGCCATTTTGATTCCTTTTCTTGAATTTAGCACGTTTTACGCACCAACTCCTGGAATTCCCAGAAGAAGTGCTGCAGGTGCATACTATGTGCCATTGGAGGCAGATTCTGGAAAGTGACGACAATCATCTGGCGATGCTGTGGTTCATTGAAGAGGCCCGCGTGGTTGTTTCATAGCTCCGCCCCATTCGCTTCACAGGACATGTTGCTTCTAAAAGGCCGATCTGTTGTGATGGTGGCTATGAGTCGCCGTAAACCACCTGTGTAAAGGTGCAACTGTACTACTACCATCCCATGTGGACAAAACCAGACATTTTTATAAATTATTGATATTATTGCATACGGGGATAAGCATACAGAATACGGGTGAATTGCCAGGAAAACTTGTTGGTCACGGATCGAAGCTGAGGCCACCTGAGCAACGAATTCAATGGTTGTTTCGGAAAATGAAAGCGTTCTACTTGGCGAGGGTTCACCCCTTTCGACTCCCGGTGGTCCGTGTTCTCAATAGTTTGTTGCTGGTAGAGCGGCTTGGTTTGGGGTGTTGCAGACCCAGAGGAAGGAGTGAAAGTCAGTCAGGGTGCTTTGAGACGTTGCATTGTGCTTAGAGAGTCTTCGCGTTTGCCGCTTGCCCAAGAGGATTCTCCTCTTATAGTAAGACTAGGTGTCTATCATGCTAGCCGTGACAGAACCACATCGCTTTCAGACGAGGTTTCTTTTCAGTGCACTGCCATGTGTTGGTTTTCATTCAGTGCATGTATTGAATGCTGCAACTAGTATGTTTGTTCTTCTTGTATGGGCGCTGGCGACTCTGTTCCCGCTCCTTTTCGTCTGTGAAGCTACAATCTCAATTATTGCTCACCCCGATACCATCTCAACCCATTCTTCAGATGAACCTTGCCCGTTTTTTGCCGTCATTTAACGTTGCATCATCTATGCTTGTTTTGGTTCGCTTCGTGGCATATCAATCTGCTACACCTCAATAAACCTACTTTTCATACAACTGAAGAAATAACACGAACAGCAGTCAAGCAATTCCTATCGTCGTTACTTGCACCACTGTGCGCACAGTGAGTTGGGATCGTTGTTGGTATGGAAAGACCGGCGTCGATAGCAGTGGCTGTCAGGTCATTTTGGTGCAGCGCTGAGGGCAGAGACATTCAAAACCTGGAAGCGACCGCAAATATGCTGTGTCTATCTGTGTCTATCATCTTGACTGCACTGACTCGAAGGTAGATCACCTCGTCTTTGGAAACGAACATCAGGTGCGTTTGTGGAACTTGTGTCAGTTATTTTTGAAGATGTCAGGAGCTTGTATTTCTTGATCAATTCCGGCTCTCAGTGTAGCGAGACTGCGAGGCTGTCTTCTGCGATACGCTTTTGTTAAAGACCTGAAAGCATAGATGAGGCCAGGCAGAAGCAGTGATGGATGCAAATCCATTCTGGAAAGCATTCAAGTCATATGATTTATCTGATGATCCAGTGTAGCCTTGCATTCAAATCATGTGGGCGCTTTGTTTGCAGCGAATACATGCGACTGTGTGCAGCTTTCCGCATTTCCATGTCCATTTTGCGTCAGAAGGCTTGGAATTTATCAAAAAGAGATGCAGGACAGATCCCTTAATTTCCTGAATTGTTTGACTTTGTTTGCAACCATCCAAGGCGCTGGCATCTTGGCCAGCTCCATGGTCTGCGAGCTGAGCTGCCACGAGGTTCCAGAGGTGCTTGGCGCCTGAGACATGTTCGCCGCCCAGAGTTTTTCTTGTAGAGATGACCTGTCCTTGGGTGCCCTGGTGAGCGGGTCTTGGACCTTTCCACAGTAGATTCTCCAACTTATATGGTTTCCAGAATGATCTTGCGAGGCTCCAGGGTGGAGTTCAGGGAAGGTTGCAAGGCTCCTGGGGCTGATTAAGGTTGTGAAGGTGTCGGGATTCCAGGAAGGTTCTGTGGCAGAAGGCGATTGGCTACAAGGGCGGGTCAGGAAACGCGAGTTTGTGATCAAGTGTTTCTTGTACTGTATCTCTGCAAGTCATATATAAGTCTTGAGATTCTTCCCGAGCAGCTGTTGGCAATGCTGTAGCTGGGCCGAGTACATGTGTCCTACTGGAGCAAGTTGTAGGTGGTACATGTCAGAGTGATGTTTGCTGTGGTCTCAGATGTTGTTGTTTATTTGATTTTTTGTTAATTTGCATCCGTGCTGCCGTGCTGTCTCAGGCTGTGACTGGCTGAGTTTCTTCCACATTTTGCGTTGTACACCTTTGGCAGACGGCAATGGCTTGAGCCGTGATTGCAGGGCGCCTTGCTGAAAACAAGGGCATCCACAGTAGAATTGCCTGTGAAACAAGACAGCTAATGCTTTCGGACGTCCGAGGCAGCAACACTAACCTGAATGTTCATGAACCGCGTCTGCAGCCATTTATGCTGAACTGATTGGGTGCTTTCGCAAACTCAAGCACTTGCTTCGCCATGAAACCAGGTGCAGCTGCGAAGGTTCTGAGGGATGATGACCTCGAGCCAAGGGAGTTGCCATTCCAAGGGCAGGAGTTGCCTGGCAAGGATCCAGATGTTGTTTCCAATATACCTTCATGGGAACTGCAGTCTGAATCTGACCCTCCTCGCGCTCGGAAGGAACGCTTGGACAACACTCCTCAGGAGACAGCCAAAGACCCGAGTCCGGTTTCAGATCCTGTTGAGAATCAAGATGAGGTTGCCTGGCGCGAGTCACGTCAGCGCAGCTTCCCAGTTCCTTGCAAGAACTTGGTCGCTGTTTTCGTGGGAGTCTTGTCGGTCGCCGGCATGGCAGCTACAACTCACAGCATGTGTGGCTCCATCGATCCCACTATGCAGGGTGCAAAGGTGGAGATCATGAAAAGACCCGTTCCATTCGGAATATCACGTGGTTGCTTTGAAAGTGCTTTGGACTCGTGCATCCTTCAGTTCAACGGCACAGTGATTGACTCCTTTGGTAAGCAAAGCTACCTTGAAACATGGCAGAATCAAGGCTTCCCACCCATCAACTGTCGTGATCTTGGTAGTGAGATTTGGGTCAGAGGCTTTCCACAGAATTGTGAAGGAACTTGGTCTGATTTCGGCCCGTGCTCCGCTTCTTGTGGTGGTGGCACCCGTTCCTGTGCCTTCCAAATCACGCGTCCGGCGCAAAACGGAGGTGCGCGCTGTCGTGAGATGAACCAGTTGAAGACCGAAAAGTGCAATGACCAGCCGTGTCCGGTGGATTGTGTCTTGCTTGACTGGCAGCCAGATGTGAGTGGCTGTAGCAAACTCTGCGGCAATGGCACGGTGAAGGAAACCCGTGGAGTCCAACATGATGCCAGCCATGGCGGTGATTGTCCTGACCCAACTTCAGAACAGCGGGAGCGGTGGGCCACATGCAACGTGGATCCTTGCCCCGTCAGTTTGGTTGAAGACTTCCAGGGCACCTTGGCGGCCACAGCAAAGAGTGTTCAGAGCATTGGGCAAACATTGGCTGTGAGCCGCACGCTGACTTTGGAGCTGTTGCAGAACCACCCTCAGTTTAATTGTTCAGCTGGTATCAGTGAAGACATGGCCGAGACCGCAGCAGCTTGCGCAGAGAACAATGTGCTGGCGACAAAGACTGAGGCGATGTCTTCAGTCTTCGAACAGGTACAAGATGAGTGTGGGATGATTGTCCCGATTTTCCGAGAGATGGTTAACTCCTTGTTGGGTGATTTGCCGGCCTTAATCAAATATCTTTGCTCTGGGATTACTGACAGTGCCGAGGCAACCTTTTCTTTGCTGTATGAACAGATCAACAGTCTGCTGCAGCAGATTGAGAAGTGCAGAAGCCCTTCCAAGGAATTGAAAGCAAAGAATAAGGATCTCCTCAGCAGGAGGAGCGGTCACAGTCAAGACATTGAGCGACGCAGCAGCAAGGTGCTGGCAGAGTTGAAGAACTTGGAGCTGGATGAACCCAGCCTCAAAACCGAAGTGCGTGCCAGGGCAGTAGCCCTGGAGAATGCGAAGCAGAATGTGAATGAGAAACAAGAGGAATTGAAGAAGAGCGGCCGGCAATTTGATGACCTCAAACAACATCAGTTGTCTTTGCTGAACCGGCACAAGGCACAAAGTGCTAATGCGAAGGACAACGCCGCTGCAGCTCGCCAGCAGGCGCAAAACTTGGATTCTTCCTTGAAGCTCAAGGAACGTGCTGAAAACATGGGTCGGCTGAATAGAGCCTTTGAAAAAGCCACCGGTTTTGAAAAGAAGGCGCGTCAGCAGGAGGCAGAGTACATGACCAAAATTGATGAATATAATCGGGCCGTGGCGCATGAAGAGTCAGTTCGAAAACAAGGTGAGGAGGCTGTGCGTAGCCAGATGCAGACCATTGCGGAGAACCAACGGTTGAGCCATGAGGCTCGCGTCCAACAGATTCAAGTTGGCAAGGTCATTCAAGGCAAGTTACTGGAACTGCAAAACTTGAACCGCTTCAAGCAGCTATCTCAAGCTTCGGACCAGTCTCAGCTGGACAGAAACGTCCAAGCAGCCACAGAAACGCTTCAAACTTTGGCCGTGAAGTTTAAGCAATTCAGTGACTACCTGAAATCGCTTAAGGTTGCGGAAGGCCGACTGCGGACAGGACCTGCTGGTTGTGACCACGTGAGACATATCGTGGCGAACATTGTCAACTCTGCCAGGGAACTCTTCAAGGTTGCCGGTTGAACAGGTTGAACAACGAATGCGTTGCTGGTTATGGTACGACCCTGTCGAGCAATCTCCCACAGACCAGGAAGCCAGGGTTGTGAAACTGCTGAGAGCATTTTACCATTATTTCGCATCATCAATCTTTTTGTGCTAGTAGCTGCAGTTGGCATTCGATTTGGGACGCTTAATGGCAGAATATGTTGCGGTGACGGGCTCTGTAAAGTCAACATTCTGAAACATAATAGCTTTATGTAGTATATTGTGTCACAATCAGGTGTAATCAGGTCAGGTTCCACAAGCCTTGCACAGAGCCACTGAAACCTCTACTACATAGGTACAACAAGAGCGAGAACCAATGCACTCGTTTGATAGTGTTTGATCGACTTGTGAACCATTTCGTGCCAACTTTCTTTGCGAAATCAGCAGGATGAACCTTGACTGGCTATCTTTTAAGCATTGGGAATCCAGTACCCAATCCCGTGTCTATAGCCTTTCACGTGCTGGAACGCCAATGGGAAAATGACTGGTCTGACAGATGTGTGAGAGTGTGAGAGATGTTCGATGACCACATTGCCGCAGTCAACAATATTGCAACTTCAATGAACTATTCTTCATGTTCCGCAAAAACATTATCTGCGCTAACACCAAAACCAAACGATTGCATGCATGGAAAAGTGGCCATGGCTGAATCACTGATTTCCGCTGATTTCCATGACTGATCTGCTGTAGAAAGCAGTTTGGCTCAACCGCGCCGGTCCACACGATCAATTCATCCTTTGAAAGACCGTGAGTTGAAGAACTTGGTGTTTCGACTCGCTCAGATGCTTTGTCCTGTTGAAAACAAACATCATTGAGTTGAGACTGATCAAAATGCCCTGCCACACGTTTTGGATCTGTGAATTGAACGCCCTTTCCCATGACCAGGCATTGAAGTATAGTCACCTCATGTTGCAGAGTATGGCATTTCATGGCGCGTCTGATGTGACTCCAAGAATGCGTCAATACTGCCGCTTTGGATTCACATCCCTGGCAGTGCCCAGGCAGAGCAGTTTTCCAAGGCCACATATCGCATCAAAAGTTGCAGGCACATCCAGGATTCTTCAGATCTAACCAATTTATTGCAAGTGGTGTTCTCCTGTGAGAGTATAGAGATCCATGCCTTCAAAACAGAAACCAGTGCCGCAATGCTCATAACGTATCATGATGTGTCACATCCTAGCTATGTGCTGTTAAGGCTTCAGTGGTTGGCTTCGACAAACTGACAGCAACTGATGCCATTTTAACGGGGCGCACTTAGTGGCACGATTGAGCACGGCGGCGGTTTACACTAAGCATGCTCAGTGATTCCTGCCTTTTCTTCTTGCAAAGGGGCCTTTGTCCCACAAAAGTGTTTCGTTTCCTGTGGGGCAAGATTTTGCGGTAGATTCGTCAATTGCCAGAACCAAGTGATTCAAGACTGAAACTTGCGATGTTTCTGTTGGCGCGCTGGCAGGGGTGCAACAGAAATTTTCCTTTTTGATGCGTGATGACTGATACAACTGGTAATCTGAAGCGTGTTGAGGAAATTCTTTTTCAGCGTGAGTCTTCTTGTGGATGCGCAGAAAGTAAAGCATTTGTCCAAACTTTGGCCTTCCTTTCATTTGCGCAGCATTTGCACTTACATCGAGCCGCTAAGAGCACTTGCTGTTGAGAACATTGCTGTTAGAATCAGACAGAATTATGAGACACTTGGCAAGGAAGATACCTTTGATATTGCAGATATTGGACGCCGTGTTCAGAAAGAAACCCATACAGCCAGACACAGACAGTAGGATGAAGGTTAGCAAGTTGATGCATATGCATGAACACGAGACATTTATCTCAGCAGATTGCGTGCTCATATATAATAGAAAATAAGGAAATAAATAGGTAAGTAAATAAATACGTATAAATCTACCAGTAGCACCCGCACGAGGCGGGGCGGAAGTTGCCTTAGGGATATATTATAAGATCTTTCTCATCTATAGAACTTGCATGCGCCGTGCGCCAGCCAGGCCCGTGCGTGCGTGCTTTGTGCGAAGCTGTTGCAGTGTTGTTGCCCAAGAACATGACCTGCGCGCGACCCCGGTGCAATGCAACGCCAAGCGAAGACTTTCCTCACACTTCGCACTGCATTCTTCACACTTCACACTCCACACTTCATCTCATCTCAGACATTGTGAACTCTTCTCACCTCTTCTCACCTCACCTCAGCTCTTCTCATCTCATCCCATCTCTTCTCACATGTCATCAAAGTAAGTTCTTCTCAACTGTCTTCATCTCATCCGAGCATTGATCAACCTTTCTCATCTCCTCGAAGTTCTTCTCAACTCATTTAGCTGTTCTGCACGCCAGAAAGCTCTTGCTGTCAGAGAGAAGTCCCTTGCACAAAAAACCATTGGGCGCAGAAAGTTTTTGCACACAAACCCTTGAGACACAGATGCATTTCGACAGAAAACCCTTTCCGAAATAAATTTGTACGACAAAGCTTGCACAAAGCGCTTCCCAGTACAACTTTGTACTACAAAGCTTGCGCAAAGCAAGTCCCAATACTACTACTTGTGCTACAAAGCTTGCACAAAGCACTTCCCAGTATTACTTTGCACTACAAAGCTTGCACAAAGCACGTCCCAGTACTACTACTTGTGCTACAAAGCTTGCACAAAGCACTTCCCAGTGCTACTTTGCACTACAAAGCTTGCACAAAGGACTTCCCAGTGTACTGCAAAGCTTGCACAAAGCACTTCCCAGTACTATTTTGTACACAGCTTGCACAAAGCACACCCCAGAACAACTTTGTATTACAAAGCTTGCACAAAGTACTCCCCAGTACTACTTTGTACTGCAAATCTTGCACAAAGCACCTCCCAGCACTACTTTGTACTGCAAAGCCTGCACAAAGCACCTCCCAGTACTACTTTGTACCACCAAGCTTGCGCAAAGTATTTCCCATCACTAGTTTGTACTCCGAAGCTTGCACAAACTACTTCCCAGTACTACTGTGTACTACAAAGCTTGCAAAAAGTTCTTCCCAGGACAACTTGTACTACAAAGCTGGCACAAAGCACGTTCCAGTACTACTTTGTACTACAAAGCTTGCACAAAGCACTTCCCAGTGCTACTTTGTACCACAAAGCTTTCACAAAGTATTTCCCAGTAATACTTTGTACTACAAAGCTTGCACAAAGCATTTCCCAATACTACTTTGTACTACAAAGCTTGCACAAAGCAGTTCCCAGTACTACTTCTTGTGCTACAAAGCTTGACAAAGCACTTCCCAGTGCTACTTTGCACTACAAAGCTTGCACAAAGCACTTCCGAGTACTTCTTTGTACTGCAAAGCTAGCACAAAGCACTTCCCAGTACTACATTGTACTACAAAGCTTGCTCAAAGCACTTCCAAGCACTACTTTGTACTACAAAGCTTGCGCAAAGTACTCCCCAGTACAACTTTGTACTACCAACCTTGCACAAAGAAAGCTTTTACATACAGCAAGTCTCAGCAAGTTCTTTTGCGGAGAAGCTTTTGCACACAGCAAGCTTTTTAAACAGAGAAGCTTTTACACACAGAAGCTTTTGAAGCTTTTAGACAACAAGCTTTTACACAGAGAAGCTTTTACACACAGAGAAGCTTTTACACACGGAGAAGCTTTTAAACACGGCAAGCTTTTACAAACAGCAAGCTTTTACACACACACACAAAATCTTTTACACACAGCAAGCTTTTACAGAAAAAAGTTTTGCACAGAGAAGCTTTCTTGTACATAGTGACACTAGGAATTGCAGCTCCAAAACCGGATGGATCTTGGCGCCAAAGAAAAAAATCACGATTTGAAGCACTTTTTAAGAGGAATTTTACCAGGAAAATCACCAGCGCCAAAATTGAAAAATCTGCTGACAAGTCACTGTCGCAGCCTTGATGCAGCCACTCCAATACTATTTGCGAGATCCAGCTGCAAAAGACCATAGTATTACGCATGCAGCCGCGGCACCAAGCAACCTTGACGCAGCCACTATAATGCGATCTGCAGACTCTGAATTCGGAAACACAATAGAACTACGCGCAATGGCGTCGGAATTGCAGCTCCAAAACCGGATCTCGACGCCAACGAGAAAAACAAAAGATTTTCAAGCACTTTGTAAAAGGAATTCAAAAGGAAAATTACTAGCGCCAAAATTGAGAAAATCTTCTGACAAATGACCATCGCAGCCTTGATGCAGCTACTCCAATTCGATTCATGGCTTCCAGCTGCAAAAGGCAATAGTATTACGCATGCTGTCTCTACGCGCAGGGCACCAGAGCATGACAACAACCATACAGCCATTGCACTGCGATCTGCAACCAGAAATTTAACAAGCGACTGGAACTATGCACAAATGAAAACACTCGTTGCAGAACACAGAGGAGGAACCGACTACACTCGGAACGACCCCAGCCGCAAGCGCTGGACACAGGAGGTACCTTTCATCGCCGGCCGCAGCCACTTCACACGGAAAAACACAAGGTTTCGTGCTCCTCCCCAACACAAAGCCCATGCAACATTCATGCAGCCATTACAATTGTTTCGCAGCATCACGTCGCAAACTTGCACGTATCTACGCACACGGCAACACCAGATGACAACAATCACGGAGCCATTCCAATGCGATCTGCAACCGCAGATTCAAGAAACGTATAGAACTACGCACACAGGAACAACTGCTCGTTGCAGAACACAGAGGAGGAACCAAAACGACCGCAGCCGCAGCCGCACCTGCCGCACACACGAGGTACCTTTCATCGCCGGCCGGAGTCACTTTACACGGAAAAACACAAGGTTTCGTGCGCCGGCTTCCTCCCCACTTCCTCCCTTGGTCAACACTTCCCTTAGCCGCCACTTCCCAAATGCACCACGCTGTCTTCATCACCGCTTCTCTTCGTCACCGCTTCCCTTCCGCACCACTTCCCTTCGTCACAATTTCCCTTCGTCACCATTTCCCTTCGTCACCACTTCCCTTCGTCACCACTTCCCTTTGTCACCCTATCCCTAGGTCCACACTTCCCTTCGTCACCACTTCCCTTCGTCACCACTTCCCTTCGTCACCCTATCCCTAGGTCCACACTTCCCTTCGTCACCACTTCCCTACAGGTCACCACTTCCCTTCGTCACCACCCTATGTCATAGCCTACTATTGTCTAGTGATGTATTGTTACGTGATGTAAAATCTCACACCACCCTTCATGGAGTGTATTGTGATGTGATGTAGGGTCTCACAAGTCTATCTGTCCGTAACTCGGAAGATTGCTTCCCAATTTCCTTTGATAAAACATAGTGATTTATCTATCTATTTTTAAATGTCTATTATATGTATATGTATACGTATGTATATGTATATGTATATGTTTTTGTATTTGTATGTGCATATGTTTGTGTATATGTCTAAATATAAATATAAATATAGATATAAATAAATAAAAATAATTAAAATAGATAAATAAATAAATAAATTATAAATATATACATGATATTATATATATACATATCATCGCGATGATTTGCAGGGCCATGGCGGACATTTGTGAGGACGCATGGCGCCCCATGAGTTGCTGGCATTCCTTCACCAGGGCTGAAAATGCAGCGATCCCAGCAGAGGAGTTACCCCCTGAAGACCTCAATGAAGCTGCGCAGCCTGAAGTGGTGACTGAAGACGATCCCGGTGTGGGCGACAATCCACCCATAGATCAGGGCAGCTTCCCACGTCCTTCCAAGAACTTAGTCGCTGTTTTCATGGGAGTCTTGAGTGTGGGCATGGCTGGCATGGCAGCTACAGCTCACAGCATGTGTGGTTCCATCGATCTCACTATGCATGGTGGAGAGGTGGAGATCATGAAAAGGCTCGTTCCATTCGGCGTGTCCCTTGGTTGCTTCGAAGGTGCTTTGGACTCGTGCATCCTTCAGTTCAACGGCACAGTGATTGACTCCTCTGGTAAGCAAAGCTACCTTGAAACATGGCAGAATCAAGGCTTTCCACCCATCAACTGTCGAGATCTTAGTGCTGAGCTTTGGGTTAGCGGCTTCCCACAGAATTGCGAAGGAGCTTGGTCTGATTTCGGCCCGTGCTCAACTTCTTGTGGTGGTGGCACCCGTTCCCGCCACTTCCAAATCATGCGTCCGGCGCAAAACGGAGGCGCGGCCTGTCATGAGATGAACCAGTTGAAGACCGAAAAGTGCAATGACCAGCCGTGTCCGGTGGATTGTGTCTTGCTTGACTGGCAGCCAGATGTGAGTGGCTGCAGCAAACTCTGTGGCAATGGCACGGTGAAGGAAACCCGTGGAGTCCAACATGATGCCAGCCATGGCGGTGATTGTCCTGACCCAGCTTCAGACCAGAGGGAACGGTGGGTCCCGTGCAATGTGGATCCCTGCCCTGTTGCTTTGGTGGAAGGTTTCCAGAGCACTTTGGTGGTCACAGCGCAGACCGTTCAGAGCATTCGGGAAGCACTAGCTGCGAGTGGCGCACTAGAGCTGCACAACCATCTTCAGTTTAATTGCGGAGGTGGTATCAGCGAAGATTTGGCCGAGGCTGCAGCAGCTTGTGTAGAGAATAATCAGCTGTTTACAAAAACTAAGGAGATGTCTCTGGTGCTGGAGCAAGTCCAGGATGATTGTGGGATGATTTTTCCATTCTTCAGAGAGCTGGTGAACTCCTTAAAATTGGATTTGCCTGCTTTGTTCAAAGATGCTTGTTCGGGCAGTGCGGATCATGAAGAGTTGACTTTTTCATTCTTGGATAAGCACATCAACAGGCTGCTGGAGCAGATTGAGGTCTGCAGAACTCATTCCAAGACTTTGAAAGCCAAGAACGAGGAGTTGATCTCCAGCCGCATTGGCTACAGCCAAGATGCTGAACGTCGGAGCGGGAAACTGGTTTCAGAGTTGAAGACTTTGGACCTGGAAGAGCCAAGTTTGAAGAGCGAATTGCTTTCCCGAGCTGGCGCTGTGGAGGAAACCAAGCAGATCTTGGAGACCAAGAAGGAAGACTTGAAGAGGAGTGGTCGGCAATTGGAAGACCTGAAGCAACAGCGGTTGCATGGGTTGAGCATCGATAAAGCAGCGGCTGATGATGCTACTTCCAAAGCTGGCGAAGCCCGACAGCATGCTGAGAACTTGGAGTCTTCGTTGAAGGGCAAGCACCATTCCGAGAACCTTGAGAGGCTGCAGGATGCCAAAAACGAAGCAAAGGACTTGGAGGATCAGGCGCAGCAGAAGACGGCCGACTACAACGCCAAGATCAAGGAATACAACCAGGCCAGGCGTGATTCCCTTTTCCATCCTTTTTCATCATTTTCGTGTATTTTCTGCATGTATACTTCCCATGTTTTTCGCCTCCGTTACCATCTAGTCTCACTGATGAGAAAAGAAAAGGGGATCGCAGAGCACTCTCCATTGAACAATGCGCAGGAAGTAGACATGATAAAAAGTAGAACTAGATGGAATTAGCAGAAACCTAAGCAGTAGACTCAGTAGACATTCGCAGACCCAAATAGCACACCGAGTCAACCCAGATTTGCTCGTCATTTTGTCCGTTTTTTGCTGAGAAATCATTCTTGAACCAGGCAGCCGCAGACCTGGAGTCCACTGTCAAAGCTGGTGAGGAGGCAGTGCGCAAACACATGCAGAGCATTGCTGAGAACCAGAAGATGAGTGACGAGGTTCGGAGTCGTCAAGTGAAAGTTGGCCAGATTATCTTGGGCAAGTACTTGGAGATCCGAAATCTGAACAGATTTCAGCAAATGTCCGAGGTTTCCAGCGAAACTCAATTGGATAGCCGCCTGGCAGATGCTAGGCAGACGCTTCAAGGCTTGACCATGAAATTCAAATTTGTTCGGGACTACCTGGAGTCGCTGAAGAAAGAGGGCCGGATGAAAACAGGGCCAGGAGCTTGTGACGCGGCGAGAAACGTCGCGCTCAACATCTTCCACTCCGTGAGGGAGGTGGTCCGATTGGGCTGAACAGGCCCCACATGGGCCCGGAGTTGGCCCGGCAGATGCATCACTTTGAACAGGTCTGGTTTAAGATCTGGCCAGGCTAGCGCTTAGACGTGCTGAAATTGTTTGAAATTGATTGAAATTGATTGAAATTGATTTGTTTCAGATGTTTCAGATTGGTGATGCTTTGTACCTTTTTGGGCCGATCTTACCACCTGAGTTTTAGTTATTTGCCTGCCACGCCGCCCATGAGTCTGTGTGGTGGCGTGGCATCATGTGGGCACCTACTCAGCAGCTGTACAGTCGAGTTGCAGAGAGCCTGCTATGCGAGTTGCCAAAAATCACATCTGGCGACGTGCAGGTCGCAGGATGGCAGGATGGCAGGATGGCAGGATGGCAGGGATGATTAAGTTGCTGCGAGTTGGCATTGCAGGGTTTTGTTGGTACAGGTACTCGTGACTGCCTTTCCGCAGCCGCGCCTTTAGCTGAACAAGCGGTTCTTTTTCTTGCATCATGGATGTTTGGCCCAAAGACCACCAACAGTGCCTGATGAACAGATGCAACCTGAAACTCACTTCATAGGGTCTATTGCATGTGAAGCCAAAGTGTCGTCCTAATACCCAATGCGTTTGCAGTAGGGTTGAATCATGGTTTCAGCGAGGCAGTCGACCGTGTTTTGCGTTTGACATCTGTTGACTTTGGCACTTTTCCATACTTGTTAGGTGACGGTCTCTAGGTTTTAATCTCTAGGTTTTAACGCGACTTCCCGCCAACTCCTTCCTCCTACCTTCCCCTACACTGCCTATCGCGAGCTCGCCGGCTCTTTGCAGTGCTACCTGACCCGCTGCTGGTGCTTCTTGGGTCCAAGCGTTGACGTGCTGTATGCAGCAGGACCTTTGTGGTCAACCTGGCATACAGCAAGTCTGAGCGGGGCACGCGGTTGACATGGATAGGTGTGTCAGTGGAGGTGGACATCCTGAACAAGGTCATCGTCCTACAGGCCCCTACAAGAAGATGATCGATGAAGTGTTGGCCAAGATGAGGGTGATAATTGTGTCAAAACAACTCGCAAGTCACAATATAAAGAATGTCAGCATATAATGTCAGATAGAATGCCACATAGAACGAATGCCAGATCTGCCAGAAAGAATGCCTGATGCAATGCCAGATGGATATCATATTTGCGAAGTAAAACGTCAGATCATGAAAGTTAGCTTCTGAGCTGAAGTCTCTCTTGCTTCAGCAAGGTTTTTGGGGGGCTGGAATCTCCAATCGCGAGAAACTTCTCAGTTAACTACCGTTCCGGAGAAGGTTCCGGAGAAGGTCTGGGAGGCTTTGGTGCAGAGCCAGGTCAGGTTCAACAGGGTTCCGGAGAAGGTTCCGGAGAAGGTTCCGGAGAAGGTTCCGGAGAAGGTTCCAGGAAGCCTTGGTGCAAAGTCAAGTCAGGCTCAACAGGGTTACGGAGAAGGCTCCGAAGGTTCCGGAGAAGGTCTGGGAGGCTTTGGTGCAGAGCCAGGTCAGGTTCAACAGGGTTCCGGAGAAAGTTCCGAAGGTTCTGGAGAAGGTTCCGGGAAGCCTTGGTGCAAAGCCAGGTCAGGTTCAACAGGGTTCCGGAGAAGGTTTCAGGAAGCGTTGGTGCAAAGCCGAGTCAGGTTCAACAGGGTTCCGGAGAAGGTTCCAGAAGGTTCCAGGAACCTTGGTGCAAAGCCAAGTCAGGGTCAACAGGGTTCTGGAGAAGGTTCCGGAGAAGGTCTGAGATTTAAGCAGAGCCAGGTCAGGTTCAACAGGGTTCCGGAGAAGGTTCCGGAGAAGGTTCCGGAGAAGGTTTCAGGAAGCCTTGGTGCAAAGCCAAGTCAGGTCCAACAGGGTGGTTCACAAGCAGTTTGGCCGTGAGCCCAACCCCTCCCGGAGGACACCGTCAGCAACATCGACAGCATCGGCATCCTCTGCATGATTTGCGTCGTCAATAAAGGGCATGCCTCGTTTCTCTTCAATTCATTGATTCAGCAGCGCTGATGATTGGCATGTTCATCCATGGGTAACCTTCGCCTTGGCCTAGCTTCATTTTCATGTTGCGCGCGCGCACCTGCCCCTCCTCAACTTCGGTTTTGCACTATGTTTTATTTCAAACCTTAGTCTCTTAATTTTGGATTCCTGTTGATTTCATATGTCCAGGGAAAGAACTATGGAAAGAACTATGTAGCAATCCATGGAAATAAGGGGTGTTTCCACTAAAAATGTCACCCAATGAAGAAACCCACCACTTTGAAAGAAAAACGCATTGCTCCAAGTTCTTGGACAAAAAACCTTTCAACATCAAGGTAGATGTTACATACAAACTTCGTATTTGAAAATATTGGTCCGTAAGTTGGAAAGGAAAACAGTATACAACAATATACAACATCTGTGTAATTCGGGGCCCCATAATTCTTCAAAAAGGAGAACACCAAAGAATGCATGTGCGCAAGCTCCAACTAGAAAAAAAAACTCATAAAAACAATATTACGATGTGACCCTGTATACTGTAAAATTGGTTAACTAGTGCATTGATGAGTGTATGTATGGCTGTGTGCTCATGTGCATGGATGCACTGCAAATGCAAATCCACAGTTTTTAAGTATTGTTTTCGGTGCTGCGAAGACCACGGTAAAACTTAGGTAAAACATGGTGAAACAAATTTATAAACTGCAAACGGAATCCTACGTATTTGTAGCAGATCAAAGATGTGTTACTGTATTTCTGTCGCTACGTTGTTGTGCATTGGTCCTCAGCAGTGTTGCAGTAACAGATTACAATCATTATAAATATGTCATTTTATCCAAATACAACGCTTAAACTTTATTGTTGCGTTTTATACAAACAAACCCCGTCGATATACTTCCAAACTTTCAAACATACACGAACAAACAAGAACATATAATTCATCTAAAAACTCAAACAGTCTTATATAAATCATAAATACAAAGTAAGTAAAGTAAAGCAACCATCAAAAATATACTTATAAAGTTAAACAGTTGAAGTCAAATCGAGAAGTAAAGTCAAAGTTATGTTACAAGTTAAAGGTTCTAAGTTTTAGTTATAAGTTGTAAGTTCAAAGTTAAAAGGTTACAAAGTTATAAGTTACACATTTTTTATTGTCAAGTCATAACTAGAAGCTCTAAGTTGTAAATTAACAGTTATAACAATGTGTTTCAATTTAAAAACAGTTTTTAAACCTTATAAATTGATTTATTGAAGTTTGATAGTCAAGAGTTATGGATTATGAGTTGTATTTTACAAAGTAGCTATAAGCTACAAGTGTGTATATTTGGTTTTATCAAGTTATATACAAGTATAAAAGTAAGTTAACATATAAGCCATTATTTGGGGTTTGCAGAACGGTTCGGAACGGTTCCGGAGATTTCCCCAGAACGGTTCGGAACGGTTCCGGATACTTCCAAAACCTCAGAACTATTTAGAACTATTTAGAACGGTTCCGGAACGGTTCCGGATTCAAAGCCTATAGACCCCAGAACGGTTCGGAACGGTTCCGGAGACCTCCATATAATAGCATATGTTAACTTGTATAATAGCATATTTTGACTATAATTATTTAACTTTAATACATAGAGTTTGAACAAATAAACACATACTAGTACCATAAGCAATGATGATTCGACACAAGCGATACTTTCAAACGGATATTTCAATACAAACTACACAGTTGTATGATTTTGTTAGAACAGATTCCACAGAACAGTTTTCAAGACAGGTAAGATTTTGAAAGGGGCCACGCCTTCCATGAACAAACAGCTGAGAAACTTCCAGCCTTTTGTAGTCTACATCCAGTTTCACCTTCTCCCTTGTGCTCAGCATGCCTTTGCACTGCCTGTTCAAAGACTTAGGCGGAGAAGTTGCCTTCCCTTTGTCGTTTTTCTGACTCCTTGCTCTTGTAGCCTTGGCCCTTGGAGCCACAGGGCGGCTCTTTGGAAGGTTTTGAAAATGCGAAACAGGAGGAACTGCTCTTGACCGTTTTTTTGGGTGGTTTGGAAGCTGTGGAGAAATATCTCCGTGCAAAGTTGAGGTCTGCAGAACCGTTCCGAACCGTTCTGGAGGTCTGCAGAACCGTTCCGAACGGTTCTGGGGACCTCTGCGCTAAGAAAATTGTCACGTAAAAATTGGTTCTCTGTGCCAAGAATCCCGGGAATAGGAAGGCACGGACAAGGTTGAGCCATTCCGGATGCATTAGTCCCAACCTGAAAGTAACCCATCATCACCCTCAAGAACCCCACCGCTAGCGCTATATATATATATATTCTGAAAAGTATCAAATCATGGTCCAAGAAATTATCGGCAGCTATATACAATATAGTTTGTTTCTTGTATGGGTAGTAGCACGGTAGTAGCAACAGTCTTGCCAGAGTGACAAAATACCAACAATATAGCCTGGATGTTGCACTGCTACCGCTACTGCATATTTTTGATCCAGTCCAGAACTGGTGGGGAAAAAGACAGCAATGGGAATGCAGCCAACAACCGCATTGCCTTTGTTCTTTTTTTGAAAAGGGAAGTCACATAATCCCAACAGCCTGAACACATTGCAGAAGCCAGCTCAGCGCGCCCAAACACACATGGACTGCCTTCCAAATAATTGAAATTACATATTGATAGAATTCGACTTCAGCGCCTGTTCCTTCCACCTAAGTATTTCTCCAATTGCGCTTAAACCGCCTGAATCTTCCCTCAAACAAATGCAGCATCATAAATTAAACCCACTATCTGTATGCGGGTTGTGTATTTATTCAAGGTTTCAAGTATTTGGGGCAAGGTTGTTAAGTAATCAAAGCTGAATTTGGCCCAGTCTCACACTAGAAAATTAATTAGCTGCAAATAGAATTCCACTTCGGCGTTTGTTTCTGTCGCCTGAGTATGTCTCCCATCTTGAAGAAAAAGCAAGCCATATTTTCACCCAAATGCCAGCCCCAGACTAGAATTTGGAATGCATAATCTACTTAAGCGCACATAGAATTCTACTTAGGCGTCAGTTTGTGACGCCTAAGCAAAATTCTGTTTGCGCCTAAGTAGATTATGGATTATGTTTTCCAACAGCCCCAGACTAGATTTCTATTTGCGCATAAGTAGATTATGAATATAAATTATGTCTTCCAACAGCCCCAGACTAGAATTTGGAAGACATGGTCTAATTAGGCGCAAATAGTAATAGAATTCTCCACTTTTTTGCGCCAAAGTGGATTATGAATTATGTCTTCCAACAGCCCCAGGCTAGAATTCTATTTGCGCCTAAGTAGATTATGACTACGTATGAATTATGTCTTCCAGCAGCCCCAGACTAGAATTTGGAAGACATGGTCTAATAAGGCGCAAATAGTAATAGAACTCTACTTAGGCGTCAGTTCCTGACGCCTAAGCAGAATTCTTTTTGCGCCCAAGTAGATTATGAATTTTGTCTTCCAACAGCCCCAGACTAGAATTTGGAATGCATAATCTATCTGGCGCAAATAGAATTCTACTTAGGCGTCAGTTCGTGACGCCTAAGTAGAATTTTATTTGCACCTAAGATTACCTAAGTAGATTTAGTCTTCAAAAGAAAGACCGAAACATAAGTTCACCCCAATCTCACAATCAGAATTTTATATCTATAGACTGTGGATCAGATAGGTATAAAGTATCCATGGCAAGGTTTTGTTATTAGCAAAATTGAATTCATCACCGGTCCACAATACAAATTCAATTTAGGTCAAGTATTTCACGACTTTGAGTGCAAACCCAGATTGATGAATTTGGATGTGTCCTCGCTGTGTGCATTGTTTTGTTTCTTTACTTCTTCAAAAGCTTGCTAATTTCCCTTGACATGGTTTCTAACATTACCTTCTATAAGATATCCTTATTGCCCTGGTTTCTTCCATAGTCCCTTCCATAGTTCCCTCCATGGTCCACAAGGCCCACAGGTTAAGAGGCTAAAGTTTGAAATAAACTATGTTACTTGTTCCTGCGCTTCCAAAGGTCCACTCCGCTGCCGACGGTGGACCTGTGAATCTTCCCCAACCATTGGTCATCATGTTGGCTATTCTGAAATTAATTTCCTCATCCTCTTCGTGCAGCAGTGCATAACTATCATGTTCTCATCTTCGTCCGCTCCAACATGCATCGCCTCAATACGTAAGTCTGGATGTTCACGCTACCAACCTGGCCCAGTTTCAGACCCACGCGACCACGTTGACGAAAAAATTACGCAGCTGCGCTGCGCCCTTTGTGTTTTCATGCCAAGTTCCCTGCCAAGCTAGCTTTCGTCATGCGTCCCTTACCCCTGGGCCTCAAGTAGTATATTTGAAAATTGTAGACAGAGTGTGAGATAGAATTGCAGAATGCCACAGTGGGGATCACTCTAAGAAACTAAATTTGCAGACATTTCTTTTGAACGTCCAGGGCCAGCAACTGTTTGATTCTCAAAAGGAAACCAAAAAAGAATAAACCTATTAGGGTGCTAGGGGCATGATCAAAGCCACCCTGACCCCGCCAGGCACGAGTCTGGAGAATGAAGCGTGATGTAGAGATGACGGGCGACAATTGATGACCAGCTATAAGCATCTATATGCCATTGGTCGAAAACATTTGCGTGTCAAGTTTGCATTCGCATATCATGCCATCAGTTTTTGCGACCAATGGCATTGCTTTGCAAAAACTGGGAGTCCTATCAAAATGCGCAGATAGAGCAGCTTTCCAAGGCCAGGTAACGTCATGACTAGATGAACAGCTGGAAATGCATTCACGATTCTTTAGATCGACAGCGGAAAACACAAAGTGAGAACCTACACATCGAAATTTGCAGTGTCTCTCCTGGTGCAATTGCAAGAAAACATCATTTGATTTCAGCGAATTTACGGTTGGTAGTGTGGCTGATGGATTTTTGGTCAGTCAAACTGATTCTTCTTGCACACATTCTGCAAATGGAACTTGTTACCATTTGGATTTCCCTCTGACGTCGCTGATTTTTAAGTTTCATCGAGCCGCCAAGAGTAGTTGATTTCCAATATGCGATTGACACCACCAACCGAAAACACATCAGGATGAATGATCATCAAACCAGATGAATCAAGAAAAGGCATGGTCTTGACAGACCGCGTGCTCGTATACCAACAAAGTGATCATCTGCGCAGCCATGGCACACGTTTGCGAGGACCTTTCCAAATGGACAACTGTGGCACAGGATGGGCAGGACTACGTTGTGGACAGCAATCCAGCCATCACTGTGACTTCAGAAGAGCCACCTGCCCAAGACAATGCCGACCGTGTTGTCAATGAGTTACCTACTGACCTCCAGGCTGAGAATGCCGTGCAAGAGTCTCCTGTGCAAGAGGATGCCAAGGCTGACGATGTGGTGAATGAGTCACCTGCCGAAGACGATGCCAAGGTTGATCATGTGGTGGGGGAGTCAGACAATGCCAAGGCTGACGATGTGGTGGATGAGTCACTCACCGATCCCAAGACTGACCATGCCATGCAAGAGCCACCTGCTCATGAAGATCCCCGCGCGGTGGACAATCAAAGTGTAGGTTCCGATGGATCTTGGGATCGGGTTGAGTGTGCTCCGGAGGGCGACAATCCACCCATAGATCCGGGCAGCTTCCCACGTCCTTCCAAGAACTTGGTCGCTGTTCTCATGGGAGTCTTGAGTGTGGGCATGGCTGGCATGGCAGCCACAGCTCACAGCATGTGTGGCTCCATCGATCTCACTATGCAGGGTGCAAAGGTGGACATCATGAAAAGACTCGTTCCATTCGGCGTGTCCCGTGGTTGCTTTGAAGGTGCTTTGGACTCGTGCATCCTTCAGTTCAACGGCACAGTGATTGACTCCTTTGGTAAGCAAAGCTACCTTGAAACATGGCAGAATCAAGGCTTTCCACCCATCAACTGTCGTGATCTTAGTGCTGAGATTTGGGTTGGCAGCTTCCCACAGAATTGCGAGGGAACTTGGTCTGATTTCGGCCCGTGCTCCGCTTCTTGTGGTGGTGGCACCCGTTCCTGTGCCTTCCAAATCACGCGTCCGGCGCAAAACGGAGGCGCGGCCTGTCATGAGATGAACCAGTTGAAGACCGAAAAGTGCAATGACCAGCCGTGTCCGGTGGATTGTGTCTTGCTTGACTGGCAGCCAGATGTGAGTGGCTGCAGCAAACTCTGTGGCAATGGCACGGTGAAGGAAACCCGTGGAGTCCAATATGATGCAAGCCATGGCGGTGACTGTCCTGACCCAGCTTCAGACCAGAGGGAACGGTGGGTCCCGTGCAATGTGGATCCCTGCCCTGTTGCTTTGGTGGAAGGTTTCCAGAGCACTTTGGTGGCCACAGCGCAGACCGTTCAGAGCATCCAGCAAACGACTGATGTCAGCCGGACATTGAATTTGGAGCTGCTGCAGAACCACCCCCTGTCTGACTGCACTGCTGGTCTCACAGAAGATATGACCGATGCTGCAGCAGCTTGTGAAAAGAATAATTTGGTTGCAGTGAAAATTAAGGAGATGTCCCCAGTGCTGGAACAAGTGCAGGATGATTGTGGGCTGATTGTCCCATTCTTCAGAGAGGTGGTGAATTCCTTGAAATGGGATTTGAATGCCTTGTTCAAACATGCTTGTTCCGGCAATGCAGAAAGTGGAGAGACAACCCTTTCATTGCTGGATGAGCACATCAAGGGCCTGCTGGAGCAGATTGAGGTCTGCAGAACTCATTCCAAAACTTTGAAAGCCAAGAACGATGAGTTGATCTCCAGCCGCATTGGCTACAGCCAAGATGCTGAACGTCGGAGCGGGAAACTGGTTTCAGAGTTGAAGAATTTGGAGGAGCTGGAAGAGCCAAGCTTGAAGAGCGAGTTGCTTTCCCGAGCTCGCGCTGTGGAGGAAACCAAGCAGATTTTGGAGACCAAGAAGGAGGACTTGAAGAGGAGTGGTCGGCAATTGGAAGACCTGAAGCAACAGCGGTTGCATGGGTTGAGCATCGATAAAGCAGCGGCTGATGATGCTACTTCCAAAGCTGGCGAAGCCCGACAGCATGCTGAGAACTTGGACTCTTCGTTGAAGGGCAAGCAGCGGTCCGAGAACCTTGAGAGGCTGCAGGATGCCAAAAACGAAGCAAAGGACTTGGAGGATCAGGCGCAGCAGAAGACGGCCGACTACAACGCCAAGATCAAGGAATACAACCAGGCCAGGCGTGATTCCCTTTTCCATCCTTTTTCATCATTTTCGTGTATTTTCTGCATGTATACTTCCCATGTTTTTCGCCTCCGTTACCATCTAGTCTCACTGATGAGAAAAGAAAAGGGGATCGCAGAGCACTCTCCATTGAACAATGCGCAGGAAGTAGACATGATAAAAAGTAGAACTAGATGGAATTAGCAGAAACCTAAACAGTAGACTCAGTAGACATTCGCAGACCCAAATAGCACACCGAGTCAACCCGGATTTGCTCGTCATTTTGTCCGTTTTTTGCTGAGAAATCATTCTTGAACCAGGCAGCCGCAGACCTGGAGTCCACTGTCAAAGCTGGTGAGGAGGCAGTGCGCGAACACATGCAGAGCATTGCTGAGAACCAGAAGATGAGTGACGAGGTTCGGAGTCGTCAAGTGAAAGTTGGCCAGATTATCTTGGGCAAGTACTTGGAGATCCGAAATCTGAACAGATTTCAGCAAATGTCCGAGGTTTCCAGCCAAACTCAATTGGATAGCCGCCTGGCAGATGCTAGGCAGACGCTTCAAGGCTTGACCATGAAATTCAAATTTGTTCGGGACTACCTGGAGTCGCTGAAGAAAGAGGGCCGGATGAAAACAGGGCCAGGAGCTTGTGACGCGGCGAGAAACGTCGCGCTCAACATCTTCCACTCCGTGAGGGAGGTGGTCCGATTGGGCTGAACAGGCCCCACATGGGCCCGGAGTTGGCCCGGCAGATGCATCACTTTGAACAGGTCTGGTTTAAGATCTGGCCAGGCTAGCGCTTAGACGTGCTGAAATTGATTGAAATTGATTGAAATTGATTTGTTTCAGATGTTTCAGATTGGTGATGCTTTGTACCTTTTTGGGCCGATCTTACCACCTGAGTTTTAGTTATTTGCCTGCCACGCCGCCCATGAGTCTGTGGGCACCTACTCAGCAGCTGTACAGTCGAGTTGCAGAGAACCTGTTAGGTGCGTGGCCAAAACATGAGATCTTGCGCTGAGGTGCCGTAGCAGGATGGCAGGTGGCTGTGGGTTGGAATTGCATTTTTTTTGTTGGTACAGGCCCCTCGTGAATGCGTTTCTGCAGCCATGTCTGTTTATAGCTGGACAGGCCAGTTTGTGTTTGTATTGATTCCCACATGTTTGAGCATTGCATGAGGTCAGGGAAGATGTGCAAATCATTGCAAATCAAAGATATCAGTTCGACCCTGATGAAGAGATTCGACCTGAGCACTTCATCAATCTTCATAAATCTTTGCAATAGTCGAGTACGCCATGTCGCCTTGACGCCCAGTGCTCGTGTTTAGTTGATGGATGATTTACAGGCAATTGACAGCGTTTTGTGCACGGTGTGGTTCTTTTCAGCTGGTCTTTCATCACCGTTGCAGCCAGAGCCAGGAGATTCTGGAGGATGAGGAGTTCAACCTGCAGTCACTTCTGGTGCCTCGCTTCAACATGGCCAGTTCCGGGACTTGCAGTTGCGATGTGAAGTTCACTACAAGGCATAGAACCTATAGACATTTATCATTTAAGATCATTTCACCGATTTTGACGCATACCCAATTCTTACACTGCAAGACTTACTGGTGCTTAGTAGGGAATGAGGGAATGATCCATAATCACTATTACTAGTAATAATAATCCCATTCCCCCATTCCCATCCATTCCCTGCTAAGCACCAGTAAGAAGAGGTTTTACACCCCAATTTTCAGCAGCACATCCCCCCCAGCGCCGCGGCACTTAGATTTCACTGGTGCACCTGGGAACAATCTTCATCCTCTGCCGGGCCTGTTGTTGTGGCGCCAATCCGGCACGGCCGCAGCCTGGTCCTGGTGGTGGAGTGCAGGCTGAGAAGTTTACTGCTTGAAGTTGCTGGAAGTTGTTTCGCGTTTTTTTGTTTAAAAAAAACATGTAAAGAAAACTAGAAACATGTTTTAAACAACACAGATGTTTGATGTTTTTTTCACGATGTTTGAGAAATTTGGGATCCAACCTGATCCAACCAGGTGAACAGCGATGCCCTGCAACAGCGGAAAAGGCTTTTCACTAGGCGGCGACCGTGAGGTCTCTGCTGTTTGAAGGTTTTGAAGCGACTCTTCGGATACCAATCACCATCCTACATCAATAGGGCTTAGACGGGCTTAGTCTACATTAGCATACAGTAGTATAGCATTTATCAAGATTTTTCAAGAATCCCTATCCAAATATATCCCTGTTAGTACCCAATGATCAAGATTTCGATTTCTTGAGAATCCCAAGGTTTATCCCAATGATGGTGGATGACACCCCATGATCCATCCCATGTACTTTGGCCCTCGGCGTCAGTTACCTCCTCTGGCTGAACCCCTTCATCCCGGCGCACCACTTCTACTTGGATCGGCCGGTGCATGGGCCTGGGAACCCAGGCTTGACGGCTTGGTAAACTCCGGTGGTTTCAATATTGTTTCAATATGTCCCCATTCAGGTGATCTATGTTGAGAAAAGAAGGATAAGTAGCTGCATTTCTCACCATTGTTGGCTCACCAAGTCTTGAAATTCCTCATTTTTTTTGCTTCAAAACCAGAGGGATTGTTCCTCGCAGCATCAATGGATGGGGGGGGGAATCGGACATCTAGGCTTTGCGCCTTTTGGACAGTGAACTTTGCAGGTTTAGGCCTGGCCACGAAGGGAAACAGACGTTGCATCTTGGAATGTTGATTTGCAGACCACAGTGAAGCCAATCACGAATTGAGAATTCTAGAGACCCTTTTTTGATTCAATTCAGAATGTTGGGCAGAAGCTTGAAACAGTTTTCGCCGCTAAAAATGGAACATATCCCAAAGTGGCCACTTAGTAGCAGGGAAATGATGATCAACCAATGCCAACCATGAGATCTTCGGGTAGCCTATTTTCAGACAACCCCCAATATGGCCGAGACGAGACGCACAGTGACAGGTTGGTTGCTCGATGCATTTCTGATGCCTTGCTATGTGCGGTCTTTCAACAACTTGCCATGGCCTTGGTATAGCTGCACTGTGGCACCCTTCGGACGTTTTCTCATCTTAAAATGGGGGATCCCCAAGTCGTCATGGGTCTCAATACTATAGTTTGGTCCAATGACTTGGATGAATTGGGGGTGCCCTCCTTTTTGGAAACCTCCATAATAGGTATTCAATGGTATTCATACATGAATATGGACGTGTGTGTTGTATGTAATGTGGTCAGCCGGATGATATTCCATACCAAGTTTCTCCAAAATTTACATTTCGACAGTTTCATCAACTTTAGAAAGCGAATCCACACCTTTGCAATCCTGACAAGAACCTTGTTGAACTTGAGCAGCTGAGGCGGTGTGCTCCGGAAGCGCCCTATGACAACAGTCGAAGAAGGTGGGACACCATGAATCATGTGGATTTAACAATCATTTGGGGGTTTCTTAAAATGGTGGATCCCCAAGTCACCATGGGTTTGAACACTGTAGTTTGGTCATCCATGACTTGGATGATTTGGGGTATCCTCCATTTTAGGAAACCTTCAATTGATAGGGTTTTTACTCACCATCAAACCTATGGGGATATAGGGTACTGTACAATTCACAAATGTTGGTTGGTGATTAGTCGTTAATGCCATAATTGGGGTGAAAGACCATCATGTGGGGAATACGCTCCAGACATATATGCGGACATAATTGACCAAGTAAGGGTGATTCTCATATGTTTTCCGCTCAAGCTGATGGTCGAGGTAGTTGCCCGTATCTTTCAGGGCATAGAGTTCTTGCGGTGGGGCGTGGTCACAAATTGGTGGGGGCTTGGTTGCCCGGCTCACTGTGGATCCACTTCCTTTGCTTCTTGGGCTCTGGCTTTCATCCTTGGACTTTGCTGTGGATTTTGCACTTGTGCTGTCCTGGGCTATCATCTCCTTGGATTTTACCTGAGGGTTACTGCCCCCCATCATCCAACTCCTTCAGGTGCCAATCCTTCCTTTCATCGCCTGGGGGGATACGTGTATGAGTGATCAGCGGGTGGACAGGTTGGCTGAAAAGGTTGATCAACTTTCATCACAGGTGGCTGATTTGGCGGGTGCAGTCCAAGCCCTTTCTTTGGCTGTTGCTACACAGGTCCAAGGCCAATCTGTGATTTCAGGTCCACCCTGCACATCCTATCAAGTGGTGTCCTCTGCTGCCTCTGCTGCGTCTGAACCAGTTCAGACCTCAGAGCGATCCTTTTCCAGCAACGGCGAATACAACAGCTTGGCCGCTGAGATCCCTTCAGTGCCTGATTTTTGTGTATCTCTTTGTGGTTCCCTTCGAGGAGGTTCACTTTCCTTTAGAGAGAGAGCAGCACGAGCTTGGGAGTCTGGCTGGTGGGCGAGGTTCACGTTGGCAGGAAGGATTTCAAAGCCAAGGCCTTCGAAGGCTTGCGACGTGCGCAACACCATCTACGTGGTCCTCAAGGCAGAAGGATATACCTGTCCTCTCTACGTGTCAAGTGGCGCGCAGTACAGGACAATTGTGGGGGACTTCACAGGCCCTACTATCTCACACGGGTTTGGAAGCCTCGCTGAGGCAAAAGTCTACGCCTTGGGCGCAGGAGTCACCTTGCCGAGCGCACCTTTGCAATGGAGCTCTCCGGCGTGAATGCAATTCAAGAAGGGTTTCAAGAAGTCTATCAGCTAGCGTGGCCAGTGGAAGCTGGGGGGGAGGATGCCCACTTCAGCCTATGCATGGTGATTATGAAGAGAGAGGGCGGTGTTTTGCTGGCGGTTCCTTCAGGTTTCATCCCTCCAGAGGCTTTGCAGCTTGCCTCAAGTCACGATGGAGGAGCACTTGTGGGTCCCCATACAGTTTTATCTGTGCCAGGAGTCTTGCTGGATGGAGACGTGTCCCACACTACTGGAGAGGACCTAGATGTTCAAGTGGTGGACGCAAGTTTGGCTATTTTGGACGGCCTCTCTCACATGCCAGATGGAGGGGTCGAGGAGGATGCGGCAATCATTGCTTTTTCTACGGAGTTTCAAGTTGTGCCAGACCCAGCCACGCTCCTGAGGTTTGCAAAGGAGTGGCTGGCAGTTGCAGGGCCAGGCAGGTCAGTGTTTTACTCTGCGGTAGAGGAGCTCGAGCAGGCAGATCCTCTCAATGCGGCTGCGAAGGAGGGCAAGGCCAAGGCCCCAAAGGCAAAGGCAGCAGAAAAGGCAAAAAGGGCGTCAGCTCAACAGGTTGCGGAGCAGATCCAACACTTGTCCAAGATGATGCCCATCATCACGACCGCTTTGAGTTCAATTCAAGAGGAGCAGAAGCGGCTTCAACAGGTTGTGGAGGGCGCAGCAATGTCTCCCCCCCCTCGGCCTACGCAAGTGCCGGTCTCGATGAGCATGCAGCAGTTTGCCAAGTTGATGGGGCCGCCTCCGAAAGTGAGAGGGACTGCCCTGGCCTCTCCGCCTCCAAAGAAGGCACAGATGCCAGCTGCATCGGTGAACCTAGATGTGGCGGGACAGGAAGAAGGTCAGCAGGTGGAGGAGGAAGAGGCTCTGGGGAGAGGAGACAGCCTTGCCTTGGCAGTTTTGGAACAGAGCAGGGCCCTCACCAGCCTTGTGACCAGCTTGTGACACATATTCAGGCAGGAGGGGACCCACTGTTGGACCATCACCTGACAGGAGTGTCTTCCACTACAAAGGGGGCTCAAGGCAGAGAGAAGCTTCAGCAGGAGCTAGCAGCGCGCAGTGGAGGTTTTTGTCTCGCTGTTGCCCAGAATGCGTTCAAGCGGCTGAGACCGGCATCCAAAGTTCCCAGCACCCTGGAAGAGATCTCCGCAACAGATTTTTCAATGCTGACCTACCTGGAGCGTTTTGGAGGTTACGGGAATTCCAGAGATCTGGGATTGATGCAGTATGCCCTCAGCTTTGTTTTGGACTGTGCCATCAGAGGAGATCTAGAAGGGGTCCGAGAGCATGCGGCTCTGATGGCAGTGGGCCTGGAACAAGCAGCACAAGATCAGGGACGGTGGGACTTAGGCTTCCAACTCATGTTGCTGGAGGATCCACCGACGCAGATGTGGTCATACAGAGGGGGGGCTTCTCAACTCGGAAGGGTGAGGGCCTTCTCACCCTTGTGCCCTCAGAAGTGGGCGACCATTGCCCTTGCCTATGCGAAAGAAATCGATTTTATACAGGCAAGGAGAGTGGACCTTCAAAAGCGGCCTCCCGCTCAACCGCCTGCAGCTGTTCCAGCCTCTCCCAAAAAGAAATGGGGGGGGGAAGTCCAAAGCAAAAGGCACAGGAGGAGGATCAACGCCGCAGTCAGCAGAGGCAGAGCAGGCTTGAAAGATGGACTTGGTCAAGATGGTGCTGCCCTAGGTTCTGCTCCCTCACCGAGCTCTTCATCATCAGAGCGGCCCTCTGGGCCCGCTACTTTCGGGAGGGGAGAGGACCTAGATAGCAGCATTGTGAAAAAACGAAATGGGAAAACTATAAGCAGAGGCTATGACTGCATTTCCCATAGTCCAGTGGAGTTGGACGAAGGAATTCAGCAGCTGCATCAATCCCACAAAGACAGGAGTGCAGCAGTATCCGATGCAAGAGCAATTTGCCCCTTGGAGGTGAGAGAGGTTACTTTTGCAGCCTGGCCATCTATGTTGCTTCGTCAATTATTTGCGTCAAGGACCCCTTTCTCATTTTTCCTGAGGCAGTGTATCCTCATGTGCAGAGGCTCTCGTGATGAAGCCTCAACCGCCTTGTTTCCTTTGCCCTTCCCTCTTGGTGACGTGTGGTGCAGAGGCCCAGAACATCTAGGAGTCAACCAGCGGAGCAGATTGGCGGTGCGGAGGTCATTGTATCTGGCCATTGCGGCCTTGAACTTCGTGCACTTTCAATGCCCCTTGAAGGTGATCCCTGGTCTCTGGAGGTGTCCAGGTCCCTTGCATGCGGCAGTGCATGCCAGGTTGATCGCGCTGATCAAGGCGAGTGGTCCTGCTGGGAAGTTTTCTTTTCTCAGTTGTGGTCGCAAAGCTCACCAATTAGATGCAAGGTTGAAGGAGCTTCATGAGGCCTTACAAAGTTTGGGCTTTGATGAGGGCTCTTTTTACAAAAAGCAACATGAAGGAGCTGAGGTGAAGCCCAGGAATGACAAAGAGGAGCTGAGACCGTATAGGCCATTGGATGCGTCGCGTTTGAAGTTGTCAGGTAAGGGCAGCTGGGACTGCCGTGAGCACCTTTCAGACTTGCTGTATATGCCATTTGTCGAACCTCGGTCAAACCAATATGATGTGGTTCCTCCAGCAGCAGTTTTGCCAGACATGAGCAAGGTGACGGCTGAGGAGACATTGAGGCTTTGCAAAGTTTGGGATGCGCAGGGTTTGCTGCGACTTTTTCCTTGCGCATTAGGGCCCATGCATAGTTGGTGTCATACCAAGGTGTTCAACAACTTCAAATCAGCTCAAGTTGACAGACAGATTGGTGACAGGCGTGGCCAGAACTTCACAGAAGGAAGGATAGAAGATGGACCATCTCACAGCTTGCCTACTGCCGCTTCTCTGCTTGCCATTTGCCCAGAGAGATATCAGCAATGCTTGGTTGGGTCAGTTGCAGATAGGAGGGACTTTTACCACCAGTTTTTTGTGACTGATGAGCGGGCCAGGACAAATGTTGTGCTGCCTCACCTCGCATTGGAAGATTTGAAGGGCACTCGGGCATTTGCAGTTTATGATGAGCAGTTTTTGCGTGAGAAGAGAGTCAAGCGGCGAGAAGAGGTTGGTGACTTCCTGCACAAGCCTGCTCCGCTTCTGGTCCCCCATCAGGATGATACGGTCGTTTGTGCATTTGCGGCGCTGTTTCAAGGTGATCACTTAGGGGTTGAGTTTGCCACAGAAGCTCACTCAAGGATGCTACAGAGCTATGGACTGCTCGATGAGGACAGCCGCCTTCAAAGCTCAAAGCCGCTTCTTTGGGATCAGTGCGTGTCAGGGCTTGTGATTGATGATTTCTTTGTGGTTTCAAAGGAGCAGATCAATCCAGGAGGTTCCTATCTTGAGTCGCGATCTGTTGAACATTTCAGGGTTGCAAAAGCAGCGTATCAGCAGGAAGGGTTGCAAGGGTCTGACGACAAGGATGTCATCGGGCAGACACAGTTCACGGTTTGTGGTGGTGAGGTCTGTAGCAATGAGGCGACTGTCCGAAGAGGGGCGGTCACTATTGCAGCTCCCTTTGAAAAGAGGATGGCCCTAGCAATGATGACAGCCTCAGCCTCCGCGCTTCCTGCGACTTCAGATGCGCTGCTATCATGCCTTGTTGGTTCATGGATATCAGTTGCTCTTTTGAGACGGCCTTCTATGTCCATTTTGGATGAGGTGTTCAAGGTTATCCCACCTGGCCAGCTTGATCCTCAGTGTCCAGTGGTACGGTTTTTCCCTCGTGCGGCAGCCTCAGAGCTTCAGCAACTTGCATGCCTAGCCCCGGTGCTGTGCAGCAATCTTGCAGTACCATTTGCCACAGACGTTTTCGCAACAGATGCGTCATTAGCAAAAGGTGGAATTGTGAAGAGTGAAGTGACTTCAGAGGAGGCAGCTATCCTCTGGAGGACCGCAGTGAAAGCAAAAGCATCAGCGCCTGTGCTCTCAAGAACCCAAGCGATGCTCTCCCTTTATGACCCGATGTTTGAAGAGAATGCAGAGGGGAGGGCCGGTCCGTATGAGGGCTTGAAGCTTCTGGAGGATGATTTTGATGAGAATGATGGATGTGCTGCCCAGACCGCTGTCCCTAGACCCATTGGGCTGCGTTATGAGTTTATTGAGATATGTGGTGGTGCTGCAGTTGTCACGAAGGAGATGATCAAGCTTGGGGTCGTTTGCGGCCCGGTGATTGATGTTTCCATTTCAAGGCAGTTTGATTTGAGGAACCACCGGGTCATTGAGTGGATCATATTCCTTTTGGAGGACAACAGACTGCAGAGTTTTTTGGTATCTCCCCCATGTACATCTTTCTCTCCTGCAGCTCATCCTTGCGTCAGATCTTACCAAAATCCCAGAGGTTTCGATCAAGAGAACCCCAAGGTGAAGGTTGGAAATCAACTTGCGTTTGCTTCCTTGGCATTGATGATGGTTGCTTTGAGGATGGAGAAATGTGGACTGCTTGAACAGCCCAGGAGGAGCAAGATGCGTTGGCTGAAGGAGTGGAAGAGGCTCTTAGAGCTTGGAGCGTGTGAGACCTACACAGCCTCCTGCATGTTTGGATCCATTCATCAGAAGGAGTTTGCTCTGCTTGGGGTGAATATGCATGTGGGGCTGCTGAAGAGGAAATGCAGCCGTGATCACGGGCACGTGGTGATCCAAGGGCAGTACACCAAAGCTTCTGCCACTTATTGCCCAGGTCTTGCCCTGGCATTTGCCGTCTTTTTCAAGGACCACATTCGAGCAATCGAAAGGGCGAGCAAGAGGCTGAGTGTTCCTGCAGCGGGGCTTGAGGATGTGCTGAGCAATGATGTCTGCATCAGCCTCCCTTGGAGCAATTATGCAGCCTGGTGTTGGCAGGGCTCCTCGCATATCAATGTTTTGGAGCTAGCTGCAGTTGTGAAGCTCTTGAGAGATCTAGCAAGAGATGGAGGAGACAGGAGGCAGGTTGTTTTTGTGGACTCTCAGGTAGTGCTGTGCGTTTTGGCGAGAGGCAGATCCTCAGCGGCATCCTTGCGAGGTCTTTTGAAAAAGGCCTGTGCTTTATCCATTGCTTTTGGGATCTATCTGGCACCCAGATATGTGCCAACTCGGCTGAATCCTGCTGACTGCCCCACCAGAGACACGGACTTGCCAGAGCCAGGAAGGTCAATTTTAGGTGGACTTCATGACCCCCAGGCATCCTTCCGCCTTGCTTCCATCAGCTCTCTTAGACGCTGGATCTCAAATTGTGCTCGTCTCTTTCTTTTGTTGACTCCTGCATTTATCCTCTTTCCCTGCTCCTCCAGGCGGCACAGCCCAGAGCCCATCAATCTGCATGAATGGACTTTGGACTTTGATTCAACCCTTGGATTTCCGGGTGAGGGACCACAGGGGCTTTGGTTTTGGGTTCTCCTGGCTTCTACCATTTGTGACCATGCCATAGGTGTAGGAGTAGGTGATGCGAGCCATGCTGATGCGGTGCGGCGCGAGAAGCGTGCTGGCATAGTCTTGGAAGATGGCAGACGTGTGACCGAAGCCACTGCGAATGTGAGGGATGTCCTTTTTGAGCGTTTTGAGGGGTGGCTACAGACTGAAGGCATGGCTTTGCAGGATGTGCTGTTTGCTCAACCCCCTGACCTTGACCTTCTCAACAGAGTACTGGTAAGGTATGGAAGATGGTTGTTTGAGCAAGGTAAACCTCTGTACCACTTTTCAGAGACTGTCAATTCAGTAGCAAACAAGCGGCCTATGGTGCGGCGTTCTCTGCAGCAGAGCTGGGATCTGGCATTCATGTGGTCATCACATGAACCAACAACTCACCATGTCGCAATGCCCCACCAGGTTTTGGTTGCAATTCTTTCTGCTGCATTATACTGGGGGTGGACTCGAGAGGCCGCAGTTTTTGCTTTAGCATGGGGTGCACTGCTCAGGATTGGGGAAGTACTGGACGCTTTTCGTGCTGACCTGATCCTTCCATCTGACATTGACTATACCAACAGTTTTGGGTTGCTCAGAATCAAGGAGCCAAAAGCGCAGTTTCGGACTGCCAAGCATCAGTCAGGGCGCCTTGATCAGCCGGACTTGCTGGAGGTTGTGAGAATTGGTTTTGGCCGACTGAGGCCATCAGAAAAGCTTTGGCCGCTTTCAGGAGCCACTCTGAGGTCTCGTCTTGTCAAGCTGCTGACAAGACTAGACCTGCCGACTGAGAACCATCAGCAGCCAAAGCCAATGACTCTTGCAAGCTTCAGACCTGGAGGTGCAACATATATGATGACTGTTTGCGACAACGCTGAACAAATCAGACGTAGAGGGCGCTGGGCTTCTTTGCGAGTGATGGAAGTGTACTTGCAGGAAGTGATGGCTTCCACGTACCTGAACCAAATCAGTGAAGGTAGCAAACAGAAAATTTTACTCAGCATGAACATGTTCCCTCAGCTCCTCGCACAAGCAATTAAATACGATGCATGTCAGATACCAGCAACTACCTGGTATTTTTTGTTTCGACAGCAGCAGAGAGACTGAACTGATGTTTAAAGTGGGGTTTTGGGTGGCTGATGTAAAGTCATGGTGCCAGCTACCAACCACACGAACAACCCGAAGGCACAGAGGAAAACCAAGAGTTGAGCCCTTGACCAAGTAAGGGTGATTCTCATATGTTTTCCGCTCAAGCTGACCCACCTCCACCCCTTGACGCCTCCTGTCCCTGCTGCTGTCTCTTTTCTATTGTCGTGGCTGGGTGACTGATGTAAAGTCATGGTGCCAGCTACCGTGGCTGATGTAAAGTCATGGTGCCAGCTACCAACCACACGAACAACCCGAAGGCACAGAGGAAAACCAAGAGTTGAGCCCTTGATAAATGATGCTTGTTTTGTTTTGGTTGTAGTTGTATTAAAATTACCCTTTATATATTTAGGGATTATCATGAGATGGGGGACACCAAACCAACAAACATAATTTGGGGGGCAGCTTCTGCTATGAGCCTCCGAAATTGGATTTGGTACCAATTGAACCACACAACTGCTATTTTGGAGTATTCAACATTAGCCATCCCCAAAAAAGGGTCAATCATTTTGAAATTGTCTGCAGATGGCGGTTTTACACCAGGGTGGTATGGCAGTGATGGCAGTGGTGGGTCAAGGTGGGTGAAGGTGGGTGAAGGTGGGTCAAGGACCAGTTTTCACCACGAGTGAAGTGACCAGCAAAAATGTTTGCATTCAGCTGCCCCAATAATCATGGGATTACGAAGCAATGTTTGGATCATGGGGTCCAAGTGGTTCCAATTCTGCACCAAAAGCGCTGGGACTATCTCCCGTTCCTGACTCAAACGGTCACTGAAAATGGGGGTTGTGATATGGGTGTGTCTGAAAATGGGGACAATCCGAAACTGCAATGTAATATGGAACTGGAACATGATTCTTTTGCACCAGCCAGGGGGAACTTCAGATGGACCATCAGATTCATGACTTTGGGGGAGCAAATTGGTTAAACTTGGTCTATGATACCCTCCAGTAATCCAAAAATATCCAAAATAGGCAATGGAATGCAATGGAATATGAATTTCCCATTAGATGGTAATCCATGTCTAGGAGATGTCCCAGCCAGCCATGTATGATTGCCCCAGAAGACTTACCACGCGTCCAAGTCTATCCTTCTGCGCCCCTGCGCCGATACATTTCCTGGCGCTGAGGTTACTGTGTCACTTGCCGTTGCTTGAAGCCCGGTGCTGCTGAGAGAAAAAACTAGGCTTTGGAAGGCAACACCGCTAGATTTTTTGCACCAAAAGATTTTGTACACCTAGGGGGTTTAACTCGCAAAAATTGGGGGTTGGATACTGCTGAGGCTTTTAGTCTCACAGTATGGGTTGTTCTTCAATATCAAAGTCTCGCAATGTTGAAGCGACGCCAAAGCGATTGCTGAGGTTTATGTTCGGGGTGCTAGCTATCATGCTGGGGCTGGTGGTTGTGGGCCCAGACGCCTTGGACCGGAGAGGGTTTGCATATTTTGCATTTGTCATCGGTCGATTGGTGATCCTCTGAGGTCTATCTTCCCGTCATTCTGCACACTTTGCAGGTCCCATTCTGCTTTCACCTGTGCTTGCCACTACCTTTTGGTGGTTCATATGAGTCATTATGAGTCATGATATAATCAATCTGCCAGGTAGTTGACATCGATCGCATAGCAGCCCAAACTCAGGCGTGAATCTCACATTTACCGGAGGGAATGGCGGATGGTCTATAAGGGCTATGACGGGTTTTGAATCGGGCGAGAGATTCATTTGGTTTTTACACATACTGTAACTTGCTCTTTTCCATCCCCAAAAATGAGATGATGATCCCCGTTGTACGAGGGTGAAGAATGTAGCCCTGCAGGAAATCAAGAAATCATGAAAATGCAGAAAGGCACGCTGTCAGGTCCCCAAAATTCCACGTTTCTAGAAATGCAGTGAATTATGAATATGCATTCCCAAGCAACCAAATGCACTAATAATCTCTTAGGAATACAAAATGAAAGTATCATGCTATCTAGATAATGGTGTTTCAAATGCATTCCGAACATATCTCCTACAAACATTACAGATTTGTTTAAAGGGAATCTGAGAGATATCACAGGCCTTTAAATTTCCATGGGAGCATCCCTCTAGCAATCTATGAGACTCCACTGCTTACTAAGATAGCAAAAATAAATCTCTTTGCTAAGGTGGATTCCCTTCTAGCATCACCATAGATACTGCAATTGCCATGGATTGAAGGATCATCAAAAAGATTGAAACGAAAAGAAAGATAATCAAGATTCTGAGGATTTTGGAGCTCTGGAGAGAGGGGACAACCTCTTTTTTTGACCTCTCCCATCTGGGAGCTATGTATTAGTATTCTTTCATTTTTTTTGATCCTTCCCTTTGCTTAGGGATCTCTGTGTTCTCTCGGTCTCTGGGAATCTCTAGGGATCTCTGGGGATGTCTGGGGATCTCTGGGAATCTCCAGGGATCATGGAGATGTTAACACCAGTTATATCTAGCAACATATGAAGTATAGAATCGATTGCACACTTCATTGGACCTACAAAATAACACGTAAAGTGTTAAACGAAACGCTAAAACCACGTATTTTGGGGGACCTGGTGGCGTTACACTCTCTGAAAATTATGATGCCAAGATTCGCCACGCCTCATTTAACATTATTTGTTTATCAATCAATCAATCTATCTATCCATCCATCCAGAAGCAAATATTTGAATTAATCAATCATAGATGGCAACAGATCAAAGTCACATATCATCATATATCTACATGTAATGAATGTGACATCTGTAAAATGAAGAAACACATGTAACTAATCCATGTAGATCTTTCTTCTTTCTGAGGTGAATCCTTACGAGCTCCTTGGCATTAGCAAAGGTGCCACTGCGAGCGAGGCCTGGCCAGGGATGTTTCAACCAACCGAAAACGTGCGATTCAACCATCAACAATGGTATGATATAGGTACTATATATAACTGATCTAACTGGGAAAACTATGGAAAACCGGGTGATTTGACCATGAAGAAGTGAGAATCCAACCAGAAACATGGGATTTTTTGTGATGGTTTAACCGCTTATAGACTTATAGCTATAAATGATGGGGATTTTTCACCATGGAACATGTGGATTTAAGCAGTGAAAATGGGGATTTATAAAGAGAGCGGCTTACCATGGGGGCTGGAGTGGTGAAAGTATAAAAAAAACAGTTTTTTTTGAGATATGGAAATGCTTTGCACATGAAGCTGTTGATGTTTCTCGAAATATGTAATCATTTGATATTGAACAGACATGAGTGCAATTTCCAGCTGCAAATTCTGCATTTTCTGAAACATGTTCTGCATCCTTTCATGCAGTTCATGAGTGCTTTCAAAAAAGAACCTCTCCAGATTGAATATGCACTTCTTCAAAAGATAGTTTAACTACAATTGAATCTAGACCTTTTCCAGGCATCATCTATATTTTGCCTTAAAAGCGCTGCCTTGTTGAAAACAGTAACACACTTGCAGGGAAACAATACATTTTGTGCATGAAAGCGCAACTGAAACTTGAGACATGCACTTCAAGACTGCTGTATCTTGAACATTTTTTTGAGAAGATCACGCATCTTGAAAACAACCCCACTTTCTGCAGTGCCTTTGTGAACATGTAAAAATACAAGCACATTTTTGAAAGATTTATTGCATGCTCTGCACAATTGCTGCCCCTTTCAAAGGAGATAATGGGCTGTAGGCTGTATTGAACAAAATTGGTTGTATTCTCCAGCTATAGGTTGTACACTCCCTGCTAAGGGTATTGCATCCTTGAATTGCATATTGCTCATTTTTGTATGAGTGATGTCTGACTAGTGGGAGGAGGAAGGATTCGCTTTGAACATGTTGTTGTATATTTCAACCATACATTTTGTTTGAAAGTCTAGTACATCTTGGACTAATGTTTTTCAAGATATAGTGCATGACTACAAGAATGTTGCTTCTTTCAACCTGTTACATTATACAATGAAAAATTGAACCTTGAAAATGAACATGTATGTTCAAAGGAATACCATCATTTCTTCAAATGCTGTATTTGTGTCATGCAAGAGTTGCCAAGATAATGTGGCATTCTACAAAATAGTATCTGCTTCTTCCAAAGGAAAACAACATCCTTCTTTAGAGGAATTTTGTCGTGAGGGATACAATATTGCCTTTTTGAAGGAGCGACTACTTTGAGGCAAACATATTTTTTGTACAACAAAGTGTTGCTTAAACAAATCATTTTTGAAAAAGTAGATGTTTTATGATAGATATTCCAGGTTCGAAGAACATGAGCCAAACCTTTAAAGATGAGGAACCAAAACCTCGGCATACCAAAAAACATCAGTCCAATGGAGTGCCTGAAGAGGTGGGTGATAGAGATGCTTTCCTGTACGTTTTCTCTGATGGCCAAGTAGCCAAAATCAGTAACTCAATTTGGACAGGAGGGGTGAAAGCAACAGGGTCTGAGAAACTGGACAGGGGGCATAATTGTTTGTTTTGTTTTTTTTTCAGGTTTTTCCATGGGTTTTGGCACTTTTGGGCCAAAGTAGCAAAAAATCGACCCATGAACCGGTCTGAGAAGAAACTGGCCAGGACATGGCCATGGTTCTGTTTTTTTTTTGTTTTTCCATAGTTGTAGCAAGAAGTTTCTCTTTCAGAATTTGGATTGTTTGTATGAGAGTTTGGGATAGATCCAAACTCCAGGAATGGAAGCAGATCAGCAGACAGGATGATTTTGAACAGACAGTGCAAGACATGCGCGTTTCTACAATGTGCACGCCTTCAACCCCCCCCAACCTGCCTTCTGTTTATAAAATAAAATATTTCACGCGACATAACTAGCCAACAATATTAATATTTGGGGGTGTTTGATTTTTCATTTTGGCACCAAGTTGTGATTAACGAACGGATGGCATGGGGCACCAAACAGATGATCTTCCCATGAAACATGGGCTTTCGTAGCCATGTTTTCTCTTCATCAACTGGCGGATTGATGCATAGTTTTATTTTCCATTCCTGAACAGGGATGATGCCAATTGACATTCATGTTTGCCAAATAGAGGCACGCCGGCATCACTTGGTCCACTACTTGGACCCAGAAACCAAAAACGTATTTTGATAGGGGATTTCCTCAAAACCACCATTGGGTGTTGTCTCAAAATGATCTCACTATGGAGTTTTTTTTTACCCGAAGAACGCTGACCTGTCATTTCTGAAACTGTCGAAATTATTTTTGATTGTTTGCTGGATACATCCCCATCAAATTAAATTCATTATGATGACTTAATGGTTATATGATGATACATCCCATACTTTAATTAACCAACTTAGATTCATTAAGAATTCCCATGAAATCCCAACTTTAGATGGTTGAAATCCCATGACTTCCCATGAAATCCACCATTTTTGGAGAACACCCCAGCACGAGGCGCGCGCAGCTTACAGAAGTGCGAGCCTCCAGTGGCATCCGGACCGCAATCCAGGGCTGGAACCTCAGGGTTTATCAGGTTTTTCTAGGGTTGTTATAATACTATCAGTTACTATCATAATCATAATACTCATCCACTCAATTATCTCAATTTATTTATGTACTATTTATACGTATATGTATGTATCTTGAGGTGTTTTGTATGGTGTAATTCTCATCTACATTCACCATAATATATATATATATACGTATACATACATATTTACCTTGTGAAATCAAACATGGCAAGCTAATGCTGGAGACTCCACCCCAATGGCGGGTTTTGCGACGTTCTCATCTCTAGTTAGGGAGAATTTTTCGCAAGATCCATGGAAAAACATCTCGAAATTGTGGGAAGTTGTATCCAGGTCCAGGTCGATGCTGAGAATTGGAAGGGATTTAAGCAGTGCGATACAACTGACATCGACTGACTGTATCCCTTGGGTATTCATGTGCTGGACTCTTCTATCTGATGCTATCAATAGCCTAAGATGGTTTCCAAGACTTTTGACCCAGGGAAATTCACAGGAAACCACAGGATAACTATTATAGATGAGGAAATAACGAAACTCCCGTCTAGCGAAGCAGGTCTCCATTTTTACTGGACACAGCCCATTCACTGTAAAACGATAAGGAAGAAAAAACACGATAACCATAAGTATAATACAATATGTTCAATATGTGTGTTAACATAACATCATGTTACTGATACTGACTGCATGGTGATTCTAGCGTTTTCGAGTTAGAATGCAGCTGCTGATGCGCCTTCATCCTTTGTATGAACAGATCGAGTATGTCCCACGGACCACGGATTGGAATAATCTGAGAGTCCTTGCGTAATGTGGCTATAGCAAAATTGCTCCAAGAAGCCCTGTTGCCGCCAAGGTAAGTATGTCCGATGCACAGACAAATAAATACATAGTTCAATAGAAATTAAGCAAGTAATTTCTTATTTCTTAATTGCTGCCGCATGTGCATGAACCTCTTCAGGTCTGCTTGATTATGACGGAATGCCGAAAGCCTGTAAGACGATAAGGAAGAAAAAATACGATAAGGTGAAAACGGTAATAGCATATATATATATAACATAATAATATATATATATATGATATATAATATAATATATATATAATATTAATATATAGTATAATATAATATAATATAATATAATATATATATAATATAAATATATAATATATATATATAATATAAATATATAATATATATATATAATATATATATATATAATATATATATATATAACCACCTTTAGATGGTTTTGGACGGATCTGGATGGATTTTTGTCCGGAAAGCAATGGGGATTTTAAACGGTCCAGGTGCGGAAAGGAATGCGAAGATAAGATGTCAGAGATCACGAAGGCGCCCATCTCTGGTTTGTTGATTTACCAACACTGTTGATGTTCCAGAAAGCTGCCAGCTATGTTCAATTAGTCTAGAGGGTATATGTTTTAAATGTTGAAAAAAAGCTTAGCTTCAAAGCTATGGGCTAACTTGATATGAAATGAGACAAAACGGTGGATAGGGTCGATGGGTTTGGGGTGCCAAGTGTGTTCATAAGCCCAAATATTATCAGATGTCCCGATTGCGGTTGTCGATTTTGAATGATGATGGCCTGGTTTGCCCATACGCTTCTTAGGTCTCCCAATGAATCAGTCTTGGATTCAGAAACCGCGAACAATCGAGAGACATTTGAATAGATTCTTCAATTGTTGTCCAGCCAACAAACACAGTGTGATGATGATGATGATGATGATGATGATGATGATGATGATGATGATGATGATGATGATGATGTTCGACATTGCCTTTTCATGCCTTTTCAACCCCTTCTCTTCTTGATGGAGTTGTTTGTTGCCTCCACATGTTCATCGATGATGTCTCTTTCAATCTGTTGTTTGTATGTGTTTTTTTCCCCACCTGCCAGGTGAGGGTTGTTAGATTTTATCAGAGCTGTTCTCCTCATCCTCCTCCTCCTCCTCGTCCTCCTCCTCCTTCTCCTCCTCCTCCTCCTTCCTCCTCCTCCTCCGCGTCCTCCTCTTCTACCACCTCTGCCTCCACTTCCACGTCCACTGTTGCCTTGCCAACTCTTGGCCAAGCTCTTCGCCAACTTCGGAGCTCAGTGCGCACTGCTGGACCTCAACCTGGGACCTTCCCAGCTCAGTGCGCACCGCTGGACCTCAACCTGGGACCTTCCTAGCTCAGTGCGCACTGCTGGACCTCAACCTGGGACCTGCCGAGCTCAGTGCGCACCTGGACCTCAACCTGGGGCCTTCCGAGCTCAGTGCGCACCGCTGGACCTCAAAAGCCAGATAGAATGCCAGAAGAGATGCCAGATAGAATGTCAGATAGAATGCGAGAAGATATGCCAGATAAAATGCCATAAGATTTACCAGATGATATGCCAGAAGATATGCCAGATAGAATGTTAGAAGATATGCCAGATAGAATGCCAGAAGGTATGCCAGATAGAATGCCAGATAAAATGTCAGATAGAATGCCAGAAGATATGCCAGAAGATATGCCAGATAGAATGCCAGAAGATATGCCAGAAGGTATGCCAGATAGAATGCCAGAAGATATGCCAGAACATATGCCAGAAGATATGCCAGAAGATATGCCAGATAGAGTGCCAGAAGATATGCCAGAACATATGCCAGAAGATATGCCAGGTAGAATGCCAGAAGATATGCCAGATAGAATGCCAGATAGAATGCCAGAAGATATGCCAGAAGGTATGCCAGATAGAATGCCAGAAAAAATGTCAGATAGAATGCCAGAAGATATGCCAGAAGCTATACCAGAAGATATGCCAGATAGAATGCCCGAAGATATGCCAGAAGGTATGCCAGATAGAATGCCAGATAAAATGTCAGATAGAATGCCAAAAGATATGCCAGAAGATATGCCAGATAGAGTGCCAGAAGATATGCCAGAACATATGCCAGAAGATATGCCAGGCAGAATGCCAGAAGATATGCCAGAAGATATGCCAGATAGAATGCCAGATAGAATGCCAGAAGATATGCCAGAACATATGCCAGAAGATATGCCAGGTAGAATGCCAGAAGATATGCCAGATAGAATGCCAGATAGAATGCCAGAAGATATGCCAGAACATATGCCAGAAGATTTGCCAGCAACAATATGTATAAATGTCATGGTGGGGATCACACGAAGTAAAGTAATTTGATGTTTTCTGTGGGTTAGAGAGCAACTTTACTGTGTCAGTCCACAAATTGTTGCAACACTGTATCGCGCGAACAAGTAAGTTGTTTCATTTGATGACTTACTATGATATATAATATAATTACAGTATATATATATATACTGTATATCTCTTCTAATCCCATCCCCTAATATTAAATACCCCGCATCTGGCCCCCAAAAAAATCCAAAACGAATCCCAATACTGAAACCGGTTTTCTAGGAGGGGGGTACTCAAAATTAACAAAAAAGGATTGTGTACTGTATATATATATATAGGATTATATAGGCATACTCAACCGAGCCCAATGCCGAATAGTTGTTCCCTGCAGTGGTTTAAGAAGCTTCGTTATACTAGATGGGCAATTGGAACCGTGAACGTTTTTTTTTTTTTCGTACATGGTCATAGATCAATACCTGCAACATACATCAGCATACCATACAATGATGTGTGAGAAGAATAACTGATTTCGCTGCTGCCACTTCTGTTGCTGGAGTACTTGCTACGTACTATATTTTTAGGGTATGAACATTCATTTACCAGCTATTTTGGTGTCCACCAGAGTAGGGTCAATTGGTGTCCACCAGATCCATGAAACATTTTTGGCCTGATCCGATTCCCATGCTGCGACCAGGCTTACGAGCTCATCAAGAAGCGACAAGCCGCCGGGGATCAATCATCAGGATTCAAGATTCAACACTATGGATATCCCCCTGGCAATTTCCTCTATAAAATAGAGGTACCCGGGTACCCTTATAACCCATTATTTTATCCCTCTATGGACCTATGGATGAAGTTGATGTCTATCGTTTCATGGAATATCAGAAAGCATATGAGAAAGCATCAGAAACTGGCAGGGTCGTTGTTTCATTTAAGGTTTCATTTAAGGTTTCTGTTGCATGCTGTTTGCATCCCCACTTGACCCAGACCAACTTTGATTTATTTTTTGTGGGAAAGCCACGGCTACTAGCTATGCTATTAGCGTGGATCATCCACATCCAGGCAGATACGGTGCTGTCCCTGTCAGCTTTTGTGGAACCAGCGATCCATTCATCTTTGTCCATCTTTGTCGGCTTTCACACTTTTTCTTGGGCCTGTGCCTCTTTGAAAAATGGGCCACGAACAACTATCACACTCTATGGCCAAGTCTTGACGTGGAATTTTGCCATGGCAATTGGACTCGAAATATCGGGTGACTATCCCCAAATAGCCGAATCCCAACATAGACCTTGCCATTAAGATGAGTTTCGAACAGATGCTATTTTCAGGGTCAAACTGTTTAACAACCCGAGGGTATCCAAATGAACTTGAATCAAAAGGATCATATGAAAGACACACACATATATAATTATATATATATATGTCTGAAGTAATCGAAGTCCGAGGCACCACCGCCCCCGGATCGCAGCTGGGAAGGTTGGATGCAGGTGGGAATCTGATGTCGATATCAACATCAGGATATATCATAACATAACCATGCACAAACATATACATAAAACAGATACATAGGCTATACAGAGGCTATACAGTAATCAACCCAAAAAAACACATATGAGTTATTTGATGTTATTGTCAATAAAACGGAACGAACAGTTATCAGATTCCAACTTATTGCGCTGAAATTTGTGACTAGATCACAATCGGTGTATCTCCCAGTACAAAAGCAGTGCGGGCAGGCCATTGTCGAAGACTGGAAGCATGTCTTTGAGGCCGGGTCGTTGGCAGTGGCTGCGTTCGACAGCCCTGTTTGTTGGTTATGTAATGTTAGCATTTAACAATCGTTTATGGGGTTTTAAGCATCACCAATGATGGTGATATGATGTAATTGATAGATGATGGTTGATGATTACAAGTAAGGGACTATACTATTGACTATTGATTATACAATAGATTTGGGATTCTCATCATTCAATGTGTGAATGGCAATTCTTATGATCAAGCACTTTTTGATCGAGGGAAGGCGCATCATTCACATAGAGGGCGTATATAATTGGTGCCAGATGGCTGGAACTTGGACATTTTGGACATTCCATGCAACACATTGCAACACCATTTTAAGAATTTAAGGATACCCTCGAGGAGGCTTTCATCTATGCTACAAGTTTCTTGGGATACCGGATACCGCTGCTCTTTGACCGGTTCAGGAACGCAGGGGTCGATCCAAGGAAATGTCTCACATTTATTTCTTTGGTTGGTTGCTTGATTTCCCCAATATTCCCCAATAGCATGATGTCCCAACAATATCTAGTATGTTGATGTATGTTGATGTATGTTGATTGATCATGATTGATCCTTACCCTCTGGTAATTTATAGTGATTTTTCCCATTAAAAATGGTGATTTTCCATTGCTATGTTAGTTTACCAGAGGGTAACATCCAAAACTTCAGACCTTCCAGGTCTTTGAAGGTCGAAGCTGACGGAGCCGAGGAACCGAAGAGAACCGTGTCGTGTACAAAGGGGCACCAGAAACTCCGCGGTTTTTCACAAGTCGTGGTTTCTGGGAATCTTAGAGTTTCACTGGTTAGAAAAGGCCAATGCCCGCAGTGTGGATGCAGCGCTGCTTGCTAGGCATGGCTTAAAATCATTAAGAATGGGACGGTTTAGTCGCATCCACATCAAGTTTGATGACAGTGTCAGCTAGGGTGAGCAAGTTGCATCAAGTTTGTGGCTTCATTGCAGCCCTCTGTCATGTGAAAGATCTAGGGCTGTTTCGGCTTCCAGATGCCGCCTGAAACCCCAAAGGGTAAGGTGGTCCATCCCGGCAGGCACGCCTTGGAATCGGGGCAAAGCCAATGATAAACCAACCCTGTGACTAGAAATGGGGAAACAATTGAAACCTTCCCCAATTTTTGAGGTTTCTGATTGGGTATGCCACAATACCCCAGTTGGTTGATGTTAATAAGGCGTGAAACAAAACCTAGTACATCATAGCACAATGGGAAGCAGCTCACATATAAACCCATTTTTTGGTGTTCCCTGTTTTTGGATACGTCCAAACATTTTGTGGTAAATGGTCGGGATCGTCTTGGAAGCTGGACGAACATGGAGTTTAGTGAATTTTGACGAATCTTGACCGCCAAGTGGTCACCTTGAGCAAACCAATTTGAAGGACCAGCACTGACCAGCGCAGCTCGTTGTGGCGTTGCAGGTCAGATGGGTTGCTCATCCTCGTCGGGACAAACGGTGCCTCGGTGGTGTTGATGGACGCGTGGGATGAAGCTCTGGCCTTTCGGGCCCCATTTTCGCCGTATTTTCGCCACGACAAATGCGGTTAAAGGATTTCCAGTGATTATGGAGTCCAAGAGTTGATGTTTGAATATTGAATATCAGTTTCAGAATGGTTACATTTACATTTCTGCTGATTTTCTTGCTCACGCAGCTTATCTTTAAGTTTCATGGGATATAATATGATATGATGATATATGATGAGTATATGAAGAAACACAACAAGAACCACCCATTTGGGACATGGTTTAAACATCCTATTTATGGTGATTTGGGGGATGGTTTATTATTGTTTTACCCACATTGTATGAAGAAACACGATATTGCTACCATATGCAATGCTTGCTGTGCTGTTTTGCTCCGACTGCGAGGTCCAGAAATCCCGGCGGCGCTTGACCGTTGGGAGCATGGACGCTGAACAGGAACCGTCGATGGTAGGGCGCTCGGCCGATCAGTCGGGTGTTGGTTGTTGGGTCGTTGGGTTGTTGGGTCGTTGGGTCGTTGGGTCGTTGGGTCGTTGGGTCGTTGGGTCATTGGGTCGTTGTCGTTGTCGTTGTTGTTGTTGTTGCCGTCGTCGTCGTCGTCGTTTTTTTTTTGTTGTTGTTGTCGTTGTCGTCGTTGTTGTCGTCGTTGTTGTGGTGGTTGTTGTTGTTGTCGTCGTCGTCGTCGTCGTCGTCGTCGTTTTCGTTGTTTTTGTTTTTGTTTTTGTTGTTGTGGTTGTGGTTGTTGTTGTGGTTGTTGTTGTGGTTGTTGTTGTTGCTGTTGCTGTTGGTGTTGTTGTTGTTGTTGTTCATGTGGTTGTCGGTGTCGTTGTTGTTTTGTTGTCATTGTTGTTGTTGTTGTCGTTGTTGTTGTTGTTGTTGCTGTTGCTGTTGCCGTTGCTGTTGCTGTTGTTGTTGTTGTTGTTGTTGTTGTTGTTGTTGTTGTTGTTGTGGTCGTCGTCGTCGTCGTCGTATTGTTGTGATTGTGGTGGTGTGGTGGTAATATTTTTTTTCCCCCTTAGCTGAAACTAGGGAAAACCAGGGATATAGTCAAGAATAACAGATCAGCACAGAAGGACATTTCAGCACCATGAGCATGCGGATACTGCCTATGTTGAAACCTACCAGTCCGGCCAGCAGTCATCATTGCAGTCATTGGAACATAATTTTCCCACAAACCAATTCTAGGTGAAGAAAGCATATTAATTGCTCAAACATAAACTAATGTAATGTATATTTAGATTCTTCCAATTTCTTCCGAAAGGAACGTCCAAGGTTCAGGTTCAGGTTCAAATTGCTTGGACATCCATGAGCCCAATTCGGACCAATGGGGGCCATAGACCCACTGCACTCCGCCGGCCAGGTCAGCAATACGGGAGTGGAGGACTTGCTGAGCTTTTTCGCATCGTTAGCCACATCCAAAGGGACGAGTTGCCGAAATGTATATGGGCTGACAGTGTTGACTTGCCGACCTGAACCAAATGAGTGCCGATTCGCTGTTCTACCGATACCGATTCATGCCTGGACTCAATCTTCTATGCTTTTTTGGTACATCTTGGTAGACATTGGTAGACCTTTGCCTGCAAAAGCCTCTGGTTTCATGATTGCATGATATTACATGGCTTACACTATAGCAACCCCGAAAAGACAGAAACTGATTCAATGAATTATCATTGATCTATACCTTGGAGGAATATGGAGGAATAAGTATTCCATCCTGGGGCGCAACGACAGAGTGATGTGACCGATGTCCAGGACCAGGAACCGGAACGAGGTCTTTTGTCGAAGTTGAACGATGCCACTGTCCTTGAACTGCCCCTGGGTGGAAATGGCGGCGGGCATTGGGATGATGAGATTGAGCTGAATTCAACTGACACAACTGATTCAGCTAATTTAAGATGGCAAGTAGTACTTAGTTTGCCTCAGTATGCAGCATTCCTCCGGAGTGCAGATTGACATTAGAATCATTAGAAGTGGCTCCCTTTTACATCCTTTTACAGTGAAATCACCTGCAATTGACCACCTTGAGGTTAAACAGCAAGGCGGGCGGTCGAAGAATGAGCATCGGTCGGGGCACTCAGTGAATCTCAGTGGTGGGGCTGGCTTTAACGTCTTCAAGTCTTTCAGATCTCATCAAAATTTGGAATTATTTGGGTATGCTCCTGAGTCAAGAGTGAAGATCATAAAAATCCCAGGAACCAGAGATTCAATGGTTGGCTGGTCAATGCTGGTCAGGCCCTAGGCTTCGAAACGTCACCTTGGTCATTGGCACTTTCAGAACAGCCCCATTCTATGGTGCCAAATATGAATCGCCAAAAACCATGGGGTGGGCATTGTGATGATGATGATGATGATGATGATGATGATGATGATGATGATGGGGACGACGACGACGACGACGACGACGACGACGACGACGACGACGACGACGACGACGACGACGACGACGACGACGACGACGACGACGACGACGACGACGACGGTGATGGTGATGGTGATGGTGATGGTGGTGGTGATGATGCTGATGTTGGTGATGGTGGTGATGATGATGGTGGTGGTGGTGATGATGATGATTGCGATGATGATGACGACGATGATGATGATGATGATGGTGGTGGTGGTGGTGATGGTGATGGTTGTGATGATGATGACGATGATGATGATGATGGTGGTGGTGATGATGATGATGAAGAATAAAATGAACGCTATTACAACGAGTTCCTGCTTTTGAAATCTCTTGCATTGCCGCCTGACTCAGGCTCTTCTGTAGATGCTGGGTCAGCGCCGCAGTGCACACATGGAAATGGATGGACATCTGTTGATTTTGCCACTCACGATACATCTGGATTGGGTATATGATGCGCCTTCTCAGAATTTGCAGCGGATTGTCCATCAGACTGTCCCTATCCTTTACCGACGTGTTTTTGGAGTTCATTGACCCCATGTTGAACCTGCTACTGGTATTTCATGGGCAAAGCTTTTGGGGAAACCCAGGAAGGAATCTTTCGTGAACAAATCCGTGCAGCAAATGGGAGATGAGATCGATCCGGTGTGAGCCTCAGTTCTTGCCAGTAAAGGAGTATGCCATATGGTTCGTGGATGTTCTTGGTCTGTATGATGACCGCTTGCATCGCCAGTCCATAATAAGATGTCTATAGTTATAGAGTCCATAGGAGGCTTCGCACACCTACAAATGGTTCTGAGTTTCATATTGAGCAGAGCGGAAAGTTCGTTGGATGTGTTGGCAAGTCAGAGGGTCACGTATTGATCAAGTTTGTACTTTAGTATATTTTGATTATAGGTCAACATTGGGTACCATAATTAGATGCTTGATACCAAACATTTTTTTTTGCAGGAGGCCGCTCACTTGGGCTACACATGTCGTAAGGGTCTCAAACCAGAGAGCCCAAACCAGGAGCCGCTGTGTCGCTGTGTTTGGCCATTTTAGTAAGGAAAAGGTGGTAAGATGATATAAGATGATATAAGATGATGAGGAATCATCGGAATCATCGATTTTTTTTGAAGTATCCTATTTTCAGACGCAAAAAAAATGGGAAGGATTTGATGAACATCCGTCATGGCCATTGATGTTGCAGCTGCCAAACACATGAAGAACGTTGGCATATCCAACTGATTTGGGATCTGCCATGAAGTCGCTGGATGATATATTTTTTGCGATGCCAATGATCAGAATGTTTGATTAATCCCCAAGAATCTAAGATGGACAAACCTGAGAAGTGCCAGGAATTCTCACGTTTTTCCAGGACTCTTGGTTCTACCTGAAGGTGGAAGACCAGTTCACATTACATGCAGTCTTTGATGGCCACGGTCAAAAAGGTGGGGGGTTTCCAGATCTGGAATCATCATGAATCATCTGGACAACTTGGAGGGTCTCTTCCAGCTTGTGCCAGGTCATGACGTGTCTCTTTATGTCAAGGACAACTTGCCGAAGATCATGTTGGTGGCCTGGTTCTCAGCTTCCCAACTCATCCTGCGGCACGGTCAGCAGTTGACATTGGAACTGGAAGGCAATTCTTTCAAGTGGCTAAGTGTAAATTACAGATCCATATTGATAAGTGTGGCTTCAAACCTCATATATATATATATTATATTATATATATATATAAAATCAATTTATATTTATAGATAGTAATATATGATATGGATTAATAGGGTACAATATCATATATTTTGTTGGCATTTGCTGAATGAATCCGTTCCAGCAGACGCAAGCGGCGTTGCTCAGGATGAGCGCTTCAAGAAGGGCTCGGAGCTTCTTCCTCATCTCATGAAGGCGAAGAAAAGTGGTGAAGTGGAATTTTCCCATGGGGAAGAGAGTGGATAGTAGTGGTAATTTACTATGATAATATATATATATATACACGTATATATATATTATCATATATACATGGTAATTTACTAGGTATGGAATTAATATGGCAATTTACTATGATTAATTACTACAACTGGATATAACCATGGGATATTGTAATTCATTATGATATATAGAATATAGATATAATATTTTCCCATGATTTATAGTCACTACAATCTACTTAAATGATAAATTATGGATAGTAATAGTATCTTAGTATCTTAGTATCTGGATGAATTACTGTACAATGGCCCCAAAAATTGGGAGGTCACTGGAATGATTTTCAGATTTTCCAGGATTTGGGGGGATCATCCGGATCAAAATCCATAGGAAACTCCCAAAAAACAATGGATGGTATTAGTAATACAATTCTATGTTGATGGATGAAAAAAGGGACAAACATATTGTGATGAGATGATGAGACTATCCTTTTTTTATCCATCAACATACAATTACTATCCATTTGTTATCACTATTTTATAGTACGAACTGTGGGCTCATTCGGGATGGAACCAGTCCAGATCGGCGACGCCTCCAGGTTTTGGGGTTTTGGAAGCTTCCAATCTCTGGGAGAAGACACCAGTTACAGAGCTAAAACCACCGACATGTGGGGGTATAGCTCCATTTAAGAGTGGTTATTGGGTATAATTTGGGTAGAACTATCCATGTTTGAAAAAAACAAACAGCTACTCAGCTACTCGCAATAACTCATATGAGCATATTCCAACAATCCAACTATCTCAAACGACCTAAAACCAACAGTCCGAACAGTCCTCCTCCCTCCTCCTCATCATCACCATAGCCATAGTCATGATCATGATGAATCTTTTGTGGTGTGTTCCAGATGTTTCCCTTCATCTTCTTTGTATAAGATGCCTATCGTCGTAATGGCGCATCAGCGCATCAACAGCATCTGCATCCGCTTGGCTGACGAAACCATAGCAAACCCTAGTCCTTACCATCCAAGACTCTTCTGGTCATCTTATCAAATTTTGTAAAGCCAAACATGGCAGAGCAACCTGATGGTCGTGGGATAGGCCGGGTTCCCTTCACCGCTTCACCGCTTCAGCGCGCCAGGATTGCTTTCAGAAGATGCAAGATTTGATCGACCTGGCGGACAGCTCGAAACAACTCACTGCGAGGTTGTCGGGGAACCCATTGGGAACCCCCGCCCAAGTTGGGATCTATGGCTTTTCCATTCCACCCTGGATTTTTTTTCGATTCCCAGCCATTTTGGGGCCGAAGTTTGAGAATGTTACAAAGCCAGTTGGCAATCTGGTGGTTGATGATTAAAACGGGACTAGTGATGAGATTTTCATGGAATTTCATAGAGTATGCAGTATGCAGGAAGAACTGAGGGAAGACACTACACGGCCAACCATGTTGGTCGTCCCCAAGTCCATTGGCTGACACCTAAAGGTTTCCGATTGTTCAACAGCTGTCTGGATTAGCTGTTCAACACCTCATCATGACCACAGACAGTTTGATGTTGGGGAGTTTCCAATTTCTTGCTCCCTGTGGGGCTTGAGATCCCATGGATCAACCCTCAAAGGACTTCCGTTGAGTACCCGGTTGGTCTAAGGTCGGGTACTACTGCCACCGTGGCACTGCATGATCACAAGCAGAATGTTGTGACTGCTTGAGCCCAAGACGTTGTGCCAAGCCTGGTGTGAAGGTGGTGGTCTTTTTTTTGGGCCAAGGATGATGTCATATGTCATATGTTTCTTCAGAAGCTGTTGAATGAGTGTTGGGTATGGTATGGGACTGCTAAATGAAATTAATTATATAGTTGAATACGATAAATGGGTGGCAGGGTGATTTGAGTCCTGAAAACTGAGACATCAGGATAGGTTTGAGATTTTAGATCCTGAAAAAATTGGCTCTGTGAACCTGTTTGAGACAGGTTGCCCATGTTGCTGATAGTGTGGCAGTACTGGGCAAGGAAAAGAAGGCTTGGCAGCGGCATGCTGGTTTCTCGTGGATTTATGGATGCCAAAATGATGATGAAAAGGGGGATCAAAGAGATGATTAGGTGATATTAGGTGATCAAAGGAATAAAGTGATGATGAAGGAGGTGATGGTGATGGCGATGAAGAATATAAAGACGATACTGATGAGGATAGTGATGTGTTCAGGATCGACATCTTCATGGGATGAATCCAAAGGGGGCTGAGACACTAAAACCGCTCGTGATGTTTCGTTGATGTCGGGCTGATCAATGTGCCAGGTTTGCATGTCCTGATCTTTTGCTGTAGCAAATTCCGACCAAACAATTTTTGGACGGTTTTTGCTTTCCACCCACTTTTTCCCTGTTTTTTTTCCCGTCAATGGCTATGGATCAAAAGCCTAAAATCGGGGTATACCCCCAAATCATTCATTTCATTGTGGGGATTTTCCATGAACTAAACCATCTAGCTATACCCCATGACATCCCATGACTATGGAATGCATCAAATGGTTGGTAAATCAGCAGCTGTCAGGGTGGCGCTTGGGAAGCTGTTCAGCTGACCCGTGAGCACAAGCCGAATCTCAAGGTACCCCTACTGTGGTTTGGAAGGTTGCGCCTCAAGAGGCTTGAAACTTAAGACCAGAAGACAAAAGGCATGAGTTGCTCTGCTCAAAAAAGTTTCTCATTCAATTCTTTTGCCAAACATCGATATTTACGGAACACATGGATATCAGCAACCAGATGATTTGCCTGTAAACAATGATCTGGAGTAGATAAACATTTCCAAACAAACTCACCATAACTCACCAAAATGGGAATATATAAGGTTGAACATCCATGAACATCCCATATTCTATCGACTTCAGGATGATTATACATGGATATCAACCAACAGATGTTTGACCCAGAAACAACCAGACACATCTTTTTTGCTGATGCGGGTTGTTTACCAGAGGGGTCTCGATAAAATCTGCTCTGATTTTTGTCAGCTGTCCAGGACGAGAGAGCTCGAATAGAAAAGGCTGGACGGCTGGACCTGTGGTTCTGACAGCTGAATCCCACGGTATACTGTATCAGTTGTAGAATGCGGCAGGGTCCGCAGAAAAAAATCATGCGCAACTCCCTGCAGCCATAAAAAGACATGGTGGACTTGATGATTTTCCGGTTCCCAACATTGCCTCTGAAGAATGGACTGGATCATGAATTCCTCGCTATGCTGATGACCATGACCATGACCGAGGATGAAGAACCTGATTAGTCATGCCTTGTGAACTTCAACAGCTCCTTTCACAACTCTTACCCTTGAAACCAACGATGCATGCCTTTCTTCCGCGTAATATGAGCGTGACAGTCGAGCGTGACAGTTGACCAAAACGGCGGGAAACTCCATGCAGGCTGGCGGAAAGGTGGTGTACGATGGTTATGCGAACTACCGAATTTATGCAGGGAGGCCCCTGCAGCACCAGGGCAGGGAGGGTGCTGGACTTTTGAAAGTCGCCCGAACCATGGGATTCCCCATGGGAGACCGTCCAAAACATGCTGCTGGGATGAGTAAGTGGTTTGGTTTATCTGGTGGTAACATCATCTACAGCCTGCCGTTGTCGCCAGGAATAGCAGATATCCTGGGTACCTCAGCGATATACGGCCGCGGAGATGGATGTCAAGCCCAGAGCTCCCCAGAAATGGTACCCTCTGGTGATGACTAACATAGCCATGTTTACCTATTAATAGCATGGGTGGATTTTCCATGGCAAACTGTTAAATAACCACATGGTATATTTTGTTGAATTCACCGTGTTCTTTTGATTTTGGTTCTGCGAAGAATAGGAGAATTCGCAGCGAAGATCACCGGACCCGAAGATTTGGAGAATCGGAGAACCCTTGAACCATGCTTTCTGGGGGAAAGGATTACTGTATGATGCACCATTCAAGGTGTTTTCCTTGGATGGGAACAGATTTGGTTAATTTCCATCTCACACGGTTCCGGGATCAGATCTCACAGGTTTCCAGCAGATGAGCATCCACAGCCCGGAAGTCTGCTGGTCACTGAGGCTCAACATGTCCAGATGTCTTGGAGACTTCATGGGTCACAAGGACGGGCCATGGATTTTCCAGCCATCTTTGTTGGTACCCAGAGAGTTCCAGAAATGACTTACCAGGGATCAGATCCATTTCATTCAAAAAAACAACGGCGTTTCCCTTCCCAATTTGAGGACCAAGCCTGATGAACTCCTTAAGTGCCTGACCTGCTCCGGGTCCGGGTTTCCGTCCAACGAATCAGCCAGGAATGCGGAATGACTTGCGAACCCGAGGTATGGCCGTCAAAATCTGGGGGTTCAGCCCCTGAGACAGCAGATTCTGTATCGTTATGTCTGTCCACCATGGTACACCATCGAAGTTTTGGAGTGCTTCAATTTTGAAGCACATCATCCATATCCTCTTTGCAACAGTCGACGGGATGAAGTTTTCTCCGAACTTAAGCTGAGTTGACGCGGGTAGATGCCAAAAAAACATCCCCAAAGGCAATCAAAGATGCCCAATTTGATGGTTCATTTTATGCCGGAGAGACCTTCATGATTCATGATACATCTTTTCAGATATCCTGAAAGCCCTGCGAATCAAGACTCGTGCTTGGAAACTGTTCATAGCTTAAACATGCTTAAACACTGAAATCTGGCTGCAACTGCTACAGCTGATTTGGCAATCCGGGATGCATCAAAGCCAAGACCCCTTTGAAATGTCCTTAAGTTTTTGAGTCCACGCGTGCACAAGATTGCACAAGCACCAGATAAGACTTAGCTATACCGTATACCCATTCAAGTATGGCTCAAGTGGTGGCTTTCAACTGTTTTCCATTGATTGTCCCCGCTGTCTATTTTATGGCGCGCCAGGTAACTCAGTTCCAACCTTCGTCTGAAGACAAGGCGGAAGCAGTTTGAATTTTGAATGGACAGGTTTGTTTGAAACTGGGGTACACGATATCCCTCCAAAACGGCTATGTCAATGGAATTCAATGGCTAAAATGATGGTAATCGGTTGGACTTCGGGCCCCGCATCTTTTTAGACCGTCCATCAGTGATGCTTGTAGCCCTTCAAAGCTCTGGAAGAAGGTGATTTCCATATTGCCACAGAAAAGCATCGAAGAGCAACTTTGGTTCCATCCAGATTTTAAATAGCTGGTATTTTTGCCTCAAGGAGTTCAAGCAAGACACACCAGCTTGGATGGTTTCCACCACAGCTTTAGCCTCCGCTTTTAACAAGTTGCTGAGGATGACGATTTCCTAACAACACTTCTGTCTGCTTACTAGATGTCGCCTCTGAAAAACTAAACAGACAACTTTGATGATAGTCATTTGGACCACCAACAGGTTTGTAATTCTGAGATAGCCAGCTGCCGTCATTTGCCTCATCAGCTGCAAAAATGGCTATTATAAATGAATGTAACTGCAGGAAGGGGCCAACAGTGATGTTGGTTTAGTAACTTTAGTTTCCCCACCGAACTAGTCCGATATCTCCACCATGAATCTTATTGTAGAGCTTTGCACACCGGCGATGCCATAAGGCCATAAGGGTTATGTATACGTAGTGGGCGTTGGTGTAGCACAGTGTGATGTTCTTTTCATACCGCAGCTTGTAACCGTCTTGCCACACATCTTTTTGTCGCATTTGTGTGCTTCTGCTTCTTCTTCTTCTTCTTGTTGTTGTTGTTGTTGTTGTTTTCACCCCTGCAGCTTTTTTCTCATTCTCGTAATGGCCGAACATCGTCAAATAGGTGGTGTTTTTTGCATTTTTTTTGAGACTCTCGGAGCAAAAAAAGGTAAATTTCCTTTTTAAGCAGATTCACTTGGTTAAGCCTTCTTCTTCCTCGGACGTTTCCTTGTCTGTTCCCGCCAGTAAGCTGAGGCCGATCAGTATCTTTTCTGTGCTTTGGCGTGCGTATGCCTCTGCAAGGCTCAAGTCGGCCTGTGTTGCTCGGTGGATCAATCGGGTCTTGCCTGCTGCCTTGTGCGGTGGTCGCCGTGGGTCGGATGTGTTGAGCATCATGTTGCTTTTGTTTGAGCATGTTGACAACAATCGCTTTCTTGGTTCGCTTGATTTTTCGAAAGCTTTTGGTCATGTTCGGCCTCTCTCCGCGGGTGCTGCTATGGTTCACACTGGCTGCCCTGCGGGTCTCGTGCGGGGCATTCTGAGTGTTTGGAGGCAGCGTCGGCTGCTGTGTTGGGGCTCTTCGGTCCATCACAAGTTTATTGGTGTTACCGAGAGCATGCCTCAGGGTGACCCTTTTGCCGTGCTTGCCTTGGGCTTGTTGTTGCGTATCCCGGTGCTGAAGTTGCAGGCCCGCTTCCCTGGTTTGTTGCAAGTCATCTACGTGGACGACCGTACTTGGTGTTGTGACTCGGCTGCTGAGTGTGTTGAGGTGTGGAACTGCTGGGAGCGCGAAAGCGCGCGCCTTGGTTTTCGTGAAAATCACAGTAAAGCCCAGTTCTTCCACAGAACGGCGCAAGGGCGGAAGGCCCTTAAAACTCGTGGTTGTGCGGCGTCGCATACTGTCACGATCCTTGGTGTCGAAGTTTCCAGCTCGGAATCCCGTGGTTCTTCTAAAAAAGAGCTTGCTCGGTTCCAGCGGGCCATGACGGTCTTGCGCAAGTGTCGTTATTTGCATCATGGTGTGTTGCGGAAAGCGCACTTGTGTACTAGTGCGGCTATGAGTGCGGTTTCTTGGGGCTGGTGCCAGCGCGCTCCTCCTAACAACTTGGTCGATAAGTTGCGGCAAGGTTGGCGTGTTGCTCTTGATGTGGTTCGTCAGAGTTCTTGGTCGCTTGTTCAGCTTCTTGTTGGGCATGGTTCTGACATCCTTTTCACTTCTGGTTGTTTGCTCTTCTCGGCGTATGCCCGTCTTGGGCATAAAGGTTTGCTTGGTGACATCACTTGGGGCCGTAGTCATGGCACGGTGCATCGCTTGCGTTCTTGGCTTGGCGATCTTGGTTGGTTCGAGATCCGTCCTTGGTGTTGGCGTCCGGGTCGTGTTTGCATCGATCTCTTAAACGTTGCTTGCCTTGAGGAGATCCAAGGTTTTCAGCATGCTCTCAGGAGCTCCTGGCGTGTCCATCAGTGGAATACACACCGTGAGTCTGGCCGTCGTGACTCTCAGGTGGGGCCCCTTGATTTGGATTCCGTTGCTGTTGCTAGGTCCTATTGTTTGGAATACGGGAAGCATGCCTTCTCGATCCTGACTGGTGGGTGTGTGAGTGATGCCCGCATTCATGCGGGAACGGTGTGCTCGTTTTGTGATCTTGGTGAAATCTCGGGTCGCGAGCATGAGTGGTGGGTTTGTCCGGCACACACAACGGTTGGGTGCTCTAGGCCGCGTCAGGCCGCTGCTGCTTTGTTGTGTTGGCCGGTTGGGACCGAGCTGGAGTCATCACGTGCACGGGTTCAACACGTTGTGAACGTGCGCAAAACACGGCTCCGTCACAGATATGACTCGTGATGCTCCGGTTTGCCCTTGTGTGGGCACTAAGGTTCTTCGTCCTCTCCTTGGGGTCACTAAGGTTCTACATGCACCATGCCTAGTCACGATGTCCCTCCTGAAGCTCGGAAATGGGAATGTCATTTGTGTCATAAGGGCTTGGTTTCTTTACCTCGACATTCACATGATAGCAGCATTCGTGAACACTTTGCTAAGGAACACCCGGAAGTCACTCCGACTGAGGCGTATAGACAAAAACAAAAAGAGGACGTGGCCCTTCGCCACAGGATGTCTCAACGGGGAGCGCATGTGGGGCAGGTCAAGCTCCAACGGCTCATTGACAATTTGTCAACATGTGCCCCTGACACAGACCATACCCTCAACTATGTTGTCTTCAAGGATGCTCCGCCAGGAGGTTTCTACAGACAGCAAAATTGTTTCAGCAGACTATGTTGCGCAACATGTCGCAAGATTAATCCCCCGACAAGGTTCCAAAAATATGGTTGCTCTGATCGCAAACAGGACGTCTCAAAAACTGTGAAAACGTTTCTCAACAAGTTTACGGGGGTCAGTGCTGCTAACTATGATGCAGCAGTCAAAGCTTTTCAACTGACGGAATCTGAGCAAGAAAAGGTGCTGGCTGGGCCGAAGGCCTCAGGTCACGGAAGCCCAGGACCCTCACACTGCTTGTCCGAGTTGGCGAGGCTGCCCACCCTGGACCAAGATCTAGACGATCCAATTCGAGGAATCTTCTTGTTTGGTCATGCAATACGGCCGGGGCCCTTGGCGCCTGGTCTTTACTTAATCATCTGCAGCAGAATGGTGGTCCTGACGTTGTTTTTCTGCAGGAAGCTTCTTTCAAAGATCCTGAATGGCCATCCTTTCAGCGGAGGGTCGATAGGGACGGTTTTCATTCATTTTTCTCAGGAGCCAACACTAAGGTGGATGGCCAAGACAAACATGGGGGAACGGCCATCCTGGTCAAGAAAAACCTGGTTGTTCGTCCTGCTTGGAAACTTTGCCATGTGGGTGGTTCTGCTCAAGCGGTTTGGTTGGGGGGTAAGTTGCTGATTTCCCTCTACTTAGCACCTACGTTTGAGTCCCAGGAGGTTTTTGCTTTAACTGTGGCCAAACTTTTTTCTCTGCCGCAAGGCACGCAATGGGTCATGGGGGGGGACTTCAATGCCACACCGGAGGAATGTCCCTTTAGATATGTGTTTGGCGCTGAGGCCTTTGAAATTCTTGCCTCGGGCAAGCCCACGCGGTGGAATGGAAAGAGATGTATTGATTATTTTTTGAGCGATCAATACCATGGCACACCTTCAGCCCCGGAAATTCACATCTCTGATCATATCATTCAGGAACTCCAGCTCGATTTTCAGGAATCAAGACATCCCAGTGTGAGCCTGGCGCCTAGCCCCAGGATTCCACCATACCAAGGTTCTGACGCTGTGTGGCAGAGAGCGGCCAACAGAGTGTGGTGCCAACAGCAGCAATTAGTTCCGCAATCTTGGTCGCAGGACTTGGATCAGGATTGGGCGCAGCTTTCGAAGACCTTTTTTGACACTTTGCTTCAAACTCAAGTTGAGCTGGCGCCGGAAACGGTCAGTTCGGTGCCTGCGGCCTTGCTCCGTAGGGGCAAACCTGATAAGGTCCAAATCAAAACACGTGACAGGTTGGTCAAACCCACGGCGGGATGGTTTGCCACTTTCAAAGAACGACATCTCAGCAATCTGCTGGCCAGGTTGCACGAGGCTCAAAGAATGCAAAATCAAGCTCGAATCTCTGTGGCTCAAGCTATGCATGAGAAAGCCCTGTGGGATCGAATCAGACGTAGTCAGTATTATGACCCTTCCAAAGGGATCCAGATGAATATTCAGATCATTTCTCGCACTTTGGAGCAGCACACTGCCCAAGCTGATCGTGCCAGATTGGATCGGTGGACTCAGAAGATGCAACATGACAAGCATGCTCTTAAATGGCTTCGTCAAGAACGTAGCCCTCTCTACCCTTCGGTCAAGGTTTCTCCCAATGCGACGCCAAGTGGTACTCTCCAGGAAAGCTTGCAGAATCTCAGTGATTATTGGAAAGCTATCTGGGAGCGTGAAGCCATCGACATTGAAGCCCTCTGGGATGACTTTACGGAATTTACTCCGGCTCAGATGGGCCCCGACCAATGGCCTGCAATCCAGGTTGAACACATCCAAGCTGCGGCTCGACGAGCCCGTGGTACTGCTCCGGGATTGGATATATGTGGCAGGCTGATGAACTTTGTCGCCTCACGGACGACATGTGGCATGTCTTCCTCTCCTTTTTCGCTCATTGCGAAACTCGGGTCGAATTCCTTCGGCTTGGTGCAATGTCAGGCAAATCCATTTGCCAAAGGGAAAGCCACCTCAACCTGATGGCAGCGTCTTGGCAGCGGACCTCCGTCCGGTGTCTGTTACCTCTGTGTGGTGGCGAATCGCCAACAATGCGAAATATCGACTGCCTGAAGTACAACAATTCAATGGATCCTCAGAACTATGCCTTCCTTTCTCTATGGTGGAATTCCGGGCAAAGGTGTCGAAGATGCTATCGCACCAATTTTGGTCAAAGAAATGACCGGGGGGATAGTTTGCACGCTGGACCTGGACAAGGCCTTTGATCGCACCTCTCCTGAGCTGGCATGCAAAGTGTTTCGACACCTTGGCATGCCATCGCACACCGCTGCGCTGTTGCAGCATACGTGGACAAATCAAAACAGATTTCTGCAGTACCAAGGCGAAATCCTGAAGCAACCTTGCTTGGTCGGCAACTCCTTGCCGCAGGGCGACTGCTGGTCCATGCTGGCCATGTGCATGGTCCTTTTACCTATTGGCAACAGAATTGAACGCCAATTCCCTGCAACCACTCAAGCCATTTATGCAGATGATCGCAGCTTTGTCAGTCCCGAGCCGCTTGAGGCTCTGAAGGTGCGTGATATGTGGCACGAAAACACTGCAAAAATTGGTCTCAAGGAGAGTGTTGGGAAAGAACAATTTTTTCATAGAAACAAACCCATCAGACGAAAGCTGGTTAAGCTGGGGCTCCCAGCTGCCAGCTTGGAAGATGCTACTTGCATCCTTGGCTTCAACTTTATGCCGGCACAGCGCAGAAAAGCTGTGGGCAAGGAACACACAGCCAAAGTCAAAGCTCGCAAATGCCGATGCTTGCCCGGTGGTGGTGCACGCCAACAGTGCATGGCGCGCATGACAGTGCCCACTGTGGCTGGCTGGGGATTGGTCTGTAGACAACCTACGCAAGCAGAGGCCCACGACTTCTTTCAACTGGCGAAAACATTTCACACTTGGCCCAAACAATCCAGTGTGCCGCTTTTGAAGATTGTGACCGGCCACAATTGGGACTTGCACTTGGCTAGTGCAAGTACGTGCCTCAGAGTTCTCACCAGATATGTGATTCGCACTGGGCGAGCACTACCTGCGTGGCCCCACGCCCGTAGTGGTTGGAATGGCAGCCTCCGAATTGCCATGGAAAATGTCGGACTGACGGAAGTTGGTCCTTGGGAATGGACTCACGACAGAGTGGGCACTATTAAAATTCATCCTAATGCACTTAGGCCAATGAATGATCCCAACGGTTTTCTCCAGCATCGTTTGAGAGATGCATGGAGGTTCTCAAACTTTGAAGAATGGCGTCAATCCAATCGGAGGGATGCCGCCGAATGTGTTGATGTTAGAATTACTGCAGAACATTTTGCTGCGCTGAAAAAGGTCAACCTGAATGCAGACAGTTTGGCTTGCCTCACTGGTGCTTTCGTGTCTCCCAAGGCATATGAGGTAATGAGTGGTTCTCCGCAATGTTGCCCATTTTGCAGTGGTTCTGAGCGCACGTTAGAACATGTTGTGTGGCTGTGTAACCAAAATCCGTTTAGAAAGGACGGACTGGCACCGATGTCAATTATCCAAAAACGTCTTGGTTGGCCTGAAGGACGGGACGCAGAACATGACTTGCAGGTCATATCATTATGCTTGGCCAGCTCCAGGGCTGCCTGTCTACGTGCTCGACGTGGACACGATTAATCCCTGCCGTGGGCAGGGCACTATGCGGCGGCTGCCCCGCGCTGGCTGGCTGCGCTGTGGCTGTGGTGGCTGCGCTGCGGCTTTGGTGGCGCTGTGGGCGAAAATCATCAAAAAAAGGTAAATACCCTCCGGGGGGGGCCGGCTGCCATGGTCGGCGGGAAGCAACCTGGTTACAAATTCCCCCGGCGGCATTTACCTTTGTCGACAGCACCTGGCGGTTCAATTCCGCTATTTGGTGGCCCTGGTGTAAGGGAGAGGATTGGCATTCCTCCGGCTTTTGGTGCTGCACCGCGTGGCAACTGGAAGTTGAGGCGGCAGCCTGCTCGGTGTCCCTTCGCACCGATAGCTTGTGGTTCGATTCCACTTCATGATGGTCAAGCATGATGGGAATTTGGTTCGCGCCTTTGGCGGTTCAGGCGCTTTGTGGTTTTTCTGCAGTGGTCCTCATGGGGTGGCTCATCTTGGAGCTCTGCTACGTACAGGAATTCGTTTTGCTGGTTGTACAGCTCAAGCCCTGGTGATTGCTAACGGTGGCTGCGCTCTGGCATCATTCTGGACTGTGTGGCCCTATGGGTCGAGCTTTTGATGAGGATCAGTTTTACGGGTCCCAGCTTGCAAGTTTTGCCTGCCTACCTGATGGTTACCGACTACCTGCGCTCTGCCATCGGTCGACTGGTGGCCCTTGGGCCGCGGTGTTTTAATTTTGAGGATTCTTTTTTGGCCTGCAGACTCCTGCGCTCGATGCCGGGCGTGGTCGTGGTCGCTGGCATTGTCTACTTCAACAAGCTCTTGGTTTTGGCCTGACACGAATACCACGGAAGCCCTTGAGGGTGGTCCTGTTCCTATACTTGGGAGGAATTCCTTGCGGCCACCTTGCGTGATACTCGTTGGGTTTGTGGCTTGACTCTCCTTGCGGCAAGCAGGCGCTTTGGTGTTCAGATCGTTGTCATTGACCTTGGCGATGACACTGGTCGTCGTAATGATCCGATGAGTTTTGGTGTTGCTGCCAATCATAAGGATGGTCCTGTCGTTTTGGTCTTAAAAGATGGTCACTACCAGCTTGCGGTGCTTAAACCCGGTTGTGAATATCCTGAGGAGTGGATTCAAGCTGAAGAAGCTAAAGCTTCGACGCGCTTGTGTCGTGGTGGCGGTCGGCGGATTGATGGTTGGCGTGCTCCTGCTACCCCCCCTTCTCCGCAGTCCCCTGGCTCCCGTTCTGAGGTTGCTTCTGTTGGGGCTTCGGTGGCGGCCCCGTCTGTTGCGGCGGCTTCGTGGCGGGTTTCTCACACTCCTGGTTCTTCTCGTGACCGTCCGGGCTCTTCCTCCGATCCTCCTCGGTCTCCTGGTGGTTCCTGGCGTCCTTCGTCCACGGTTGTTGACAGTCTGGATGTTGTTGCCAGTGCGGTGCGATCGGTTGTCTCTTCGCCTGATCGTGGGTCCAAGGTGCATGTGTTTGATCATGATGATGTCTTTGATCCGGACACGTGTCCGTATCCTCGGAAGAAAGATGCTTGGAATCCGAAAAACCAACGTGAACAGTCTTGGACCTGCCCGCTGTGCGGCTTCATGGTGCGTGCCCCGGCTGGTCCGCGTGCTCGGTTGATGTTGAGGTGGCGCAAGGATAATCACTTGACGCAGCAACACAAAGATGCTTATGGTAAGGGCAAGATCCCCAGGTTGAATCAAAAAGAGCCTGCTCCTGTTGCTTCTTCGGCCTTGCCGGTGCATTTGCAGGATTGGGTGTGTCACTTGTGCGGTGAAGCTCTTCCTCGCATGTCTCATAGGTTTACGCATGACAGAGCCATTCAGGAACACTTTCGTGCTAAGCACCCTGGTGTTACGCCCACTGAGGCCTACCGTGCCAAGCAACGGGAGGATAAAGAGGTGCGTGCACGTATGAGTGTTCGTGGTCACAAGGTTGGTGCTCTTAAGCGTGCTGAGGCCCAAGCCAAGCTTGAAGTTATTAGGAACTTGAACGGTCACCTTCTTGATCATCATGTCTTTCGGTTTTGTCCGGCTAAGCACAAGCGTGGGCAATCGGTTGAGTCCAACTTTGTGTGTCGGCGCTGCTGGCGGTCGGGCGGGTCCAATCGGTTTGCACAGGTTTCGGCGGTTTGTCGAGGTCCTTCGGATCGCATGTCTTGGTGGCGTCACTTGTGTAGGTTTGCGGCTCAGAGCTCTGACAATGTGGTGCATTTGCGCAACATGTGTGGCCTGTCTGATGAGGTGACTGCAATCTTGTTGGCTGGTGCCCCTTTGGTTCGTCGCATCAATGGCAAGAGACCTCTGCGTGCCCTGGACTCGCTTCCGCGTGAGCTTGAGCAATCCCCGGTCCGTCGTTGTTTGGCTCCCGTTGCTCGCTGGGTTGACTTTCCTCCTTGTCCTCCGAACGTGTCGGAAGCCGTGCATGGTGAACCTGAGGACGCTGCTGACGTCCGGCTTGGTGGTCACCGCAATGAGCGCGTCGGGGAGGCCGCGCATCCCGGTCCCCGGCATCGCTTTCGTGGGCATCAAGATCTTTGTGTGCTGTCTTTGAATGTTGGTGGCATGGTTGGCGCCTGGCGTTGGCTGAATACACAAAAACGGTGTGAATATCCGGTGGTCTGCTTGCAAGAGTTCTCTGGCACTGAAGAGCAGTTTCGTGCGTTTGTCGCGTGTGCGCGTCACTTGGGCTATTTGGGCTTTCATGCACCTTCTGTCGGTCCTAAGGGTGGTGTTGTGATGTTGGTTGCCACTTGGCTTCGGTCGCGTCCGTTCGAGGTGCTCTCTACTTCGGGTGGTCAAGCGGTGTTTGCCTCCGTTAATGGTACCCTGCTTGGTTCCGTTTATGTGGCGCATCATGAGGACTGTGACGAGTTCCTTCGTTCCGTGCTTGACACTACCATGGCTGGTGGCTCCGCCTGGTGCTTGCTTGGTGACTGGAATCTTGTCCCGGTGGACAATTGGTTCAACGACGTTGTGTGTTGCGAAGGTGCTTCGGTTGTTGTTCCGGAGGGGGTGACCGCTACACGTTGGGAAGGCAACAGGGTCATTGACTATGCGGTCACGACTTTGCCTGGTGTTAATGCTTGGTGTTTGCCCACCCGCTGGTCTGATCACAAAGCTGTCGCGGTCAACCTTAACCTTGTCCAGCTTGATGTTGCCCGTACTTGGGAAGTTCGTCCGTGCCTCAGGTACTTGCCTAGGATCGGTTTGGAAGGTGAAGCTTGTGCGGCTGTTGAGCTTGCTTGGTCTCGCTCTGGCTTGCAGCGTGCTGATGCTGTGGTGGGTCATCTTGAGGCTTTGCAAGCTTCGTCTGAGCACCTGGTTGAGCATGTCGACTCATTGTGGGAGCAGCTCCAGAACATCTTCGAGTCCGTCTTGCGCGAGGCGGGTTTGGTTGATTGTCGCCCTACTGCTGAGTTCCGTGCTAAAGGTTGTGCTCCGTGCTTGCGTGAGCGGTTGCCTCATCACCAAAGGCCGTATCTGTGCCATGCCTCGAACGAGTTGCGTGTGTTGTTGCGGTTGTACGGTCGCATGTCTGAGTGTGTGCGTCAGGGTCGTGACTGTTCCACGGTTCCGCGTATCCGCCGCTGTCGGTTTTGGACGCCTGAGCTCACTTTGGCTGATGTTGCTTCTCGTATCCAAGTTCTTGAGCAAAGGGCTAAGGCTGTTCGGATTGCCCGCTGGAAGGACAAGATGCAAACGGACCCTGATCTCTATCGGTGGTTGCGTGGCAGGCAGCCTTCCTATACTCAAAATGTGTTCAATGATGAAAGTGCTGACCATAGGGTCAGCTCCGACGTGCGTGAGGTGCTTGATACTTTGGTGTCCTTTTGGTCGACCATCTGGTTTCGTGATGGCTCGAGCGAAAGCGACATGCCGGCCTACTTAACGGAATATGAAGATCCCTGTGAGGTCGAGGTTTGGCCGGCTGTGACTGCTTTCGAGCTTCGTGCTGCTTGTTCTCGGCAACGTGGCAAGGCGGCCGGTCTGGATGGGTGGCTGGGCGCCGAGCTCTTGCTCTTTCCTCACTCGTGTTGGCTTGTGCTTGCGCGTGCCTTGCGTGTGTGCGAGTTGCTTGGTGTTTTCCCGTCGGTTTGGTCTTTTGTGAAGCAGATCCACTTGGTTAAGCCTTCTTCATCCTCGGACGTTTCCTTGTCTGTTCCCGCCAGTCAGCTTAGGCCGACCAGTATCTTCTCTGTGCTTTGGCGTGCGTATGCCTCTGCACGGCTCAAGTCGGCCAGTGTTGCTCGGTGGATCAATCGGGTCTTGCCTGCTGCCTTGTGTGGTGGTCGCCGTGGGTCGGATGTGTTGAGCATCATGTTGCGTTTGTTTGAGCATGTTGACAACAATCGCTTTCTTGGTTCGCTTGATTTTTCGAAAGCTTTCGATCATGTTCGGCCTTTCTCCGCGGGCGCTGCCATGGTTCACACAGGTTGCCCTGCGGCTCTCGTGCGGGGCATTCTGGGTGTTTGGAGGCAGCGTCGGCTGCTGTGTTGGGGCTCTTCGGTTCATCACGAGTTTATTGGTGTTACCGAGAGCATGCCTCAGGGTGACCCCTTTGCCGTGCTTGCTTTGGGCTTGTTGTTGCGTATCCCGGTGCTGAAGTTGCAGACCCGATTCCCTCGTTTGTTGCAAGTCATTTACGTGGATGACCGTACTTGGTGTTGTGACTCGGCTGCTGAGTGTGTTGAGGTGTGGAACTTCTGGGAGCGTGAAAGCGCGCGCCTTGGTTTTCGTGAAAATCACAGCAAAGCCCAGTTCTTCCATAGAACGGCCCTTGGGCGGAAGGCCCTTAAGACTCGTGGTTGTGCGGCGTCACATAGTGTCACGATCCTTGGTGTCGAAGTTGCCAGCTCGGATTCCCGTGGTTCTTCTAAGAAAGAGCTTGCTCGGTTTCAGCGGGCCATGACGGTCTTGCGGAAGTGTCGTTACTTGCATCATGGTGTTTTGCGGAAAGCACACTTGTGTACTAGTGCGGCTATGAGTGCGGTTTCTTGGGGCTGGTGCCAGCGCGCTCCGCCTAACAACTTGGTCGATAAGTTGAGACAAGGTTGGCGTGTTGCTCTTGATGTGGTTCGTCAGAGTTCTTGGTCGCTTGTTCAGCTCCTTGTTGGGCATGGTTCTGACATCCTTTTCACTTCTGGTTGTTTGCTCTTCTCGGCGTATGCCCGGCTTGGGCATAAAGGTTTGCTTGGTGACATCACTTGGGACCGTTGCCATGGCACGGTGAATCGCTTGCGTTCTTGGCTTGGCAATCTTGGTTGGTTCGAGATCCGTCCTTGGTGTTGGCGTTCGGGTCGTGTTTGTATCGATCTCTTGAACGTTGCTTGCCTTGAAGATATCCAGGGTTTTCAGCATGCTCTCAGCTCTTGGCGTGTCCATCAGTGGAATACTCACCGTGAGTCTGGCCGTCGTGACTCTCAGGTGGGGCCCCTTGACTTGGATTCCGTTGCTGTTGCTAGGTCCTATTGCTTGGATTACGGGAAGCATGCCTTCTCGATCCTGTCTGGTGGGTATGTGAGTGATGCCCGCATTCGTGCGGGTACGGTGTGCTCGTTCTGTGATCTTGGCGAAATCTCTGGTCGCGAGCATGAGTGGTGGGTTTGTCCGGCTCACACATCTGTTGGGTGCTCTAGGCCGCATCAGGCCGCTGCTGCTTTGTTGTGTTGGCCGGTTGGGACCGAGCTGGAGTCGTCACGTGCACGGATTCAACACGTTGTGAACGTGCGCAAAACACGGCTCCGACATAGATATGATTCGTGATGTTCAGGTTTGCCCGTGTGTGGGCACTAAGGTTCTTCGTACTCCCTTTGGGGTCACTAAGGTTCGTGCACCTTTCGGGTGCTGCTAAGGTTTCCATTGCTACGGAGGCACCTTTTTGGGTGCCACTATATGCCTGCAGACCCCTTTGCGCCGCGCGGCGCTGACGTGTGGTCGCTGGCATGGTCTACTTCAACAACAACAACAACAACAAAAAAAGGTAAATACGGATGTTTTTTGCGCCTCGGAAGCCTAAAGCCATAGTACTTACCATGTTTTTTGCTCCTGGTAGCAAAAATCACCGTAATATCCGTAATTATTTACAATGTTTTTTGGTTAGGGCCTAACAAAAACATTGTTATTTACATGATTTTACATGTATTTACGCAGTTTCAGCATGTTGCAAGAAGCACTTGTTCCATGCCAAAGGCACAAAAGCACTGTAAATTGCAGGTTTTGGCTCTTGGTGCGCACCAAAAAAAAACAGCAAACAATCGCTAAAAAGTGCCTAAAATCACCTTGAAAAAGCATCCTGTAATTTTATCGTCTGAGGCATATGCAGCCTTCAAGATTCAAGATTCCAGAACCTTGCTCCAAATTGCAGCCATCAAGCCTCCAAAACCTTGCCTCCGCCACACTGAAGCACCATGCAGCTAAAGGACGGACGAGGCCCTCGGCCTCCGGCTGCCTCTGCCTAACGTTGCTTTCTGAACGGACAAGAAACTAACCCCAAATTGCAGCCTTCAAGATTCCAAAATGCAATGCAACCTTCGCCAGCCTAAAAAAACATGGCAATGAGAGCGGACAAGAAACAAGTGAAACTCCTCGACACTTGCTGCTTCGCCACACTCAAACAGCATGCTGCTGAAGGACGGATCGGGCACGAAGCCGGCGGCCCAAATGCCTAACATTGCTTTCTGACGCGACACTGTTGGTTCCTGCCTCTTGCTCTTGCTCCTTGCTGCTTGTCATGTCTTCTTGCCCCTTGCTGCTAGTAATTTCTCCTCTGTCGCGCTCCCCCTGCTATTGGCAGGGGTCGGATATATTGAGCCTAGTGGGCCTAGTGATGTGCCTGAAGCTACCAACCCCTTTTTGTTGAGTTAAAACCGGCCACGACAAAAATCCACGGCCAACTGCAGTTGTTGCTCCTCTGCAGTGACGGAGTTTGGGAGTTCATGACCCCGATGGAGGCAACGCGAAGAAACCACTGTGGGGATGACGGTGGAAGGGATGAACATGCATAAATCTATCGTTTTACATCCATAAATCCCAGATGGTGAGAAGGGTTAGACATGTTAGAAGGATCTATGGATCCCAGATGAGAATAACATCCATGAATATCAGGAATTTTCGGGTTGAGAATACTGAACCCGATGAACTGACCCCAATACCAGAAAAACACCGATGTTTTGACTGGAACCAAATTCATGTCTCGCGGGTTGAGCCATATTTTACATATTTTACTTATCTTTACTTCTGTTTTGCTTTTGGATCAAAGAAACCGGGCACGTTGCAACCGACATGGGTGCAAAACCGGAGTCTTAAGGAGACTTTCATCCAGCAGTTTTTCAAATCCATCAAGATCATTCAAATCTATGGACAAAACAGGATAAACAGGGCGGTTTCCTTTCAACTTCTTAAAGTCTCAGAGTTTCCCAGAAGTTGAAGTTGAAGAAACCCCTACTATTCACATCTATTCACTCATGGAACTGTGTCATTTCTGTTCCTCCAAGGGTGTTTCGCCGGATGGAATTTCTCAGGCTGTCAAACTCGTCGGCAAGTTCGCTCCGACGAAGGTGCGGCAAGCAGCAAGCCAACTCGTGTTTTCGGAGAGTTGTTGGATGTGTGGTGAGAGAACAAACTCCCAAAGTTGCATCTATAGAAGTTGGAAACAGAATGATCTTCAATCCTATTGATATCTAAGCTATGCATCGTCGGGAGGAACTGACATGCCTGTGCATCTACGGTAGTGTTGGAACAAGTTCAGGGTGGCGGTTGTGGATCCGAAGAGTCGTCAATTTATCACAACACATCGGTGCTCAGAACAATTGTTTCTCAAATATCCTGAAATGACATGCATACTCTCATTGCTGGGGCCTATGGTTGACTCACTTGAGTCCTTTCCAATGTGGCACCTATGGCAAAAAAAAATCTATTCCATTCTGCTGGTGAACACACCCACATGTTTGTTGATCCAAAGCCCTGGCGCGCAGTCTGCGACCTCCTTTTCGATTGCTTGGAGTCAAAGTGTTCCCCCAGAGAGAAATAGAAGAGTTATATAGTGAAAAGTTATATAATCCCTCGTATCCGAATCCCTACTATTTTGAATAGAAGTTGGTGAACAGGAAAACTCGGCTATTTTTACATGAATGTATTTGATAGTTTGATAGAAAAACATTTTGATGTGTTTTAATCCAGACAATGATGATATGTGATGATATGTGATGATAAATCCATGGGAATTGGTCCCGAAATTTTCCCAGCCCATCTGCATGAGGCCATGGATGCTGCTACGGAACTGGCCAAAGAGGTGCAGCACTGGTGACCCCTTTAGCCATTGGGGGTATAAGACATTATAAGACCTATAAGAATATGATAGAGATGCTTTACAGGGGAGATACAACATATATCAACATACATGAACGTTGGAGTAACCTAACAATATGATTTACCATCCTCTCAGTGAAGAAGTGAAGAGTTTGCCCCCAAAATAGTATCTTTTTCACCGCATTTGAACTTGGGCAGGATCTATGTTAGTTGGGATGGTAAAAGCATGTAAAAATCCTTGTCAATGTGTTACCATCTTTCGAGGGGATGATGAACATCAATTTACCAGCTTTTTAGATGTGAGAAGCAGGATACCTGGATGAAATGACTACCAGTGACTCAGTGTTCTAAATACTTCCGAATTTTCGTGTATTTCCTCGAGGCATGAAGTGCTGACCGGATAAAAAAAAGTATTGTAGCCTTGTAGCGTCTATTCTTTTTATTTTGACAATGAGAGATTTGGAATTTGTGATTCGCCAAAGGGTTGCTTGAGATTAGTGGAAGCCACTGTGGGGGTCTTGATTCGCCCAGTGAGTTGGTCGCCACGGTTGCGTCCAAGTCGGCTTTGCCAAAACATGTTGACCCCAAATGGGCGTGTCTGAAAATTGGGTATGCCTCCTAAATAAATTAAATAAATAAATAAATAAATATATATATATATACATATCCATTTACATACTAGGGGATATGATTGCTGACTCATCAAAACATATTGGGATACACGATTTTCAGACAACCCCCAAATGATGAATCGAATCATGCCATTAAAACGGCAGGCGTGGGATCGATGGATCTACGAAGAAGGTGGTCAGGTGGTGGATGACATTACCGTTGTTTCTTGGTACTCGTAGGGTTGTTGAGATATTGTACAAACATGTCATGTGGTAAACCCACCCATTGCCATAAACATCCACATTTTTTGCATTACCTGAAAAAAATCTGGTGTAAACCCTCCAGAACATGAGGTTCATTGGGGTTTACCACAATAGAGTAGACGGAACATGAAAAATGCATCCACATGTGTTATATTACCAAACTACCATGAATGATGGCCCTGGGCTGGTGAAGCTGGAGTTTTCACCCAGCCAACGAAAGCCTCATTATGGTTTATCATGACAACGAAGGCACTGGTGTCTTTATTCATGGTTTCAAAACGGTTCAAACAAAATTTACTGGAAACTTCTAAATCGGAACTCCATTTTTGCATAAAATATTGTTATATATGATATTATATGATATTATATGATTATATATATATATATATATCTACATATTATTGAACATTTCCATAGCATGGCGTCGTATATCTGCGTGCCCCAGGTTCTGCAGTATTTCCAGCCCGGCGTCGTTTCTCCGGGCCACCCCGAAGACGAAGCGGACCCGGTGAGCGTACCGGAATAGCGCGGTTGACCCAACGCTTGCGGCAAGTCATGGGGGGTTCTGAAGACTTGGATGATGACGGTACTTGGAAAGCTCCGATATGATCCGATATGACATGGTACATGGTGGTAGCAATTAAAGCCCCAAATGATAATCAGGTTCATGAAAATTCTTGGTTTTAGCACATCTGAATTTCAGAGGCTGAGAGAGTTCATTGGGGAGAGGGAGATGGTGAGCATTTCTTGGGTAAATTCTGTGCTTGGCACTTCATAAAACACGTTGGAACTCATCAGCTCTGCAGATTTTGGTCATCCACTTGGAGATTTGAAGGGCTGATGAATCTGATGCATCACCTCACCATTTGATGGTGAATTCCCTATGGAAATCCAAACCAAACCTTTCGAGTGCCAAGGTGTCGGCATAGCCTAAGGCTACGACATCTACGGCCTGCGGCCTGGTGTTTGGGGGAGAGAAGCGGAGAAATTTCAGGACTTCCTGGCACATCATGGAACATCCATTCTTGACATGTCCATTTTCAAGGAAGGGGAGTGTGGTATCACCTAATCACAATGAGATATCAAGACATCTGAAGATTCCCATTCGTTCCATGGTGTAACTCACCATTCACGGACCCTCGCCTCCTAGGCTCAGGAGTTAATGAGTCCGCGTCAGTGGCGGGCAAAGTTGTGCAGCCCTGCTTGGGCAAGCTGGCTATACCATGGTCCAGCTGGGAAGTACACCAAGCCAGGAAGCACAACGTTTGGACACGAGGCAAAAAAAACCCATGCTATGCTAATCACAAGCAGAAAAACTGGAACGCAGATATGGTTCGATGAGCCAAACATGGTGAATGCTTAGCAAGGAACTGCAAACTGCTATTTTGGCAAACCCAATGATAAACCAGCATTCATCCAATTTTTCTTCTGTTGTTTGGGATATTTAAAAGCATACTCCTGGAGGATACCACATTCCAACTGACAGCTTGCTGCAGCACCGGGTGCTGAGAGAAGACCCCGGTCCTCGATCCAAGGGGAGGCGGAGAAAAGCTGGCGCATGCTGGCGCCGTTGCGAATCTTAGGAGGTTTAAAACCTGGAATGGTTGAAGTTTCTGAAGATGGGAATGAGTCAAAAGTCTCCTCAAAATGAGTCAAGAGTCTCCAAATTCGGACACAAAGAAAGGTGTTTGGGCCATTTGACGTTCATGTTTTCTTTTTGCGACAGCCATTTATTTCTCCATGTTTTTCAACATTGGAGAGCAAGCCTCATGTGGCATCCCCAAAGACATTTCGTGTCCATCATATCCCTGAAAAAGCCAGAAAACAGATAGATTTTAAATGACTTGATAACATATATTGATAGTAGTAAATTTAATATGTCCTATCTTTTTTGGGGGGTTACTATCTCTAGAACATGACTCATGCTCAATTAATCATGATAAATCATAGCCAGACTCTTCCAAACACAACCAGCATTGCTTCTCGCGTCACAACCGCGCAATTGCTCCTGCTTCCCAACAGTGTGGGTGATGACCGCCTGAAGCCCAGCATGGGGCGACTGGGAGGCTTCACAAGGAATCCACATCTTTAGGACCTGAGGATGGATCATTATCTGATGATTACCCTCTGGTACACTAACATAGCTATAGAAAATCACCATTTTTAATAGGTGAACCATCTATAAATGGGCCATTTTCCACAGTTATGTTAGTTTACCAGAGGGTATACCATGTTTTGGGTGGATATCTGTTTACCAGCTATTGAAGGATTCTCTCCAGGGTACTGGGAAATATATGGAAATATTGAACCACAGCCGCTTGATTCGTTTCCGACCATTTTCATAGGGATATAAATTCTGGGAACTATGACATCCACCATGGGATTTTGGGAGCATATGGGAGCATCCTATTTTCAGACCAACTAACTCACAGTACTAACAGAAAAATCATTTGCATTTTAGTTGCAAACAAACATTGGATGGTTTTTCAAAACACAAACAAACATGATGATTTTCACTGATGGTCCCAGGCGGCCTGCCGCGGGCGTCAGGAGTTCAGCCGTATTTGTTGTTTCGATGAAATCTCCAAAAACTGGTTGGGTGATGTAGAGGACATGAAAACCAACCCCTGACAATGTGAAAAATATTGTTTGGTACCCTCTGGTAAACTAACACTTTGCGAACTGGAAAATCACCATTTGTAATGGCTAAATCAACTATTTCTATGGTCATTTTCAATAGCAAACTGTTAAATTACCCGAGGGTAACATGTGGGTCTTAAACCATCCATTTCTGCAGCTCAATCATTGACTCCAGGAGTTTCCAAGTGGCGAGGGCGCTGCAGAAGCCGTCATGGAGGAGGTGTGAAAAACTGCCAACTGCCTTGCATTGCAACAGCAGTTTCCGGCATTGAATCATTGGTTTGGGGATTGGTTTAAGGCTGTTTTTCTGGGAACATTTTTATCGGAACCCCCTATATTTCGTTAATATTTGATGGTAAAAACCCATGGTTTCCGGTTGAGATGTTCCCAAGAAAAGATCCAATTCCATTGATCCAAAGATCCAGTCGTAACTAGAGGAGTAAACAAAATATGTCAGCTCCATCATTATGTTATAATTTATAACATATTGTAACCTATTTTATAGGGAACCAATAACCAATGGATATGTATTGTAACATGTTATATAGATTGTAACATATTATAACATGGTTCCCAAGAGGTTTCATCTATCCATTGATATCTCTACAGAGTCCAGGTGAATGCTCTTGAGGAGGCCTTGCAGCAAACGGTTCTCCGCCTCAGATGTGCGTTCCCGATGTCGCAAGGACGGGAATGATGAAACCAAACATTTTGATGACAGTTTCATGGGGATGTATACTATCATGATATCTGGGTAAATTATAACGACCTCACTGTTCTCCCTCACTGGAAATCATGGTTAGTAAGGGAAATCATCCCCAAATGGCCGCAAGATTCAGGTTAGTGAAATATTATAATTTACCGAGATGATATAGGATTCTATAGGGATAGAATGAGATATAAAGTTGATAAAGTTGCGAAGGTCTTCGGATGGCAACAAAAATCAAGATGCAGTTGTTGTTTCCCCAATGGGGCTGGGGATAGTTGATCGGTTTCCTTTCGACTTAGGACATCCTAGGACTTTCATGGAATTTGATCAGAAATTGCAAATAATCATCAACTATATCATCAACAATCTTCATCAACATTTCATCATGTCATCAACTTGACAGATTGAGGTTGCGCGAGCTGAAGGTGGCCAGCTGAGCTTGGCCAAAATCCCTGCGGGTTGGCAGGGATGTTTTAGAAAAATGCTGGCACAACCCAAAAAGAAAAAGGCTGGGATCGATTTCATCTTCACTGAATTAACCATACTTAAACCATACTTAAACATAGTTATAATATGTTATAATCATACTTAAACCTTCAATTGACCTTCAAAACAGCTAGGGACCAGCTGCACTTTTCAGGCGCCGAGCTCCATGAAAAGTCAGGTGCCAAGTTCCATGACAGCGCGGTGACCACGTACGGTATCCAGCTGCGTGCCTGGGTGGACATGCAGGCCGGAGCGTGATTTGAAAGGTCCAGGAAGAACTGGTGTTGAATTGACATGGAAGCCACATATCAACATGGCTATCTTGGATGTTATTTGTGAGCAAACCACTCATCTGTAAATCCTTGTGTAATTTGCTTCGCAAGCAGCAAGTTGTAGCCGGCAAGCAGGCTGAAACAAGCTTGTGGAGATGGTTTGGTGCTGGTTTCAAACTTATCAAAAGCACAACGTCATCTCAAAGAGTGACACAGTCCCAACATGCCTCACATAAGGAGTGGCTGCGATCTAGCCCTGTTGATGAATAGTTGGCTCGGGGGGTATTAATGTACCAGGATTATCACAATCAATGAACTGGGAACCCTATTAAGATACCCCTGTTGATTGGCTATTTGTGGTGTGTTATTGAACTACTGGTTTATTGGGGACCGTTGAACGAATTATTGGGGACTATTATTGGTGCTATTATAATCCTTTATTATAGCTATTACTATAACAATGGTATATTTATGTATTTATTGGATTTATTGGGTTTATTAAGGGGTCTTTTTATAACGATACTAGTAAGAATAAAGGAATAGTTATTCCAGTATATTGTAATAGTATACTAGTAAGTTATAACATGGGAATTATAGTCTCTATCCCTATTCCACCATGGCACGATACTAACCCAACCAGGATTCAACGGAATGAATCACCAGGTAAAAAACAGCCGCAGGTGGATGCTCGATTGGGTCAGCTGCTGCCCAACTTCTTGGAAGGACGCCACGTGGATCGGTGACAAAAGGTTTCTGGATGTTTCAACTGGGAGTCCCCAGTTGCTTCAGTTGGTTTCTGACTCCGATTGATAGCTCCAAATCTAGGGATTTTCTTCACAGCGAATGTCTTAGGAGAATTTGAGACCTTCAGATCTGAGTACGTCGCGGCACAGGAGGCATGGACGACATGTAAGTCATTTAGAGTCACTGTTTCAGTGTGGCCAGTTGTGAGGATGTCCAACATTTTGTCAGTTGCTACAACTTCCATTATGATGTATATACATATACATGTATCATCACATATATATATATATGTGTATATGTGTATATGTGTATAATATAATATAATATATATAATACGTATATGTTTGAGAGACCTTGAGGTACTATATTGTTCCACTGGTTTGTGATAGTTCTGGAGGATCAAAGGGATGAAAAGGCAAAAGGATTAAATCATTTGATCCTTTTAATCCTCCAGGGGGTCCGGAATTCCCCATCCAAGCCTATCGAGATGTAGACAAGCTTGCCACTGTCAAGTGATAGTCCTTCCACGAAGCTTTGAAGTCCGAGCAGTGTGCAGCAATCTAGTTTGCATTGCTTTTGGCTCCGTACACTTGGCAGTTGTGTACGAGCATGCGCAGTGGAGCAAAAAGTTGCCAGGCTCGCATGTCTTCAGGAAACTTCTTCGAAAGTTTACCCAAGTGGATACGTGCCGAAATCTCACGTCTTGGGGTCGCTTCTTCACTAGCACGGCCCCGAAATCCCTTCAGCCGAGAAGAGATCAAAGCCAGAGAGGAAATTTTGGACGGCAGCATGGTCAAGCGAGGGCCAAACGAGTCTTGGACAATCTGGATGCAAACACGCCTGTTTATATTGTTTATACATGTTTATACCCTTCGTCGAGACGTTGGCCGCCATTTGCAAGTGCTTCCCCGCTGAAATTCGTCGGAAAGTCACAGGATCTAACAAAGGGGTTAGAAAAGTTCTCTGGTCAGCAGCACCGACCGCATGGAGTGGTTGCTGCTAAACAACCTCGCAAACCTTTTTCGCATGTGGAAACACTTATCCCGAAGAATGAACTCTGACACACGAGCATGATTTTCTTGCCACACCATGCCAAAAGGGCAGCTACAACCTTGACTCCATATCTAGCAGGAAGGACATATTTGGACATGGAAGTAGGAACGAAATAAACCCCAAAGGTCCCTACCTCAAGTAAGTATATCATCATCATCATCATCATCATCATCATCAGCACCAGCACCAACACCAGCACCAGCACGACCAGCACCAGCACCAGCACCACCATCATCATCACAGGACAGTATCTTGTTACGCTGTGAGCATCATGCTAGATGATGTCTTGGCAGGTGGCCAGCACCAGGCTGGAGGCCCCTCCCGTGGGGAGGGTATGGCTGTACCACTTGGGGACCTAGACCCAAGCACCTCGAAAAATGGGGATACACATCCGTTGGGACACTTATCCCCATGGTACTGCCATAATAATGGATACCAATTGGATTGGAAAAGTCATTGGGATATATTGGGATACCAATGACTTTCCAAGTACTTGGAGGGTCTACATGTGATCCGTGGCAGGGCGAGCTGCAGGCAGTCGCTGATGCTCAGGTGGGATGCGAGCTGTCCAGCCTGGATCTCCGGGATTTAATGGAGAAAATGTCGGGGAAACCGGCGGATATCCCATGGTTTTATATGGAATGGTTCATGGTATTGTTTTACTGTTTAAATAGCCATTTGGAGGATATACCCAATTTTCAGACACGCCCATAATTCATGATCTTTCAATGACATTTCATGATGTTTCGCACCATCTTAATCCTAGCCTCATTGGGTTGGTATAGGGGACATATTACAGGAAACCCATGATTTTACCACCCAAATCTAAGCGTATCCTGTGGATTTTCCCTTCAATCAATTGGTGGCCATTGATTTTGATCCTTGATGTGGCTCATCCCACTTGGTAATCGGGTTGGAACCCTGGTTGTAAAGGGGATCAGTAGGGTTAATCCACTCATAAATGGGGTTTTAAGATGTTTTAACTCACTAACTGGGATGAAACACCAGCTTTGGTCAGGCCAAGTTGCTTCAAGTGGTGGACAGCATGTCCAGGGAGTTGGCACGCCTCAAGGACTCAAAGACGGGATGAGATGGGTCACTTGGGCTCTTAATGGGGGGTTTTTAATGGGGATTGATGAACTTTACCATGGGGGATTTTTGATGGTTATATAACATTTAATATAACACATATCTCTGGAGGTGGGGGTCTTTTTTTTTTGGGTTGTGAGTCACATCCCAAAAGATGTTGACCTTTTGGCAGCATGTGTTGAACTCTATAGGGATGTGAGATGTAAAATGATGTGAACCCCGTTGCATCCCATTGTTTATCATCATTTTCCCCATTGTTTGGCCTTTTTTTTCACAGAAGCTTCAAGATTCCGCTAATTTTTTTTTCACATCAATTTTCCAAAAACAATTTCCCATCATTTCTCCCATGAAGGGGCCATCAATTTTCCAAAACACAAGCGGCAAAAGCGGCCATCGCAGAGGAGGAGCGCTCTTCCCGAGAGGCCTGGGACCTTGGGCAGGACTGGGATGTCGAGAAGCCTGGACAGCCTGACCTGGGATCCCGATTGGTTTAGAAGTGTTTCATGGGTCCAGTTTTCAGAGACCCTCTGGTTATGTCCAAATAGCTATTGAAAATGGTGATTTATAGTGGATTTACCCATTGAACATGGTGATTTTCCAGAGTTATCTTAATTTACCAGAGGGTACACCTATGGAAACTTCAGCATGGAACAGTTACATTGTGATGGCAAATTGGCTTCACCAAGCCATCTTGTGTCGATGGCTTCCCTGGAACTGTGAAACTTCAGCAGCGGAAATGGAATGGCTGCGACTGAATTGGCTTTTTTTATGGGGTCATGTTTCATCTCTCAATCCGCTGCAGGGAGCTTGGAATGGTTTGACACACATACCTCCCTGCAGCCATGTACAGGGAGCAGAGATTTGGGCAAAGACAGAATCTTGGAAAAGCTGACCAGTCACCATCCAAAAAATATTGCCACGGCAGATGGTAAAGGCCCATTTGGCGGTTGATTTTAGCATCAAGGGACAGCCTCTCAAAAAGACTACTTCGCTTTAGTTGTTTCACCAAGATTTCCCCACTATTTGCATTGATTTGGGTGATTTCAGTTGTAGTATCAGTATCAAGACATCAAGACATCAACATATCAACAATTTAAAACAATTTCGTAGATCAACACAATTCAACACATAGCAATGATACTTTACGACAGCAAGATATATTTGTGTCTTGGTCAAAAGTCTGAAAATAGATAGTTTTAGTATGTTTTAGTGTTTTGTTTTGTTTCACTTAAACTACTATCTATATATATATATATATCAATTTTAATATATATATATACACAATATATTATATTTGTACATATGAATAACATATGACATATTATCCATATGAGTTGATGTATATCATATCAGATTTCCCTAACCAGTCCCTTTCTGACTTTGGGGCCATGGCTTGATGGACGATTTCGACTTCGTGGTGGGCCGCCTGCTGGACCCCTTCCGCCTGGAGGACGGCGCCACGGCGCACGTGGCGCGCTTGGACGATGGGGTGCGGCAGCTCAACGGCTGGAGATGGGGGGACTTCACCATAGCCTGTGGTCATTTAACCTATGGAAAATGGCGAAATCGCTGATTTTTTCGAACTGAAACATGGTGATGTCCTAAAAAGCTATGTTTAATTACCAAAGGGTAGACAAATCGTTGGTTGAACATGATTGTAACCAAGAAAACATGAGGCTATCATGGGGATAAGATGAGGATATCATGAGGGACATAGACAAATTGGGATTTACCCTAGGGTCCGAGGGTAAACATGCAAAAAGATGTGGCAAACCTATGGGGAAACTGTTCGGAACATCATTTAGGGGTTGTGGATTTGTTCCGCATTAAAGAAAACATAGCATTTGATGTCTATGGATGGATGGATGGGAAAATCATCTATATCAGGAGCCGAAAGATTTCCGGTGGCAAAAAGGTGACTTAACCAACAAACACGGTGCTACAATGCGGATATAGCATGATATAGTGAATAGTAATCTGGATAAATTATCGCTTGACGCAGATTTGGAATATCTTCTGCCCTCTGGTAGCATAGCTATGGCAAATAGCCATTTAAACAGCAGGCAAATCATTGAATTGAATGGGCCATGGCTTCCGTAGCTATGTTAAATTACCAGATGGTATATATGTTTCGTTATTCATTTTACAAACCAACATTAATGGTCATTGGCAACAGCAAGACTTGGAATGTTGGCAGTTGGCAGCTCACAAATTCACACGCCCAAAATGTTGCCAGAATATTCAGAACGGTCTATTAAGTAGTTCGGATGTAAAATGATGTAATGGAATAAGAACGAGAGATCTGGATTACAGTATTTGGTATTGAAGGAACAGGACCACACCATCAACGTGGCTCTTCAATTCAACAATTCAAGTTCAATCTGGAACCATCTGGAACCATCTGGAACCATCTGGAACCATCTGGAACCATCTGGAACCATCTGGAACCAGCCAAACCAATCTTCCAAACTTTGGGTGTCGACTTTCTACAGAGCTGCCATTGAAGTCGTCATCTCCCTGCACCGCATTGCACCGCCCAGGCCTTCGTGGGCTCCTCAGGGCGTCATGTGCGTGAGCTGCTGGATGCCATGGGAGAGGGATCAAGGCCATTCCAAAAGTGGTCCAAATACATTCCAAATAAAGATCAATCTTGATGGATATTGAATGAGAAATAAAAAAAGGCCCAATGGCTTGATACACATCAACTATCATCAACTATTCTATGTATATATATATATAATATATTAATACATATCACTGGGGGATGAAGAACAACTATTACTATATATACAGTACACATCAATGACAACTATTTATGAACCAATATGGTTCTCTTCGTAGATTTCCATTTCCACAGCACTGCAGGCGTGCGCAGGGCCTTGGAAAGGCGGTCACTGCAGGCTGGCAGCCGCTGAGCTCCAATCGGATCTACGTCTTGTACAACCACCGGCTGGCCCTGGGGATTCTGAAGGTGCAGAGCGTGCAGAGCCATGGGGAGCATGGCCACGAACGGACGAAATAAATCAAAGCCCGTAGGACTAACATGGAGACATAAGATAGTAACATTGAAATTCAGGGGGCCCGGGGGAACTTATACATCGTGCACCTGGGGTTTGATTAATTTGTCCATCTACTGTATCAGTCGTAGGGGCAATTTCGTCAAAATAGATGGTTATGGTTTTTGTATGTTTTTTGTCATGGAAAATCCTATGTTTTTTTTTTTGTTGTGGCACCCCCCATAGATTAGAAAGCTCCTTAAATGGCTGCTGAATGGTTAGAGAACATTTCGGATAGAAATTATGTGGTAAATGTAATGCCAATGAAAACAACATCTCAATTTTTAACCATTTGGGGGGGTCAACAAAAAGCGTAAAATATTGCGGTGTCGAATTCGGTTGACCACATTAGAACGCCCTAGAATTGGGTTAGGTTAGGCCGTTTATTTTCTTCATATATCTACATATACTTCTAATGAGAAAACGTCCATTGAGGATATGGTTTCTACTTGCAGATACAGTTGAGATACCACGGGAAGTCTTGACATTTTTGGTGATGAGTTGGACATTTCAAGGGGTACAATTGGGATTGTGATGGGCAAAAGGAAGCACCCTGACATGTGGTGGAATATTGATATGACACTTCAAATATGAAATAGACTTGGGCAGTTTTGGAGTAGTTTTTTTTTGGCACTCAGATGATATCGCAATTCGCCATAGGTGGGGCCCAAGCGACTCTTCGTCTCGCGAGGGGAAAAGGAAGGCCGGGCCAGCCAGATCGACCTGTAGCTATCGGTTGGGAATCCGCAAAGGCCCTCGATGTTGATATCTTTGCAAGTTGGAAACCTGGAGTTGAAGAATAAAAAACATTAAAAAACATCAGACACTCTGTTTTTCACAGTGTTTTTTGTCAGGTTTCGAGGGATTGATGTGCACTTGATCCCGGTTAGAAGGGATGTTTACTTGGAGCTTCAACGCTCGGGGAAGTCCTAATATGGATAATGCCACACACATATCTCACACACATGTATATTGTATATTATTGTATGTTATTATACATGGAAGTAACATCCTGTATTTCACAGAATTCCCAAGTGCTAGTTGTTTTTTCCTCAACAGGTTTGTAAAAGATCGCATGACCATGTAAACTAGGAAGTTTCATAAACATTTATTTCATGTAAAATCATGTAAAATCCAATGTTGAGGAAATATCCATTTAATCTAACCATAACCATTTAACATCATTTAACTATAAAATCCAATCTGTTCCCATCTTTTCCCAGGTTTGGTGGAGATCTCTCCGTTGTGCTGTCTGGATTTCTACGTGGTCGAGGGCCATCAGCGCGGTGGCTATGGGCGGCAGCTCTTTGACTCCATGCTGCGCAGCGAGGGCGTCGAGCCGCAGAGCTTGGGCTACGACCGGCCCTCGCCCAAGCTGATTGGCTTTCTGAGGAGATCGGAGCTGATCAGCTTGGGAAAATGCCACGGATTCCACTGTTTTCTCAATGGAGGCTTAGTTGGGACAAGCATAAGATGGGGGATTTTTTAGATTTCTTAGCACTTCATATGGCTTGGGATCTGACAATTCCAGCGAAGTCTTCATGGAGGCTTAGTTCAAGGCTATAGTTTGGAGAATCAACCAAAACTGGGGGATTTTTTGTTCCATGTTACAATGTTTGATGCTTGGAGAGTAAGATGGGAGTGATTAAGTGTAAGAGTAGATGGCTTGCTCAAATTCGATAGATGGGAATATAGCTTCCCCCATTTTTTTTAGTGGTATAACTTATAATATATAGATAAACTTAGTAACTAGTCTTCCAACCCCAAACTGATGACGTGGTCTATGTTGGTTGGGGGGATGATCATGGGATGACTTGATCATTTAAAGGGATGGGAATGTGGTTTGGGGGTCACTAGTTTTTCCTCTTTTTCTTCGATACAATGATACAAAGGTGATCAACCATTGTGGGAATATAATGTTATAATGTTATATGCTGTTCCCATTGTTTTTATGTGATTGTAAGGTTTTTGTTTTGGGAATACAATTGTTACTTAACCATTGAACGTGGGGATTTGATGGAATATATCTACTGTAAGCCATAGTGTGATATTTGGGGAGTGGAGCTGTACAGAAAAAAGATGAGGCAGCTTAAACAGAATGGGATAAGATTCCAAGTAGTTTTCGGATAGACGCAGCAAAAATGGCAGCATTCGCGCATAGTACTGTGGGAAGGTTCCATGGAAGCTTGGAACATTTTGGAACATCAAAGCAAAATTGCGGGGGTTATGTTGCTTGCACACAGGCGTCGGTCAGCTTTCGTGTTTTTCAAGTTGTTGGAGTAGTTACTGGACGGAGGGGATGAGACTTGCAGTATACATTGGAAGCCCCGGATCCATGGATAAGCACTTCAGATCAATGCGATGAGAAATTTGTCTCTTTTCACACCTTTCCCCCAAACAATTAGGGTCTGCGCAGGAAACACTTTGGCCTGGTCCAGTACCAGCCGCAAGCCAACCACTTCGTAGTCTTCGACAAGTATTGGTCCAGTACTTCCAGTCGCAGGCCCTCAGGTTCAACCTGGGGTCAGAGGATCCAACCGACTCCAAGCCAGCACTGCGCCCAAGTGTGGCCGGTGAAACTGCCGGCACCGGTGCCATATCGCCTGGGAGCTGAGGATTTTCCGATGAAAACTTCAGCTCCGGCCTCCATGGCTTCGCTGGCAAGGCGCCCGCAGGCAGCGCCTGGGCGACGCTCCTTCCAACGCGCCGGCAGCGCCATTGCGTCGAACTCCTCGTTGTCGCTGGTGGCTGCCATGGCACAAGGGAGGTTGTGAGGAATCCAAAAGTTGGACGCTGTTGGCTGTGAACACCCACCCTTTTTCCTTGCTTTTCCTTTCATTTCTCTGATTTACAGCAAGAGTTTGACACATAGTTTGAATGTGGATGTTTTTGGTTGATAGTCAGTGTTTCCTCACAACTTTGTCGCGTGTTTTTTTCTCCTTGTCAGTCCTTGTGCAGTGGTCTTTGTTTCACTTGTAGCCTCAAAGTGCGCAGCATGGCTTCCAATGGCTTCGTTTATGTTGTTTCATGAATCGGTCTGAAGTCACCACCATTGTTGACCATTCATCACCACTATTACTCATTGGGTGTAACCACTGGGAGCCAGAGTCACAAACTTTGCAAATGAAGCAGGGCTCCAAGGAGGGCCTTGATAGAAGCTATGGGCCAATGTGATGCCTGTGGCCAAAGAAATGCAAGATGTGCAAAACTCTCAAGATTTGCAGATGATTTACAGGATCCCAAGTCCCAAACCGATAATAAATGATGGCCCAATGGCCCATGGCAATGGCCGCTTCCAAGTTGATCCAAGTTGAGGCGTTTTCCGATGTTTTTGGGATGTGCGGGATAACCATTTTTTTTTTCAGAAGGGGTACCCATGGGGGGCGCAGGTGTGCAAATTGTAGAAACGCGCATTTTTTGAGAGGTACTGTGATGAAAGCATCTTCACATGAAAAACATACAAAAAAACAATGGAAAAACCAAAAAAAAACAAAAAAAACAAAAAGTTCAGACCCATGTCCCCTGCCAGCCCTCTCCCCAGACCTTGCCCATGGGTCTGAACTTTTTGTTTTTTTTGGTTTTTTTGGTTTTCTCGAGGTTTTGGCCAAACTGCAAAAAACCATGGAAAAACAAAAAAAAACAAAAAAACCAAAAAGTTCAGACCCATGTCCCCTGCCAGGCCTCTCCCCAGACCTTGCCCATGGGTCTGAACTTTTTGTTTTTTTTGTTTTTTTTGGTTTTCTCGAGGTTTTGGCCAAACTGCAAAAAACCATGGAAAAACCAAAAAAACCAAAAAAACCAGACCCATGTCCCCTGCCAGGCCTCTCCCCAGACCTTGCCCATGGGTCTGAACTTTTTGTTTTTTTTTTTTTTGTTTTTTTTGGTTTTCTCGAGGTTTTGGCCAAACTGCAAAAAACGATGGAAAAACCAAAAAAACAAAAAAAAACAAAAAGTTCAGACCCATGTCCCCTGCCAGGCCTCTCCCCAGACCTTGCCCATGGGTCTGAACTTTTTGTTTTTTTTGTTTTTTTTGTTTTCTCGAGGTTTTGGCCAAACTGCAAAAAACCATGGAAAAACAAAAAAAACAAAAAAAACAAAAAGTTCAGACCCATGTCCCCTGCCAGGCCTCTCCCCAGACCTTGCCCATGGGTCTGAACTTTTTGTTTTTTTTTGTTTTTTTGGTTTTCTCGAGGTTTTGGCCAAACTGCAAAAAACCATGGAAAAACAAAAAAAACACAAAAAAACAAAAAAAACAAAAAGTTCAGACCCATGTCCCCTGCCAGGCCTCTCCCCAGACCTTGCCCATGGGTCTGAACTTTTTGTTTTTTTTTGTTGTTTTGGTTTTTCCATGCTTTTGTTGTTTTTCATGTGAAGATGCTTTCATCACAGTACCTCTCAAAAAAATGCGCGTCTCTACAATTTGCACACTTGCGCTCCCCAGGCCAAACTGCAAAAAAAACATGGAAAACCAAACTTAATTTAATGACTTATATCATGACTAATATAATGATCATATATATATATATATATAATGATTTATTAAAAATTAATATCATGGTTCATAAAAAGACTAATATCATGATCAATGTAATATCATTGGTCTTAATAAAATGATTATTATAATGATTCATATAATGATAAATATAATGATTTATGTAATGGCTGATATAATTTTGAATTTATTGACTAATATAATGATAAATAACATGATTTATAGAATGATGAATATGTTTTTAATGATTCTTTTACTGACTTATATAATGACTAATGTAATGATTAATATACTGATTAATATCATGATTAATATCATGATTCATATAATGATAAATTTAATGATTTATCTAATGAGTCATTTAATGACTTATATAATGACTAATATAATGATTACTATAATGATTAATGTGATGATTAATAAAATGATTAATTTCATGATTAAAATAGTTGTGATTTTGATGATTGATGTAATGATTAAATTAATGGTTTATATAATGATTTATATAATGATTAATTTAATGAATATATAAATGAAAACAACGCGTAATGTAATGATTAATTTTTATGATTAATATAATGTTGAATATATAGTGATTAATGAAATGATTAAAAAATGACTATTATAATGATGAACATAATAATTTATATTATGATTAATTTAATGACTTAAATAATGACTAATATCATGATAATATTTATTTAATAATTAATTGAATGATTAATGAAATGATTAATATGATGATTAATATAATATAAAGATGATTTCAATGATTGATATAATGATTAATTTCATGGTTATTATCATGATTAATTTAATGATTAATGTAACAATAAATAAAATGGCTAATATAATGACTAATATAATGATTATATATGTATTTTTCATGATTAATAACATGATTAATATAATGATTAATTTAATGACAAATGCAATGACTAGTATAATGAATATTAAAATGATTAGTACAATGACTAATATAATGACTAATATGATTCATATTATGATGAATAAAATGATGAATACCATGACTAGTAAAAAGATTAATTCAATGACTAGTATCATGAATAATATAATGATTAATCTGAATGACTAATATAATGGTTAATAAAATGACAAATATAATGATTTTTAATATGACTAAAATAATGATTATACATATGATGATTCATTTAATGGTTAATTTAATGGGTAGTATAATTTTCTGTACAATGACTTAAATAATAATTCATTTCATGATAAATATAATGATTCATTTCATGATTCATTTAATGACTAATAAAATGATTAATATAATGATTTATGTAATGGCTGATATTATTTTTTCATTTATTGACTAATATAACGATTAATATCATGATTAATGAATGATAAATAGAATGATATAATTGGTTCATAGAATGATAACTATAGTGATTAAGTTAAATGATTCTTTAAATGGTTTATAAAGTGACTATTAAAATGTTTTTACATATATTTAATCCTTAATATAATGATTAATATCATGAGTCCTATCATGATATATATCATGATTAATCTAATGATTCATTTCATGACTTATATAATGAATATTACAATGATTAATATTATGATTAATGTAATGACTGATATAATTCTGAATTCAGTGACTAATATAACAAAATCAGGACTTTCACAACCTCGCCCCCCATGACTACCCGCTCTCTTTTCATTTCAAGGGAGAGGTAGGGAAGGGTTAAAAAACATTTTTCCAACCAACCATTTTCTTTCGGCTTACGGGGGTAGATGGATGCACAACAGATTTCTCAGTTATCAAACTTCAGCATCTTGTCACTCCTAGTCGTGATCCTCAGAGAGATTGCCAATAGATTGGGCGTACCTGTCTCGCCTGTTCAGCAAGTCGAGGTGGATACAGAGGCTGGCTTGCATCAACGTGGTGCAACGGCAGATCCAGTCAACTGTTTTCACGTGTGCTCAGTAACAGGTTGCAACAATTGGTGCCAGCTGAAGTTTGCTCACACTAGGCATCTTTGCTCATATCAATCTTGGGAATAGAGGATCTCAGAATTGACATGGTTGTGGAACGTAGAGGTTTTAGAGGCTGCAGGCAGAACTCTTCAGCTGCAGCTAGTGCCGCAGATTTGAGTGCTGATGCTGATGATGTTTCTTTTGCAGATGCTTCGAATCAATGGGAAACAGTGGATGCACCTGATGTTTCACTTCTTTTTGGTTCAGCTGCTTGTGACTTTGATGACGATGTTTCAATGGACATTGAACCTGACTCGATGCGCCTTGAAGAGACTGAGCCTCAGTTCATGCGTCCGACACCGAAGAGGTCGGCAGCCAAGCCCTCAGTTTTGACCTCAGAGACAAGAGTGTTGCATGAATCAATCAAGAGGACAGCAGATGAGATGGCATCCAAGCAGGTTCACAGACTTATTTCAGAGGTGAAACAGCCATGGGAAAGAGGTCCTTTGGCCAGTTTGTTTTCCAAGCAGAAGCCTTTCTGGGAACGGTTGCAACGGCAGAATAGGATGCCGCTGGTGGGGCTCTCAGACCATATCACTGCTTCAGAGGCCAGCAGCTCAATTCCGAAATCCGAAACCAATACAACAATCTGAAATGACAGTGCAGCGCATCAGAGCTTCCAGGCTTGTAACTTCACAGGATGACTACAGGCATCTGGCTCTTTCGAGGTTTAAAACAATGGTTTTGTTGGACCTGGATTGCACAAGGCTTGGACAGTCGTTGAGAAGTTTCGCTGGAACCTTGTGCCCCGATGACGAGCTGTCTCAGATTTTTATGGACGTTTTTGCACCAAGGCAACTGGAACAATTTTGAAACGCTGCAATGCTCTTTGGAGGTTTTCTTGTTGGTTGCAACAGCAAAGAACTGGCTCACCGTTTTCTCAGTCTGAACAGGTCCTGTATGACTACATATGTATCTCAGGGTTTCAGGAGCTGGAGCTACGACACCTTCCCAGCTGGTCGAGGCCATGAGGTTTGCTGACACACTGCTGGGATTCACACACATGAAGTTGCAAGACATGCTCAGTGCTAGAGTGACTGGTGCAGCTCATGCAGTTTACATGACAAAACGCATCAGAAAGCCAGCAGAAGTGTTGACCGTTGCAGAAGTTTCGAAATTGGAATACATATGTGCCAACGATGCCGAGCTCCATCGACGGGTCATAGCAGGTCACCTTCTTTTCAGTTTTGCTGCAGCCGCAACATGGCATGACTCAATGTATGTGGTGGCAATGGAGTCCTCAAAGGCCGGTGACATCCTGTTGCTCGAGGCGTCAACTTCCAAGCACAAGTCGTCCAGAGGCAAGGAGTAGCAGATGGAACTGTTGCCCTTCTTCACAGCCTTGGGTAAACTGACCCTGGATTGTTTTTGGGGCAGCAGTTGGCTTGACGCAAGAAGTGGCTGTAACGCTCAGCATTGGACGCACTTTCTGAACTCATGGTCAGACAGCGCTCATTCATGGGTAGACTCACGCATGTCAAGTGCTGAAGCTACTGGATGGCTAAGAGAGTTTTTGGAGCCTTGTTCCGGTGCTGATCGTGCCAACAGGCTCACAGTGCATGGAAAGAAAGCTACGCTTTTGAGCTGGGCGGCAAAGAGCACCCTTTTTGGTGCAGATGAACAGCTGGCTTTGGGGCATCATGTGCATGCCCAGTACCGTTCGGCCATGATATACTCCAGGGAGAATCAGATCGGGCTTTGCAAGAAACTGCACGACATGTTCACCAGAATCAGGGACGGTCTTTTCGATCCTGACACAGCTCGTGTCAGCAGGCTCTTTCAACTGGCTTATTCAACGATGCTGGAGGATCATGGAGACGATGACAGTAGCGATTCATCTGCTGATTCGGATGCATCCTCAGTGGCCCACTCGGATGGGGAGCATGACAGCGTTGCTCAGAGACCAAACTACAAGCGACTTGAGGCTGATAACTTGGAGGTCGAGTCATGCGTGATCAACAGAAACTCAAAGGTGATTCACATGATTGCTGGTGAGGATGAAAAATTCTGGTGTGGTCGACACCCGTCGTCGACTTTCAGAAAAGCGTCAGTTGAAGACCTCTCTGCAACAGAAGCTGTCATGTGCGCAAGCTGCTCTCAGGCCTACAGGGCTTCCGGTCAAGGGATGCCATGACTGCCTTGTGGGCTTCCGATGGCTTTGAACTTGATGGGCAACAAACGCCCTTGGCATCGTCCCCAGAGATGTAAAAATAACTTAGTGCCGACTCGTTATGCGTGTTGTTTTTTTGCGGCTTCATTTGAACATGTTCAAAGTTCCAAATCAGTGTGCGGCATGAACAGCCAACATCTGATGTTTTGCAATAGGGTCCGTTGCGAGTGCATCACAACTGAGTTATGAGAATTAAACTCACTTGGAACCCAATGCCTAGCATGAACAGACAACATGCGGCAGAAGTCATAAAATCCAGGTGACTCAACTCAAAGATTTCGTTGTGACACGTTGCACGGGCTCAGCATTCAGATATTCACTTTTATTTTCAGGCATGCTTTGCACACTATTACAACTCGAACAATTTTTGAACTTCAATTTTTTTGGTCACCACCTTGCTTTTATAAGACTGCCAAATCAATTGCTTCATTTGTAAAACTCTGACAGGGATAAACGTCCCAGCTGCGCCACGTACCCATGGCCATCGGCTCAAAGGTCGCTTTTCAGAATCGCGCAGCTGAACTTGGAATTGAAGAAGCTGACATTGAAGCTTTGGCAGACAAAGGAATCAACAGTTACGCAACATATGCTTATTGCTGTACTTTTCAACCTGGTCAGACTGATGACACTGCTTTGACAATTTTTTTGACAACAGCTCTTGGAGCAGCCCCGCACGCTGCTTCTTCTACCAGGTTTCGCAGGCTGTTCTTTGAGGCCCATGCCCTTTCACTGGAGGATCTTAAATCACGTGCTGACAGGTCGGAGTCCAGTGAGGCAAGGGTTTTACCTTTAGCAGAGAAAATGGATCGCATCAGACAACAGCAGTTGAGGCTCATTGGAATCAGCTTCACACCGCAGAATGAGCCATCACACTCTTTGATTGACAAGGTATGCCAACAGCTCGAGGACAATGTCGTAACTTACATCGACCTGAGCAGGTGTTCATCAAGACACGATGAGGCCCTGCACTCAAAAGTTGACACGACGCTGGCATTGGACAGCTCTGGTGGCTTGCGGCTTAGCAAGAAACAAAAGCTTGATGATGTGAACGTAACAGGTGAACACAAGATGCGTCAAGCCTTTCTTCGACGCTCACTGGCATACGACTTGGCAGGAATTGCAACATTCTCAGTGCTTGATTTGTGGACTCAGAAGTTATTTGAAAAGATGAATGAGGCACCTCTGGCTAACTTCAGGCATGTGAGCATGGAGCAGGCCATCAACGCTGACAAGGCACTTTGGGTCAAAGTTTCAAGTGAGACACGTGGAAAACTGCAGCCAAAAACTGGCATGGAAAAACCCTTTGACGCAGACTTCACCAAGTTCGCAGAGCACCCTGAAGTCCTACAACACTTGATGCCCCTTCAAAGTCAGGGTGGATACAGGTCAGATATGAACAATTCAGCTACGCCAAGCGCAAAAGGAAAAGGTGCTCACCAAACTGGCGGCAAGGGAAAGCCTTCAAAGGGCAAAGGAAAGGCATCTACGGGCATCACAGTGCCCGACGATTGTGAGCAAACAGCTTTGCAAGCGATGGCAAATCGGTAGGTGCACGGCCAAGGTCAAGCCTGGCAAGCGTTGCATGGTTGGGTATCACATGTGCTGGAAGAAGGCATGCCATAAGCTGCATCCGGGCAATGAGTGCCCACACTGACTTCAGTTTAGCGGTTGCGATGCTCGTTTCACTTTGGAGGCCACGACATTTGAAATTTGCTGTGGCTCTGCGGGGCTGTCAGAAGCATTAAGGTGTATTGGCTTCCAGGTTCACCCAATTGATCATGCGGCAAACCGACACGTTACAAAGGTCAAAGATTTTGTTTTGGATGTGGCAAACCCGGAACAGGCAAAACTTTTGGAGAGCATGCTACACCACTGCAGACCATGCTATGTCCATTTAGGTTTACCTTGCGGAACGTGCTCGCGGGCACGAGAAAGGCCGATGACGGCAAAGCTAGGAGGCCACAGGGGCCCCCCACCTTTGAGAGACGCAGAGCATCTTTTGGGGCTTCCAAACTTGAGGGCGGTTGACCAGCTAAAAGTAGACCTAGCCAACAAGCTTTACAAGTGCGCAGTTCGGCTCCTGGAAGTTTGCATGTGTTTGGGATGCCTTGTATCAATAGAAAACCCAGCTCGTTCCTGGCTCTGGGCACTACTGGCACTTTTAGTCAAAGAGACTGGAAACATGGAGTTTGTTGAGTGGTTTTCAGCCCTTGAGAGTGTTTACTTTGATGCTTGCGCGCATGGCAGTTCAAGAGATACAAGAACCAAGCTTTTGGCCACCAGTGGGTTGTTTACTTCTTTGGAGGCAGTGTGTCCTCAAAACCACACTCATGCGTCCTGGCAGCCGTACAAAACAATACCCCGCCTTGTTGTGCAATCGAGTGGCCGCTTGCGTTTCTGACGTGGCAAAAGCGTTGGGGGTTGTTCCGCGGGTGTCATCTCGGCTGAAAGACTTGCTGAAGCTGAACCTGGGACAACAGACGGTGAGACACCCACCATTGATACCGGAATACAAAGAGTACATCCACTCTGCAACAACAATGTCAGACCCTGCTTACAAGCTGCGCGCTGCTCCTCCAGTCACGGGGGAACAAACCACTGAGCAGCATGACAGCCAAGAGAGTCCTAGCAAGCGTGCCAGGACAACTTTCAAATATGGAGTGTGGCACAGTCCTGAAGAATTTTTGCAGAAAGCCACACACGTTTTGCACCCCATGGATCACGATTCGGTTTTACACCCCATAACCACTGACGCAATTCACAAAGTGGTGCATACATGTCCCACGAAACTTGCAAAAGAGAGATTGGCCTCAGTCTTCAAAGTTCGCAAATTGTCAGAAGAGCTGACCCAGGCGGAATGTGAACTGAAAGACACCATGCATCCTGACGTACGGAAGTGTGTGAAGTCCAAAAGGATTGCCTTGTTTGAGTGCCTTCTTGCGCAGCTTGACTATTGGGACATGGACGTGGTGAACCTCCTGAAGCATGGGGTCCCTCTGGTTGGCTTGCAGCCAGCGCCGAAGGGATATCAAAAACACTTAGTGCCAGCTAGCATGATGGAGGATGAGCTTGTACAATCTGCAAAGTGGCGTCGCAAGGCCATCGTGGCTGGAGCACGGCGCATGACCAGAGATGAGCAGTCGTCGTTGCAGGAAACTACAGCTGCTGAAGTTGAAAGGGGCTTTTTGCAAGGCCCTTACACTGAAGATGAGATGACCGTTCTTTTTGGCTCTGAAAATTGGACTCTCAACCCTAGGTTTGTTCTTTTAGCCAACAACAAGGTGCGTGTCATTGACGATGCCAAGCAGGGCTCAGTTAACGCTGCATACTCACCAACGGTGAAGTTACAACTGCAAGATGTCGACTATGCTGCGGCCATGGTCATTCAAATCATGCGAGAGTTGGCAAGCTTGGATGACAACATGTCTGGCTGGTATGGCAAGACTTTCGACTTGAGCAAGGCGTACAAGCAACTTGCAGTTTTATCTGAACACCAAGCCCATGCGGTTGTAGGTTTTCCAGTGGACGGAGTCTGGAGGTTTTACAAAAGCATTGCCCTTCCTTTTGGCTGCACGGGTAAGCGTTTATGGTTTTGTGAGGGTGTCTCAAGCCTTGTGGTTTTTGACGTCCAAGCTTCTGCATTGCATCACTTCGCATTACTTTGACGATTTTCCAACGCTGGAACGGATCGATGGATGCAGAGTCCTGACTTTGGATTTCAGTGCCATCCTGGACTTGCTTGGCTGGGAACATGCAAAAGAGGGCGACAAAGCTGTCAACTTTGCAAGTGTTTTCGACCTTTTGGGAGTGACCTTCGACCTCAGTGCAGTTCAACGCCAGACCTTGACAATAACCAACAAATCTAGTCGCATAGATAAACTATGTAAGATGTTGGATGAGGTTGAAGCAGCCCGCACCATAACAGCTGCCCATGCCAGTGAAATTCAAGGTCTCCTCAACTTTGCGGTCAGCTTTTACATGGGTAGGGGTCTCAAACACCTGGTCTCCGCATTCATGCCTTTTGCAGAGGGTCAGCAGTGCAAAGATGCTGATGAACTTGTGAGTCTTTGTTCATACGCCAGAACCATGCTGCGAGCGCAAAAACCACGAGTGCATTCCACTTTGGAATCAAACCGGCCGATCCTGATCTTCACTGACGGTGCGTACGAAGATGGTGTGGCCACTGCGGGAGCCGTAGTAGTTGATGGGTCACAACGTCATGCGTACGTTGTCACAGTGCCCGATGAACTTGTGAAGCTTTAGAACAGAGTTGCAGGGGATCAGATTATTTCTCAGGTGGAACTGTGGGCATTAGTCTCAGTCAGATTGTGCCTACGCAAACAGCTGTTGGGTAGACGGGTCATTGAGTGGATCGACAACGAGTCTACAAGGATGAGTGCGATCAAAGCAAACAGCCCTTCCGTTTCTATGAGAATCCTGGCGCGAGTACTAGCAGACTTGGAACTTCAATGGCCCAGTTACTCATGGACAGAAAGAGTCTGCTCCTTTTCGAACCCTGCAGACCTGCCTTCAAGAAACAAAATGCAGGAGGCCATCCAACGATACAACCTTCTGGACAAAGGCATGCTTGATGCATCTGATGCCCTGACCGATTTGATGCTGAGGCTGCATCAGTCGCCATAAAATGCTGCTCTTCCAAATCTGGGGACAAAAACTGAGCAACCTTGTGGCGACAACTCACAAACGTGAGGTTCACACAACAAGACAGATTCAACTAACTGTCTTTCAAAAACTTGCTCAGCCATAACATATGGATCGAACACCCCGGACCAAAGAGCGCGAGGAAAAGAGACAGCATTCATTTCGAGCTGACAGTCGTTGTTTCTGATTTGCATTTTTCAACTTGACGAATTTTTAATTTCCGAACGGCGTTTTTCGATTTCACGCGTATCCACGGGGCGACCCGCCTTGCACAGACATAATATTTATAAACATATATATATATATATCTGTACTTAACTTATTCGGCGAGTTAACGTTCCCCACACTTCTCTCACGTTGGGTCAACTTAACTTACGACTTCGAGTAAAACATCTAAGAAACGCAACTCATAACACCCTTGTTCACCTGAGTTTGTTCTGATATAAAATGAGTGCTGTCACGAAGTGAGAGCACTATCTTTGGAAGAACATTGCAAAAATATTTCACCACAATTTTTGCAACTCAGTGTGAGACACCAAACTGTGTTAGGGTTTTGCGTTTTGTCTTTGTTGTTCACTCGTTTTGTCGTTTCTCACAAACAACTTTAAAACCAACCTGTCACAAATCCCTTGGTACCACATCTGAATTTATATTTGTGTGGCGTTTTTCATTTCAAGGGAGAGGTAGGGAAGGGTAAAAAAGCCTTTTTCCAACCAACCATTTTTTTTTCGGCCCACCCCCCCACACCTTCCAAATCTGGGGACAAAAACTGAGCAACCTTGTGGCGACAACTCACAAACGTGAGGTTCACACAACAAGACAGATTCAACTAACTGTCTTTCAAAAACTTGCTCAGCCATAACATATGGATCGAACACCCCGGACCAAAGAGCGCGAGGAAAAGAGACAGCATTCATTTCGAGCTGACAGTCGTTGTTTCTGATTTGCATTTTTCAACTTGACGAATTTTTAATTTCCGAACGGCGTTTTTCGATTTCACGCGTATCCACGGGGCGACCCGCCTTGCACAGACATAATATTTATAAACATATATATATATATATCTGTACTTAACTTATTCGGCGAGTTAACGTTCCCCACACTTCTCTCACGTTGGGTCAACTTAACTTACGACTTCGAGTAAAACATCTAAGAAATGCAACTCATAACACCCTTGTTCACCTGAGTTTGTTCTGATATAAGATTATATATATATATACACACACCAGATTATACTAGTATGAAATATCATGTCAAACTGATTGGGGGATGTTTTGGAATGCTGGGATTATTCACTGGACTCCCACCCAACCCAAGTAATCATCGGGGTTGACTGTGATGTTTGTTACCAGCTCAGCAAATGTCAATAAAGAACCTTTGGACATCTTTGGACCTAGGTCGATATTCCCCCGAAGCCGTGGATTGTCAATGCAATTAACATCACCTCACTCCTTGATTACAGAAGTTGTTGGGTGATTCTGGCATGCACTGCATTGCACCGCTATCATGGAAAATGGAATGACGTGGAGACTCTCGCAGCATGCTGCAGGGTCCGAGCCTCTAAGTCTCTTAGTCATTTGCAGAGACTGTCTCTGTACTCGTTGCGACGCGCTCCTCCTCCGAGTCATCCGGGTTGAAGAAAGCTGCGAAATATCAAAAACAAGTTTCAGGCACAAATCTGGCCCATCCTGAAAATTTGGAGGGAAATCTGGCGGCCTTGCGTTCTGAGCTAATTCATGTTCGAAGCTGATTCTAATTGACATCCTTTCAGGGATGGTTTTGAGAAGTACATGGACCTGGTTGGTGGTTTCAACCCCTCTGAAAAATATTAGTCAGTTGGGATGATTATTTCCAATATATGGAAAAACAAAAATGTTCCAAACCACCAACCAGTGGAACCATGATCATTCTGACCAATTTTTCAACAGTCGTTGCTTAGCAGCGGTGTAATACACGTTCCCGTCTCTCCATCTCTTCATCGGTAGGTCGCAAGCGGCCAGGTGGTCCAGGTGGTTCGCCTCGGACCGTCGACCATGATGGATGTCCATGGAGACCGATGCATCTCCTCAAGATGATGAAACAAACATAAAAAACAACCTCCACCCAAGAGCTTCCGCCGTGGCCAGCGCCAAGGCCAAAAACAAGATTTTCCTTCGGTAGATGTTGATCTATCCTTTCCGCAGGCATGCGAATACAGTTTCTCCTAGTGACAAACCGAACCTACAGCATCTTCCGTACTTTGCAATTTGTGTTTTCGGCCAGTTTCACAAACACATACCAACACCACGGGCACTGCGGACGTTTAGATTTCAACTATTGTGGACCATTTGATGGAGCCTGCTCCGATATTTCAATGAACCCCTTCCCCGGAGCTTCTGCGGAAGCAATGCTTGCGAAGATGACCAGAACCATACCTCTTGACCAGATCATGATCTGGAAGCTAACTCATAATTGTGATGTAGTTTTTGCGATGCCATAAGGACAAACAATCGTTGGTTTCTATTGCATATTTGATCATATTTGCAATATTTGCCGCAAAATAACACACTCTCGACATCCAACAACACACCAACACATGGAGAACCGTCTGACATCTGTGACAAAAAAATGTACTGCTGCCAGCAGTCGATCCGATTGTCTGCGGTGGTTACAATTGCTGCGCTCATGATCCGAGTTATCCCTCTGAGAATACTCCGGAGGAGGTCTTTAAATTTAGACCCAAACATCAATGATTAGAATCAACAAAATACCTATACAAGTGATCATTCGACCATGGTATCCGTTCAGTTTTTCTATATTTGTCTATTTCGAAAAGCGACCACTTTGGTAGCTTGTGATAGCCTGTCTGGATATCTCCGGATCATTTCAACTTCAAGTGTCTGGATGCTCGACTCTGACGCTGGCGGTTCTCCTGGGTGAAGCTCAACGAAACGGACGCGGAACTGGAGATACCCAAGAAATCAAACATGGCCAGCTGGAAAATCCATCGGCATAATTCATTTTCCTATCAACTCCTACGTTATATAATGTTATATATATATATATGTTAGTATTAGGTTAGTATTATATATATATAAATGCACCAAGAAGCGCACGGTTGTTTTACCCACACAACCCTGCTGATGATCTAGGTTGTGGTGCAGCCGCAGTTTTGCGACCCAGGTAACCAGCACCACTGGACACACACCCGCAGGTGGCAACCCTTTGTAGGTGCTGGTGCAGTCACCTTCAAATCCTATCCAGGGTGCCAAGAGGGAGGGGCAGCTTGAGCCCCAAAACCACGCCGGTGCATTAAGCGACGTCCAACTGCAGGCAGTGAGGACTGGTCTAATTATGCACCAAGAAGCGCATGGTTGTTTTACCCACACAACCCTGCTGGTGATCTAGGTTGTGGTGCAGCCGCAGTTTTGCGACCCAGGTAACCAGCAGCACTGGACACACACCCGCAGGTGGCCACCCTTTGTAGGTGCTGGTGCAGTCACCTTCACAACCTATCCATTTCGAAAAAGGCGCAAGAAAAGAAACAGGCACAACCGGCCCGCTTTTTACCAAACTTGCGCAGCGACTCGTTCAAAGTAGGCGGCGAAATTGCCGCGGCAACAAAGACACGGACGCATCCGGAAAGGCAAAAAATTGACCAACATCGCTCGAGCATCGTCGAGGTACAAGCGACAAGTGCGTTGGTCTTTCCAACGACCCTGGACCATAACGAAGTCAAGAGACTTCAGGACCACATAGAAATGTGTTGCCCCGCCTCCCAGAGGGGTGACGTAAAAGAAACTTGCAGAGGGAGGTGAAACAGTTACGAAGAAAGGTCGGAGACCATGGCCACAGCCAGAAATCAGAAAGATTGGTGAGAGCGGAGGCTGTAAGAGCTGCCATTTTTGGATGCTCCAGGGTGAGAGCTTGGAGATGTTGCTTGGATGTCTTGGTCCGACGCAACCGGATGACAATGGTATCCTCCGCTGGGGACACCTCAATGTCAGAAACATGCGTGCCAGCACTTCCTTGAGTGCGCAAGAAAAAACTAAAGCCCAGCAAAAGGCAGAGCCCCAGCTGATACCAATGCTCATGCCAGCACAAACCAACCAGGGCTTGAAGGACTTTCCACGGCATTGGCGTGGCTCGCTCTGGTGTGTGCTCTCGAGCCCAATTGGTATACCATAGCTGTGCCAGGCACAATTCCTTACGTACCCGCGGGTAGAAGCGCCTGAGCCTACTCAAAAGCCAGCCTCCCTTACATTACTGATTGACTCACCTTCTTGAAATAGGTGGTTGATGTAGTCAGCCACTCTTTGGTCCAACATCGGGTATGACGTTGGGAGCGGTACCTCAAGGCCGGTGTCTACTTAGCCTACTTGGTGAAACTTAATTTTACTTAGCTTACTTAAGACCTACTTATGTTAACTTAAAAGTGCTATAAAAAAAGATAGGATAAGTAGATTGTAAGTAATTACAAGTAACTTATAAGTAGATGCAAGTAGAAATAAGTAGAAATAAGTAGAAATGGTTTGAACACATTAGTTTTTTGCATTTTTCGGATTTGCGCAGGCAAAAGTATGATTTTGCAAGTTTGGATGCAGAATCGTGAAAAATCACCTTGTTATTTGCAAAGCGGCCAAACCGCTCATGAGCGGCCATACCGCTTTTCTCTTCCTCTTTTTGGTTCAGCTAGTGCTCATGCATGAGCCATCTCTCGTATGGTGCTTCGGTGTCATCCATCCATTGCCAGTGCTTCAAGGACTTCGTCCAAAACTTGGCTGGCTTCTTGAATCAACTCCGGGGCCATATTTTGAAAGACCGGGAGCAGGGCCCCCAATGTCTTCAGCTCTTTGTGCAAAAAGTGTTTCTGGTAGCAGTTCAAATGGAAAATATTTGGCCGATATTCTGAATTCTACAAATATTCTGGCAAATTGTATAGAAAGCATAAAGATAGCACATAGATAGTTTATAGATAGCACGGTCATGAAAACTATACCCCAGCCATCAAAAGCCATCGATAGCAATAGATAGCAATCGCTAGTATTAGATAGCACAGATCGTATGCTATCTATTGCTATCTATTGCTATCGATGGCTTTTGATGGCTGGGGTATAGTTTTCATGACCGTGCTATCTATAGACTATCTATGTGCTATCTATGCTATCTATGTGCTATCTACGTGCTATCTATGTGCTATCTATGTGCTATCTTTGTGCTATCTGCAAATTATCTGAAGTCCACCTACCAAGTAGCTACATTGTATCGGGAGAATATTGAAAGAGAGTTTTTGAAAATTCGGGTAGAACCAATTAAATAATATATCGAAGCGGACACACCGCCACAAAGTCAAAAGGTGAGCGGGCAAACCGCTGCAACCGAGACTGAACAGCTGCAAATTTACATGTTCGCATGTTGACATCGCTGCTGAAGGCCAGCTGTATTGACATCGGCATTGAAACCCAATTCCAATTCAAAGCGGACACGCCGCTGAGAACATGAGAAACATGTCGGAAGATAAACAATCAAATGGCCAACTGAAAGCGGCCACACCGCTACAAACCTCAGAAAAGCAACATCCACCAGACTCAGGAAAACCGTTTGTTTGAAACACAAAACCTTTGCTAAATATCACAAAAAGCAGCAACTTAGAAAAATATTACAAAAAAACATATATTGCACTCACAAAAAGAACAGCAAAAATCAATGAAATAGTGTTAAGTAGGTTAAGTAAAAATAAGTAGAAATAAGTAGATCTAAGTGGAAACAAATTACTTAGACTAAAATCCTAAATTGTACAGGAAACAATCTGCCTTACTTATTTCTACTTAGTAAGTGGGCTAGCCAGACACAAGTTACTTCAACTTTCTTTAACAATGCTAACTAGCAAACATCTACCTAGTCTACTTGTAGCCTACTTATCCTAGTTAAAACCATGTTAAACCCTACTTAAAGTCAACTTATAAGTAGGCTAACTGTTACCGGCCTTGAGGTAGGCACATGAATTCAAGATACTCAGCGAAGAGTGAAACCTCTCGCCTGCAAAGCTGGACTGTCCGTGTACTTCAAATGCTGCTTCCGCGGCATCATTGCTTCTCAAATTTGCGGCTCCCGTAGTCCGCAAAGTTCCATTTGCTGATTGTCCAAACGTGGAAGGGGTGTCTGCAGCCAGACTGACCGCCGCTATGCGGTGCACCAGGCGATTCAACTTGGCAGACGAACTCCTGGCCCTTTGTCATGCAGTGAAACGTCACTTGGGAGTCATGCAGTGATGTTGATGAAACGGGCACCCACCAACAGTGGGTCACGGGCACTTCTTCGGATCTCCACAAGGAAAGCAGACACCTCCAGCATGTTGATGTGCTGCTTCCGGTGCCATCTATATAGGCCATGTGCGCCACAACCAGGCAAAGGACGGGTAGGGCGCCATCAAGTCTCCTCCCCCCTTCGGGGGAGACCAAAATTCACATCACACCCACGGGTGGATACCTGCCTCAACAAGGAGGCCAGATGCTGTGCCTCTCTTCCCGGCTGCATCTCTTTGAGCATGTCCTTCACCGACGTTGGCCACCGCCATGGCCACTGTTTCGCGCTGAAGGCCCTTTGTCGCCCTCTTGACTGCCGAGTACACGGCCATCAGGTGATCACGCGCCACCAAGCCCACAGGCTGAGGGGTTCCTCCGGTCCATGGCCACCCGAACGCCCGCTGCGTAGGCCGTACAAAAATCCCATGGGTATACTCGGCCGCTTCCTTTGTATTAAACCTGAGCCCTTGCTTGGTCTCGTGCACCTGGTATGGTCGCAGCCACCAATGCCCGGGGCAGTGGGGCCGATCCACGGCTCGGACAATGCCTTCATCGTTGGTGATGAGGCACATCCATTTTGTGCGCCAGCCACCATAGCAGCAGCTCGAGTAGCAAGCGATGTAGACCCTTGCGTCATCCAAGAGCTCACATGCCTCGAAAGTCTCCCAAATCAAGGAATTCAAAAGGTGCTCCAGTGAGACAATATGACCTGCCTCCAAGCCCTCCTTGAACCCTTGCAGGCTCCTTTGGCCCATAGCTGTGCCCTGCCGCAGCTGGATGTTCTCATCCTTGGTCAGGCTTGGCAACTCCCAAGGTTTCTCCTTTGACCTCAGAGCTCGGGGGCCGGCAATTGTCTTACCGCTGGCCAGCCTTATGGGTCTTCCCCGTGCTACCGAAAAGGTCTCGCACTCAAGGGGCCCAATGCGACGCTGCTAAGATGCTGTCGCTCTCCATCTGCTTGCCGGCCTCTGAAAAGAAGTCACATCCAGGACGAGATCTTGATGTCCAGCGGCGGCTGGATGGCAATCCCCTCCAGCGCCACTGCTTGTGTAAGGGGGAGATTTGCCCCGGCAAATCTTTAACCGAATGAGGGCGCGTCAAGAACACGCCTGGCGCAGTTTCTCTCTTTATGGGAGAATGCGTGCATTGGTGAACAGGCCCGCAGTCCGCACTTCCTGCTGCAGGGGTACGTGGTCTGACCCGCTTCATGCTCCTGCTCGCACCAGGCACAGCGTCCATCATCCAACTGGGCGTGTGGCACCTGGAGATAGACAGATTCAAAATTTCTTGGCAACTGCCGAGGTCAGTGGGGCCCGCAGGTTCGCCTGTGAGATGATGCTCAGTGCAGACACATACAATCGCATCCACACACTCCTTTGTTGGAGCCCCGTCGCCGCAGCGAGATTGCGCGATGAGCGGAAAAACCTTGAACAAGTTTGAGAAAAGGAACTTCTTGAAAGCGGCAATGAAAGCCGCCTTGCCGGTCCAATGCCTGAGGTGATACTCTGACCACTTCTTCCCCGCAAGGAGGGCCAGGCTGATGCGCAGGAAGTTCTGCAGCTTGTCCGGTGCCGCCTTCAAGACACCTCAGACGCCGTCAAGTTGCCCCCCTTGGAGTCCGCCCGCATAGGCGTGGATGAGCTGCTTTCCAGCGTTGCTTGGCAAGCCATCTTCATCACAGACTTCGACAAACCGCCTGTGGTATTCAGACATAACTTCACCTTCCTTTGTGAAGTCCTCAGACAACCGGCTCACCACATGGATCTCATCAAAGTTGTCCAAATAGACGATTGCCTTGGTGTCGCTCGCCGGCAACGGTGTCCCCTTCTCCACAGAGAGAGTTCTTGGCACCTTGGACCGTTCAAACATCAGTGTCCTGACCGCCTCCTGCACCAAGCCCACGGCCGAGTGCCAGCCCATGGGGATAACGGCCAGTGCCGGCCTCACCAAGGTGCCAGCTTGAAGCCGGAAGGCCGCACCTTCCACCTTCTTTGAGTAGGCAAAATACGGCAGCGATTGAGCCGGCGCCGCAAACAAGTTGAACGCCGACTACAAGTCCTCGCTTTCCATGTGAGCGATCATTGAAGCGACGTCATAGTGCCGATGAACGGCAGCGTGTCCTGGGCCCCTTTCAGGGGTATTGTCGCCGCATTCAGCAGGCAGAGGATGCTGATGAACTTCTGGCACATGGCACGCTCACCATTGATCACCTTCTCCTTCTTGACAGCTCCTGCCCCACTGCATGGCGATCAAGTGACCCTTTCTATCCCGTGGGATGAGGTCGTCACTCACAATCCTCATCATGCCTCTCGTGCCCCATCTTGCAAATCTTGAACCACTCTTCGTCAGAGGCACGCACACGAGAGTGCGGGGCACGCTCAAGCATCTTGTCCGGTGGCAGGAGCAGCCTGTCGGGATACTTGAATGCATCTGCCGTTTCAAGGGACAGGTATCGCTCACTTGGCCGCGGCCAGGCAGGCGCCACCTTCTCTGCTACCAGGTCCTCCATACAAACAGGTGCCCCACAGAGTCGTAGCGCTTTGAGGCCAATAGCTCCGTGACTTGTCCCAAGGTGCCCACCGGACCCGCCGAGATCACATTGGCTGTCACCGTTTCTCCCAATGACAGAGGGCCTTGACCTGATAATTGGCCGTGAGCACCGGTTCAATTGGCACTGCAATGGGTTTGCCCCAGCCAGCGCAGTAGTTGAAGTTCAAGACCACTACAAGTAAACACGCCCAGTGCAGATTGTTGTCATCAATCACAGCAAGGTCCTTTGTGACCAACCACGGAGGGATAGGCAAAACATCTCCCCGCCTCTGATGTGTGGGCACCGTGAAAGGAGTGGGTTGTGGGTATACACGAAGACCGATAGAAGCGGCCCAGAGGCGTGGGAGATTTGCTAACCACTTTCAGCAAATGCTTTCCCAAATTGGTGAACGTGAGCCCATTTTTGAAACCTGCCGCAGCTAGCTCACAACTCCAAGAGCAATTTGCAGGCCCGCAGGCCGGGGTCCACATTGTCATCCTGCCCTGACAGAACCTCGTCTGGCGACGGAATCATGGCCGCCTCGTCCTCAAAGTTTGTGTCACCGCCGGCTCCAGTTCATCATCTCCTACTTCTTATTCCATGTCAGAAAATTCATCCAGGTAATCATTTGATTTCACTTCGTCCCTTGCTCCGCCTCGGCGGGTGCTGCCCCCCACGTCGACTTGCTGTTCCACCTTTGGCCCTTCTTGCCTTTGCCCTTCTCTTCTCGAGCTTTCCCCTTGCTGTCGGCTTCCTTGCCGATCCCTTTGCAGACGCAGCTTGTTCTCGAGCACGTGCTCCCTCATTGCAACCCAGCTTTCGTCCGGTTCCACCAGAGTGGTTCCTTCCGCTGGAAGAAGTTCTATGTGGGCTGCTCGACCCCAACTCTGATCGTCGACCATCAATTCCAACGCTTTGAGGCGTTGAGCCAGTGCGCCTGCGGCCCTCTGAGCTTCTCCCATGGCTATCAGATCGAGGCTCTTTGCCACGGTTCTCATCTCGCGCTGAAGATTGAGGCGCTCTCGGTGCAGAGGCAGCATCACCGTCAGCTGGTTGCGGTGGACGGTGTGAGATTGTTTGGCTCGCTAAACGGGTTCAAGGCCCCCTCCTCGCGAGCCAACAGCACCCTCATCTTCATCAATTTTAAGAGGCGACTTGCTAGTCGTCCTGGGTGCTTCTCGGCATACTCCAGCAGCTGAATCTGCCGGGACTTTCCAGAGGGGGCTGCCTGATAAGACTGGCCAGTCTCATCATCTTCTCCCGAACTTATCGAGGTGGCATCAGATCTTGCAAATTTTACTTTGGCCCCAGCTCCAAAGGGGCCTCTGTCATCGGCCTTCTTATCCCTTTTGCGCTTGCCGCGTGCTCTCTTGTGTTCTTTCTTCTCCTTCTTGTCATGCATGGCCTCCCGGCGATCACTCGAGGAACCGGAGGAGTCGGCAAGTGATTCCATGCTTTGAATAAACCACAAGGGTTGTTTCGCCGCCACAGCGGGACTCCCCCGTTCCTTCTTGCGGGGCCTGCGCTTCCCAGAGCCCTCGCTCTTATCCTTCTTCTTTTTTCCTTCTTTCGCTTTTCCGACCTCTCGGCATAGCCTTTTCAGTCTGTCTCCAACTTCCTCACCCTCAGGTGGAGTGATGGCCAAGGCTCCCTCGCCGGGATCCACTTCAGATTCAGAGAAGGCCACGGGCTGGCCCTGACCTCCCTTTAGCTCCCCGGCTTTTCTTGCCTGCTGCCCCGCAAGGCGTGAGATTTCGGCCTGGACGTCTGCCTTGGCTGGCTGATCCTTGAACCATACCAGCTTCTTCTCAGTGAGTGCCCCAGCTGGCATCTGAAGTAGTCTGTATGGCACTCCAAGTCTGGCGTCCTTCGGCTTCTTCTCCCCACCAATTTCCAGCCACTCCCTTGCAACCACGCCGTCCGCAGCCGTCCGCGCAGCCAAGCTCGCTCATCCCCAGCGGCTTCTACTCCCAAACCATTTCCAGCCACTCCCTTGCACCACGCCGTCCGCAGCCGTCCGCGCAGCCAAGCTCGCTCATCCCCAGTGGCTTCTTCTCCCGACCAGCCACTCCCTTGCACCCACGCCATCCGCAGCCGTCCGCGCAGCCAAGCTCGCTCATCCCCAGCGGCTTCTTCTCCCCACCCATTTCCAATCACACTCCTTTGCACCCACGCCGTCCGCAGCCGTCCGCGGCCGCCCGCGCAGCCAAGCTCGCTCATCCCCAGCGACTTCTTCTCCCCATTGCACCCACGCCATCCGCAGCCATCCGCGCATCCAAGCTCGCTGATCTCCAGCGGCTTCTTCTCCCCACCCATTTCTAGCCACCCCCTTGCACCCACGCCGTCCGCAGTCCGCGCAGCCAAGCTCGCTCATCCCCAGCGCCTTCTCCTCCCCACCCATTTCCAGCCACTCCCTTGCACCACGCCGTCCGCAGCTGTCCGTGCAGGCAAGCTCGCTGATCTCCATACTTCTTCTCCCCACCCATTTGCCGTCCGCAGCCGTCCGCGCAGCCAAGCTCGCTCATCCCCAGCGGCTTCTTCTCCCCACCCATTTCCAGCCACTCCCTTGCACCCACGCCGTCCGCAGCTGTCCGTGCAGCCAAGCTCGCTCATCCCCAGCGGCTTCTCCTCTCCACCCATTTCCAGCCACTCCCTTGCACCCACGTCGACCGCATGCGTCCGCGCAGTCAAGCTGACTTATCCCCAGCGGCTTTTTTCCTCGACCCATTTCCACCAAATCCCTTGACCCACGCCGTCCACAGCCGTCCGCGCAGCCAAGCTCGCTGATCTCCAGCGGCTTCTTCTCCCCACCCATTTCTAGCCACCCCCTTGCAACCACGCCGTCCGCAGCCGTCCGCGCAGCCAAGCTCGCTCATCCCCAGCGGATTCTTCTCCCCATCTATTTCCAGCCACTCCTTGCACCCACGCCGTCCGCAGCCGTCCGCGCAGCCAAGCTCACTTATCCCCAGCGGCTTCTTCTCCCCACCCATTTCCATCCATTCCCTTGCACCCACGGCGTCCGCAGCCGTCCGCGCAGCCAAGCTTGCTCATCTCCAGCGGCTTCTTCTCCCCACCAATTTCCAGTCACTCCCTTGCACCCACGCCGTCCGCAGCCGTCCGCGAGCCAAGCGGCTTCTACTCGCCATTTCCACCCATTCCCTTGCACCACGCCGTCCGCAGCCGTCCGCACAGCCAAGCTCGCTCATCCCCAGCGGCTTCTATCATAGACAAAATACCTGCCTTGAGGAAATGGCCCTGAGGAAATGCAAAATTTTGAGTAATTTTTTTTACCTCAAAACCAGTCAAAAGGCTTCAAACATGCTCATGCAGCACTCAAGCACCACTTAAACCAAACCAAAATTGACATATTTTTCTCGGCAATTTTTTGAGATAAATTGAGGGACCATTTTCGGATGTTGAAATCTCAAAATATTTCGCACGCTCTCTGTGCGCACTTTAGCTGGCTCAGAACAGGTCGCTGGGATGAAAAAGTGGCTAATGGATATGTCCAAAACTTGATGCCAAGACATTACCAAATAGCCAACAACCAAAAAGAAACTAGACGACGGATGGCCCGAGAGCGTAGAGGAGCAGGGTCTTCTCTTGTTAGTATGGAGACACCATATTAGAAACAATATATTAAGACAAAATAGCAGAAGTGCAAGACAATAGTTTGTTTTGCATCGCAAACACTTTTACACACAAAAGCTTTCACACACAGAAGCTTTTACAGACAGACACTTTCACACACAGACCCTTTTACGCACAGACGCTTGCAGACACAAAAGCTTTTACACACAGAAGCTTTTACACACAGACGCTTTTACACAGACACTTTTACACACAAAGCTTTTACCCACAGAAGCTTTTACAGACAGAAGCTTTTACACACACGCTTTTACACAGATGCTTTTACACACATACACTTTTACACACTGACACTTTGACACACAGACACTTTTAACAAAGAGCCTTTTACACACAGGAGCTTTTACACACAAAAGCATTTACACGCAGGCGCTTTTACACACAAAAACTTTTACTACACACAGTCACACAGAAGCTTTTACATACAAACACTTTTACACACCAACACTTTTACATACAAACACTTTTACACACAAACACTTTTACACATAGACGCTTTTACACGCAGAAGCTTTTACACGCAGATGCTTTTACACACAGAAGCTTTGACACACAGACGCTTTTACACACAGAGGCTTTTACACACAAACACTTTTACACACAAACACTTTTACACACAGACGCTTTTACACACAGACGCTTTTACACACAGACGCTTTTACACACAGCCACTTTTACACACACAGACGCTTTTACACACAGACGCTTTTACACACAGACGCTTCTACACACAGACGCTTTTACACTTTGCCGATCGACCCTCATTTGGTGCGAAAGGGTTGCTCCGGGGCAAGTAAAATCGCAATTTTACCTCAGTTTTTGCCGATCGACCTTCATTTCGTGCGAAAGGGTTGCTCCGGGGCAAGTAAAATCGCAATTTTACCTCAGTTTTTGCCGATCGACCTTCATTTCGTGCGAAAGGGTTGCCGTAGCACAAGTAAAATCGCAATTTTACATCAGTTTTTGCCGATCGACCTTCATTTCGTGCGAAAAGGTTGCCGTAGCACAAGTAAAATCGCAATTTTACCTCAGTTTTTGCCGATCGACCCTCATTTCGTGCGAAAGGGTTGCTCCGGCACAAGTAAAATCGCAATTTTACCTCAGTTTTTGCCGATCGACCTTCATTTCGTGCGAAAGGGTTGCTCCGGGGCAAGTAAAATCGCAATTTTACTTCAGTTTTTGCCGATCGACCCTCATTTCGTGCGAAAGGGTTGCTCCAGGGCAAGTCAAATCGCAATTTTACTTCAGTTTTTGCCGATCGATCCTCATTTCGTGCGAAAGGGTTGGCGTTTCGTGACTCGCCGCCGGCACCACCCTCGGCCTTAAGAGAGAAAGATAAAAAGAAGGCGTGAGAGAGAAGGTGAGCAGGTGTGAAGATAAGAAGATGTGAAGATGAGCAGATGTGAACATGAGCAGATGTGAAGATGAGCAGATGTGAAGATGAGCAGATGTGAAGATGAACAGATGTGAAGATGAGCAGATGTGAAGATGAGCAGATGTGAGGATGAGCAGGTGTGAAGATAAGAAGATGTGAAGATGAGCAGATGTGAAGATGAGCAGATGTGAAGATGAACAGATGTGAAGATGAGAAGATGTGAAGATGAGCAGATGTGAAGATGAGCAGATGTGAAGATGAGAAGATGTGAAGATGAGCAGATGTGAAGATGAGCAGATGTGAAGATGTGAAGATGAGCAGATGTGAAGATGAGCAGATGTGAAGATGCGCAGATGTGAAGATGAGCAGCTGTGAAGATGAGAAGATGTGAAGATGAGAAGGTGTGAAGATGAGCAGATGTGAAGATGAGCAGATGTGAAGATGAGCAGATGTGAAGATGTTAAGATGAGAAAATGAGAAGAGATGTGAAGATGAGAAGGTGTGAAGATGAGCAGATGTGAAGATGAGAAGGTGTGAAGATGAGCAGATGTGAAGATGAGAGGATGTGAAGATGAGAGGATGTGAAGATGAGCAGATGTGAAGATGAGAGGATGTGAAGATGAGATGTGAAGATGAGAAGATGTTTTACAGACCCCCACTATTGGAAGAACCCTGCGCTCAGACGCTCTCGGGAAAAACTCAAAATGTTTTAAAAAAACAAACTGTCTCAATTGCAAATTTTAGTTGTTAATTGACCAGTTGCTCAAATGGCCTCAATTGCAACCAAATGGAACCAAACTAATTCAATGGCTTTTTCTCCGGTCCAAGGATTTGTTCACTCAGAGCTGCTCAACATGTACTCAAATGCTCTCACATAATGGGGGACTAGTATCACTTAGAAGCTCTCACTCTGACTCAATCTCACTCAAATGCTCTCACAGAATGGGCGCGATTGAAGCAAAGGGGCCCCGGTTGGGGGTGGGGTTTCTCAAATCACTTCAATTTCTTTCGAAGTGTTGTTTCATTGTTATTTTTTGAGCAACATAAAGTACCTCAACTTCTTTCGAAGTCACTCGATTTTACTCATTTACGTTTTTAGCAGCACAGAATGCAATAATCTCAAAGAGGCTCAATTGAAGCTCTAACCGTCTCAGGGGGAACTCAAATGGACTCAAATAGATTATTCAACCACTACTAACATTATGAGACCACTGTTTACCCCGAAAATGAACTCATATATTGACTCTCAGGCAACTTATTTAATATCAAATTCCAAGATTTTGAACTCGACGTTTCCTAGCGGCCATTTGGTCCCCTAGGGTCATTTGTCTATGATTCTACTCCCCACCAATTTCCAGCCACTCCCTTGCACCACGCCGTCCGCAGCCGTCCGCGCAGCCAAGCTCGCTCATCCCCAGTGGCTTCTTCTCCCTACTCATTTCCAATCACTCCTTTGCGCCCACGCCGTCCGCATTTGTCCGCGGCCGTCCGCGCAGCCAAGCTCGCTCATCCCCAGCGACTTCTTCTCCCCACCCATTTCCAATCATTCCTTTGCACCCACGCCGTCCGCAGCCGTCCGCGGCCGTCTGCGCAGCCAAGCTCATCTCTGTCATCCGCAGCGACTTCTTCTCCCCACCCATTTCCAGCCACTCCCTTGCACCCACGCCGTCCGCAGCCGTCCGCGCAGCCAAGCTCGCTCATCCCCAGCGGCTTCTTCTCCCCACCCATTTCCAATCACACTCCTTTGCACCCACGCCGTCCGCAGCCGTCCGCGGCCGCCCGCGCAGCCAAGCTCGCTGTCATCCCCAGCGACTTCTTCTCCCCACCCATTTCCAGCCACTCCCTTGCACCCACGCCGTCCGCAGCCGTCCGCGCAGCCAAGCTCGCTCATCCCCAGCGGCTTCTACTCCCCAACCATTTCCAGGCACTCCCTTGCACCACGCCGTCCGCAGCCGTCCGCGCAGCCAAGCTCGCTCATCCCCAGTGGCTTCTCCTCCCCATCCATTTCCAGCCACTCCCTTGCACCCACGCCGTCCGCAGCCGTCCGCGTAGCCAAGCTCGCTCATCCCCAGCGACTTCTTCTCCCCACCCATTTCCAGCCACTCCCTTGCTCCCACGCCGTCCGCAGCCGTCCGCGCATGCAAGCTTGCTGATCTCCAGCAGCTTCTTCTTCCGACCCATTGACCGTCCGCAGCCGTCCGCACAGCCAAGCTCGCTCATCCCCAGTGGCTTCTTCTCCCGACCCATTTCCAGCCACTGCCTTCCTTTCCCTTCCTTTCCCTTCCTGTCCCTTCCGTTCCCTTCCGTTCCCTTCCTTTCCCTTCCTTCCCCTTCCTTTCCCTTCCTTTCCCTTTCTCTCTTTCTTTCCCTTCCTTCCCCTTCCTTTCCCTTCCTTTCCCTTTCTCTCTTTCTTTCCCTTTCTTTCCCTTCCTTTCCCTTCCTTTCCCTTCCTTTCCCTTCCTTTCCTTTCCTGTCCCTTCTGTTACTTTCCTTTCCCTTCCTTTCCCTTCCTTTCCCTCGCACCCACACCGTCCGCACACCACCGTTCAAAGCAGCTCGCGCCCCACGCGGTTAAACAACTAAACGAGAACCCAAGCATCGAAGATGCTTTTGGGAAAAATGTAACCCTCCTTTCAAAGAAACCCAGCTGGCATCTGTTTGGAAGGAACACCATTTGTTTGAAGGAAAGGTTTTACTCACCAAAAATAAAATTGAATCAGCTGCCTCTTTTGAAAGTTACACCATGGTTTGACAATATGTAACAATCCTTTCAATTATATGTAACAATCCTTTCAATCACACCATTTCTTTGTAAATATGTAACGCTCCTTTCAAAGAATTCCAGCTGCGCTCTACTGGGACAGGAACACCGTTTATTTGAAGGAACGGTTTCCTTCACCAGAAACATAATTTTACATCCCCAAGGGCTTCACACCTGAAAAGGAAAATTGCACACCCCCAAGGAATACTGCGTATGTTTAGCATACAATATATTTTTTAAATAATAACTTGACAAGAGTGCCTTGGAGGCAAGATGAATCATATTTGGTTTGGATTAATCTGGATTAATCCTAAGGAATCAAAAACCCAAAGAAATCAAACAAAAAAAGCAGAAACCAAACAACACCAAAAATACATTGTTTTCCAGACTAGTCTGAACATGCCTAAATCTAAGTAGCCCCAAAACTTTTTTTTGGTGTGTTTGTTTGAATTTACCACTCTAAAGCTCTATTTCCACTAGAAAAGACTTGTGTATGGACAGCAAAAGGCCAATATTGTTTTGGACCATGTAATGTATTTGGGAAAAATGCCGTTTGCGCGCCCATAACAAGCCTTTCTGTATTTCTAATTAATTGAAAAGGCTTGTGCATGGACAACAAAAAACAATATTACTTCAGATCATGTAATATATTGACAAAAACAATATATATATATAAGAATTGGTGATTTCTGCGCTGGCAAGAAGCCTTTCTGTAATTAGATATATACATAGGGAATCATAGGGATACATAGGGGAATTCCCCTTGACATGTTTGATTACCGTAAGGTAGCTATAGCAGCTAGGCTAAGCAGCCTTTTTGGGATATGACCAACTTTGGTCATCTTCACCACCCCCATCATAACATATCAAGAGCCCGTTGGCAGCATATGATCCCTTCAATTTTTAGTGGCCGGCACTATCTGCTGGGCCCAGTAGCATCTCTAGGTGGGTTATTTTGAGATGAAAAAATACATAGACCCTACCTGAATCTTTCCAGATATTCAAAATACAATTCCGGGAGTTTCCGTCATCTCATACCACATCATACTCCGGATCGAATCGGATATTCAGTCATAGATCATCTTGTAAAATCCACATTCAAATATGTTGAATTCATGCAACTTTCATGCAAGTTGCATCAAATTGCCCTCCATTTGTGAACATCTTGAAACCTGGGGAAAAAAACGCGCAGGCTCCGGTGTAGCTGCTTCGCCATCCTCGCTGCTCGTCTCATCGCTGTCCTGGCCGAGCTGGCCGCCCACCACTGGGGATATTTGATGGGGTTAATAACTTATGTAACGACTAGATATATTTTATTTCAACATACTATGATATAGATTCTATCTATATTATATTAATATGTATATATATATATAGATACTAGATTATACTAGTATGACATGTCATATCATGCCAAACTGATTGGGGGATGTTTTGGAATGCTGGGATTATTCACTGGACTCCCACCTAACCCAAGTAATCAATCATCGGGGTTGACTGTGATGATTTTTAACAGCAACAAATGTAAACTCAATTCATGAACCAGAGGACTGAATGATCTGAATGATATTAACAAGCTCAGAAAACAGCTCAGAAAACAGCAAATGTCAATAAAGAACCTTTGGACCTAGGTCGATAATCCCCTGAAGCCGTGGATTTTCAATGCAATTAATATCACCTCACTCTTTGATTGCAGCAGTTGTTGGGTGATTCTGGCATGCACTGCATTGCACCGCTATCATGGAAAATGGAATGACGTGGAGACTCTCGCAGCATGCTGCAGGGCCCGAGCCTCTAAGTCATCCACTGTATTCGTTGAGACACTCTCCTCGTCCGAGTCATCTGGGACCTCAGAATCGCCATGACCACCAGAGCCAAACGTGCACCGGGAAACAACGCGCTTCAAGTTATTCAAAATGTACTTCAGGGAATATGACACCATCTTAAGAGAGTGGCAAGGATGAGTCCCCTGCTGATATCCGCCAAGATCTGCGGTTCGAGTGGCGTTATTGGGCTGATGCAAGCGTGCTGCGCGTTGTTCTAAAGCGGCCGCATAGCCTCAGCCAAACGGCACCAAGTTGAAGAAAGCTGCGAAATATCAAAAACAAGTTTCAGCCACAAATCTGGCCCATCCTGAAAATTTGGAGGGAAATCTGGCGGCCTTGCATTCTGAGCTAATTCATGTTCGAAGCTGATTCCAATTGACATCCCTTCAGGGATGGTTTTGAGAAGTACATGGACCTGGTTGGTGGTTTCAACCCCTCTGAAAAATCCCCGTCTGGTGTGCCCCCTAGGGTCTGGACAGGAATCTTAGCCAGCTGAAATTCTTGGTCCAACCCCAAACAATGCATGGTAAAATTTTCGCGCTGAGGTTTCAAGGGAATATTTTTTGGGAGTAAAGCCCGAAAAAAATCCAGGTCCAACTGAATGTTCCCTAACTACAATTCAGTGCGCTTAGGTCGCTTTGATACAATGGCTTCTGCAACACGACCTGAGATAAAACTCCAAGAAATTAGGTTATGCTGATCCAGTGGAAACATCGAGGCATTGAGGTTGTTCTAATCAAACATATGAAAAAAGAAGGAACCCTTGGGTTAAATTCGATGCGTTGAGGTACGCATGACCCTTGTTTCCTTTTCACATTTTTCACCCGAGCGATCATGTCCACGAAGAGTCACGGGATCAATTTGGAGCTCCTCGGAGCTCAAACCCTACATCTGTTCTGGCTAAGTTCAAAACAGGGATGTGTGAGATGAAAATTTTGGGGTCTGAGGTTTTGTGGTGTGTCTTGGGACATTGGTTCAGGATGGGTTGCGACACATGTGGGGTATAATATGGAGATCTGTTCCGGCAAAGTTCAAAACAGGGATGTGTGAGATGAAAATCTTGGGGTCTGAGGTTTTGTGGTGTGTCTTGGGACATTGGTTCAAGATGGGTTGCGACACATGTGGGGTATAATATGGAGATCTGTTCCGGCAAAGTTCAAAACAGGGATGTGTGAGATGAAAATCTTGGGGTCTGAGGTTTTGTGGTCTGTCTTGGGACATTGGTTCAGGATGGGTTGCCACACATGTGGGGTATAATATGGAGATCTGCTCCGGCAAAGTTCAAGACAGGGATGTGTGAGATGAAAATCTTGGGGTCTGAGGTTTTGTGGTGTGTCTTGGGACATTGGTTCAGGATGGGTTGCCACACATGTGGGGTATAATATGGAGAGCTGCTCCGGCAAAGTTCAAAACAGGGACCTGTGAGATGAAAATCTTGGGGTCTGAGGTTTTGTGGTGCGTCTTGGGACATTGGTTCAGGATGGGTTGGCACACATGTGGGGTATAATATGGAGATCTGCTCCGGCAAAGTTCAAAACAGGGATGTGTGAGATGAAAATCTTGGGGTCTGAGGTTTTGTGGTGTGTCTTGGGACATTGGTTCAAGGTTGGCACACATGTGAGGTATAATATGGAAATTCGAGATCTGCTCCGGCAAAGTTCAAAACAGGGATGTGTAAGATGAAAATCTTGGGGTCTGAGGTTTTGTGGTGTGTCTTGGGACATTGGTTCAAGATGGGTTGGCACACATGTGGGGTATAATATGGAGATCTGCTCCGGCAAAGTTCAAAACAGGGATGTGTGAGATGAAAATCTTGGGGTCTGAGGTTTTGTGGTGTGTCTTGGGACATTGGTTCAGGATGGGTTGCCACACATGTGGGGTATAATATGGAGATCTGCTCCGGCAAAGTTCAAAAAAGGGATGTGTGAGATGAAAATCTTGGGGTCTGAGGTTTTGTGGTCTGTCTTGGGACATTGGTTCAAGATGGGTTGGCACACATGTGGGGTATAATATGGAGATTCGAGATCTGTTCCGGCAAAGTTCAAAACAGGGATGTGTGAGATGAAAATCTTGGGGTCTGAGGTTTTGTGGTGTGTCTTGGGACATTGGTTCAAGGTTGGCACACATGTGAGGTATAATATGGAAATTCGAGATCTGCTCCGGCAAAGTTCAAAACAGGGATGTGTGAGATGAAAATCTTGGGGTCTGAGGTTTTGTGGTCTGTCTTGGGACATTGGTTCAAGGTTGGCACACGTGTGGGGTATACTATGGAGATCTGTTCCGGCAAAGTTCAAAACAGGGATGTGTGAGATGAAAATCTTGGGGTCTCAGGTTTTGTGGTGTGTCTTGGGACATTGGTTCAGCAAGGGTTGGCACACATGTGGGGTATAATATGGAGATCTGCTCCGGCAAAGTTCAAAACAGGGATGTGTAAGATGAAAATCTTGGGGTCTGAGGTTTTGTGGTGTGTCTTGGGACATTGGTTCAGGGTTGGCACACGTGTGGGGTATACTATGGAGAGCTGCTCCGGCAAAGTTCAAAACAGGGATGTGTGAGATGAAAATCTTGGGGTCTGAGGTTTTGTGGTGTGTCTTGGGACATTGGTTACCCATTGGCAATGGTTCTGGCACAAAACATATCTGGATAAAGTTCAAGTGGCCAAAGTCCTGTTTATCCTTTTGCAGTCTCCAACAAACTCTGCTCCGAGAAACTCCACACTGTTCTTTGGTTGCAACCCCAGTGTCGCTGAATACTTTTCCATGGGACAAACCCCCTGAACTTTGAACATGGCAAAGTTGGGGCTGAATAAATGTCCTAGAGGGATAATATTTTCGGGCACAGGGTCAGGAAAAAACTCTGCCAGCACAAACCCGGTTTTTCATGTTCGTAGATTTCATGGCCTTGGCCCCCAGGGAAATGAAAAGATTTCTTGGGAATAAAATTCATAGTGCTAGGGCTAGGTTATTTAAGTGAATATAGAATCTTTGGACAAGTGCCCGTAGATAAAATTCATAGACACCAGGTAAGTGGATATAGAATCTTTGAGGCAAGTGCTGGTAGATAAAATTCATGGAGACTAGGCTAATTCCATGTGAATACTGACCCATTCTTTTGGACGACACAGTGCTGGTGGATAAAATTCATAGAGGCCAGGTAAGTGAATATACGATGTTTTGAAAGGGGTTTTTGGATAAAATTCCCGTGGTGAGGTTGGAGCGCCATTGGTATAACTGATAGGGCCTAGTGGCCCTGGATATTTTTTGGGCCAGACCCCCCGAATCCTATCCAGGGACGCCCAACGGGGATCTGAAAAATATTAATCAGTTCTTAGGAGTCGCCGGGAACTTAGGCACTTATAACTTCATTATAAGTCTTTCTATAAGTGGGTTAAGTGATTAGTAAGTTGATTATAAGTGGCTAACTGGGCTGTAAGTGATGTTGAGTTAGGTGGCACATACTATTGACTTAGGTGACTTATAAGTATATTGTATGCTAAGTGGATAGGACTTAGCTGGAACTTAGGCAGCACTTAGCTTTGGTTTGAAAACGTATGATTTTGCAACATTTTGGTGGCTTCAGGATTGAAGAGTGTATATTGTGCAGCCATTTGCAGTTCAAACATGTCGGTTGAAAAGCAGCTGGATGCTGCACAGAAATTCCTACGTGGAATTACGTCTTTGACGTCGTACGCGGAAGTCAGGGAGAAGCAGGCGCTTGGAGTGCAGCGATCGCTTGAAAAGGTTGCAGCCTTTAGCGTTGCCCAAGCGGCAACATGGCTAGGAACTTTGCAGGAAGAATTGTGGTCTAATTCCCAAGTGGAAACCTTTCGCGAGATCGTGGCACTGAAAGCAAGGCCTGTGGAGGCAGATTCCGGTCTCCTACGAGGAGGACAGAGATGCTTGGTCGGAGCACCTCGCTTGGAATCGAAGGTACTTGGTGCACGATCTCCTCCGCGCCAGCAAGTGGCTGACGATCTTAGCATGGCACTTTTCGCTGCGACCAAACGGAAGGAGAGAGTTTCACTAGTGCAGAACCTGCGCTGCGCTTCTACGAGAAGCACGGCGCTGCTTACGGGCAGCTGACCTGCAAGGATTCTAAGTTGCATTCTGCAAGATTTAGTGCTATATTTTTTTGAAGTTTGCTGTGTCTGCGGATGTCTGCAAACGTCTGCCGATGTCTGCGGACAAAAAGCAGAGTTCATGCTGTCTGCGGAAGTTGTCTGCGGATTCGCGAGAAAAGCCTCTTTGTGGACTTGAATCTGCTGTCTGCGTGTGTCTACACAGCAAGAATCATGAGCAAATGGACATGGGAGTACGTCTGCGCTGTCTGCGGATGTCGGACGGGTGTTCAAGGTGTCGTTTGCACAATGTCTGCGGAGATAGCGATGAAAATGCTTTCCGGCTTACTTTTCTGTTCACCGTCGTTCTCTCCCGCAGCCATTTTTGTCATCAAATAGAAATTCCTCGGTGCAGCTTTCCGTTCGCTTCATACCCATTGATCCTGCCTACGTGGAAGAGATTTCGCAGATCAAAACGGGTCTGGGATGGTCATGGGCCTCTAAGACTCTAAGTGAGATTTATGCTATATAGCTAAGTCCCGCGCCTGACAGAGCCGAAAACAAGCATGCAGCCATGGCTGCATGATGATGATGGAAGCATGCACCCACGTGGTGTCGCTATACTGCAGCTTAGCCTACGTGGACACAAACCCTAGAGGAAGGTTTCTTTAGGATTGCCCTCATAGCAAGATAATGGTCCAGTGTAAAAAGTGAGATGGGAATCCGGGACACCTCGTGCAAACTGAACCCATGCGCTTGCTGCGTGAAGACCAAAACGGTCTCTGGCTGCTGCGCTAACAAAATTTCCATCGATGGCGGTGAAAAATAAGCAAATCCGATTCCGATGTTGGAACAAAAAACCATTGATTCCCACAAAAGTATGCCACGTGATAAAAACGAGGAAAAACACTATCAAACAGTTAGCTTCACTTAGCGGCCACTTAGCTCACACTTAGCGACACCAAAACCTAAGTGCCACCTAAGTGACAGCTAAGTGGCTAAGTTGCCCGGCGACTCTATAGTAACAACCCTCACCTGGCAGGTGGGGAAAAACGATGGTGAACTTATATGCGTGTTCCGTTCCATATGTTTCCCATTAAGTAAGTCCTTTTAGATCCTAAGGATGTTTCTTAAACTTGGAGGTACCACCATTGGTTTCACTATTAAACCTAATTCATTTTGGATGGGGTACCATTTTTTTAAGACCTCCAAATGATCGTCAAAACACGTGGTTGTATAAGTCTATCTTAAGTTCCCATATGTGTCCCAACAGAAGTGACAGAATTCAACCCTTTTAGATCCCATAAGATGGTTACCCATTGGTAAACACAAAAAAACTATGGAAATTCACAATGTTTAATGGGTAAATCAACTATTTCAATGGCCATTTTCAATAGCAAACTGGTAGTTTACAAGAGGGTACTGTGGCCGTCTCCGTGAACAATCCCAGCTGGCTTCCAGGTCAACGATCGACAGTCCCGCCTCGGTACCGTCCCTGCGGGAGCGCCGTTCAGCAAGGGGAAAACGCTTTGGGGATGTGATGAGAGTTAAACATATATATATACACACACACATATATATATATATTATAGAGAGATCGATACCTGGATAGCTGGATAGATGGATAGATAGATGGATAGATAGATGGATAGATGGATAGGTGGATAGATGGATAGATGGATAGATGGATAGATGGATAGATGGATAGATGGATAGATGGATAGATAGAGAGAGAGAGAGAGGGAGAGATAGATAGATAGATAGATAGATAGGTACATAGATAGATAGATAGATAGATGGATAGATAGATAGATAGATAGATAGATAAATAGAAAGGTAGATAGATAGATAGATAGAGAGAGAGAGGGAGAGATAGATAGATAGATAGATAGAGAGAGAGAGAAAGAAAGGGAGAGATAGATAGATAGATAGATAGATAGGTACATAGATAGATAGATAGATAGATAGATAAATAGATAAATAGATAGATAGATAGATAGGTAGATAGATAGATAGATAGATAGATAAAAAGATAGATAGATAGATAGATAGGTAGGTAGATAGATAGATAGATAGAGAGAGAGAGAGGGAGAGATAGATAGATAGATAGAGAGAGAGAGGGAGAGATAGATAGACTAGATAGATAGATAGATAGATAGATAGATAGATAGATAGATAGATAGATAGATAGATAGATAGATAGATAGATAGAGAGAGAGAGATAGATAGATAGATAGGTAGGTAGATAGATAGATAGGTACATAGATAGATAGATTGATAGATAAGGTAGACAAGGTAGATAAGGTAGATAAGGTAGATAAGGTAGATACGGTAGATAAGATAGATCAGATAGATACTTGTTAGATTGATTAGATAGATTAGATAGACTAGATAGATACGATAGATACGATAGATAAGATAGATATATTTATAGACAGATAGATAGATAGATAGATAAATAGATAGATAGAAATATAGATATATACAGATAGATAGATAGATAGGTAGACAGAGAGATAGATCGATCGATCGATCGAATGATAGATTGATAGATAGATCGATAGATCGATCGATAGGTAGATAGGTAGATAGATAGATAGATAACTAGATTTATTTTAGATGGATCTTAGATAAATAGATCGATCGATAGATAGATAGGTAGATAGATAGGTAGGTAGATAGATCGATAGACATATAGTTTGATAGATATGGTTAATGTGACAATAGTAAGTTTACAATTGATATAGATATTGCAGTTGTAGATATTGCAATATTTCAGAATTGTCAAACAATTGATGCCAGTGGTATATATACATTTAATATGTATGCATATACATGGACAATTTGATAATAGAAATTATTAAATTATAGTTATAGTTACTGTTTACACTTCCATATATGATATATGGCGGTTTCTGAAGTCATGCTGGATCCCCAAGTCACCATGGTTGTTTCAATACTAATTCATGGTCATCCATGACTTGGATGATTTGGGGTATACATAGTTTAGGAAACCTCCACATGGTATTGGTTCATAGTCTGTCCGAAGTTTTTCCAGCATTGGTTAGGAGTGAATCAGGAAAAAATCGGAAATATACGGGGAATTAACCAGAGAAAATTGCAATTGACAGAAATACGGTTTTGACATGTGTTGACTCAAACATGGACATTTAATTAGGAACACCGACAGAGGTAATTAGGAATCTCACAAACTCGAGATCAGGATTTTGACACAAAACAAGAAGTCACAAGAACAACAGCTAACATATTACTGCAATTATCCTGAGCAAATAGAACATACTACTGTATCCAAATTGGAGCAACAAGACTGTAACAAGACTGTAACAAGACGTGATTTCTTATTTGTAACGCATGACATGTACAAGGCGATGTTGGGAAACCCTGGGCCAGCTGCTATATGTGCGATGTTTGTGGTGTCAATGCCCGTGAGGGGCCATGCGCGTCTTGATGTTTTTGCGAGGGTGGGCTTGGGTGGGGTGGGCTAATAACATTCGTTTGCTCTTTTACACATACGTCATGCCGTCATGCTACGCTACTGTGCGTTCTCTTGAACTTTCACACATAGGTCATCCTACACTACTGTGTTTTTTTTTGCTCTTTTACACATACGTCATACGTTGTGCTACGCTACACTTCCACACAAGCAAGCAAGCAAGCAAACAAACAAACAACCAACCAACCAATCAACCAAGCAAACAAACAAACAAACACGTCATGTTCCCCTAGAAAAAAAACAAAAACAATCAACAAGCCTGCAGTAGAATGGCACATCAACCAGCAACACACATGGTATCAACGTCTGTAAGAGGCCGCGTCGGTGATGACATCGGCGAGTGACATTTTGATTCTTCAAGTGTCCAAAACTTTGGTAGTTTGCGTTTGTTCAATATCCTTCATCAAATTCGTTGTTCATTTTCTATGGAATGGTTATATAATATAATTGAAGAATGGGAAATGGTGTGTTTTACCGTTTTCCCACAATGAAACTGTCATTTTTTGATCCCGGTCTGTCGTGCAAAACTTTGCCGCTTCTATTTTTCAATGTTTTCCACAAAGTTCGCCAAGTTTGTTGAGAAAGTTGCCTGTAAGGGTTTCCGCACACACCAGCATACAAGTACTTCCAGAGCTTTGGAAGTCTTGTCTGCAGTCTTTGTGTGAGTGCCACTGCCTTGGACTTGGATTTTCAACCAATCCCATTGTCCGAGTGGAAGCGCAAATGAACGTACACTAGCATAGCATGACGTAAGTGCCAGAGCACGCCGGGTAGCGTAGCATGACATATATATGTGTCAAAGCGCAAATGAACACACAGTAGCGTAGCATGAAAGTGCAAAAGACGCACAGTAGCGTCGCATGATGTATGTGTAAAAGAGCAAGGAATCATCTACCCATCGGTCATCTTCCATGGCAAATTGTTGAATTATCATGCACAGAGTATTTCTTTGTTCACTATGAAATCCCATGAAATCCTGGCACATGACCATGAAATGTTTGGTTTTGTCGTTTGTGTGTAATATGTGTGTCTGAGCGCACCCATGAATGTGCAGGACGAATCTGCAGATGACCGAGGAGCGTGTTTGCCAGGGGGGAAAGGTTGAGCATCCAATGGTTTCAAACCTCATGTCTCCCTTTTTTGGCCCTATAATTTGACCCATCTTGACCAATTTTGTTTTGCATTATCACAATCCGCGAAGGGGAACCACAATCCATCTGATATACTAATCAATATTGATTGGGATTTTCTTGTGGGTATGCTAATCAATGTCTGAAACATTGATGATTATATGGGGTTATACAAATCAATGCAAATCATATTGGGGACTATCATGGATTATCAAAATCTATGAAGGGGGAATGCCGTTCTCAACCAGGCAGTTTTTCCTGGACGACACAGGGTTTCGAACACTGCTCAATCGGACATATTTTTAGGGAATACTAAGAATGAAGAGGATTTAAATCCTAGTTTTAGGGCTGAACATGGACAAAAAGGTCCTCATTTTTTTTCACATTGCCATTGGGACCTGCTAAAAACATCCAACAATTCAAAAAAAACATGCTTATCAACTACTTTAATACCAATGTTGGAGAGTGTCGATTTTGAAAGTATGATTGTTTCCTGTATCAAAATTATGTTTAAATCAATGCTGAGACGGTGACGACCGATTCCATGGTTTTATGACCATATGTGCTAAGGTCCAATGTTGGACTATATATCCATAAAAGGGGGCCTTCAATTCACAGAGATTATCATATACTAATATGATCTAAAATGTTTATATATCACGTATATATTGTTGCATGATATTGTGTCACACAGTCACACATCATGTATCATAATATATATATATTCTTAATATGAGCCACCGCAAAAACCCCGGCAATACTAAATATGTATTGGACGGACATTGGTTTATGGAAATTGATGGAACTTGTTAAAAACACACGGTAAGCGATGGGACCTTCCCAAATTAGTGATACCCCTTTTCAAGGTTATGTCATTGTATTTCTCTAATATCCACATTAGCGATACCCAAATTGGACGTTGATGTCTGTGAATTATATATATATATATAAATGTAGCAGTTTCCTGCAAGCGATACCCCCCAAGTTTACCATATATCATTATTGTACAAATGTGTGGTAAGCGATGGGACCTTAACAAATTTGTGGATGTCCTTTCCATGAACCTAGGGTTTTCGAGATTGCTCATTCATACATATATATATACATATATATATATATACATATACATATACATAAAATCCCTGTTGATTATACTATATAGTTTCGCTGTACTTTCTCGATATCTGAAAATATGTTATACGTATATAATATAAATATATGTATATATAAGTATCTGATATACTGTACACCCATTCTGTTCGGACTCCCATGGCATGGGTGTCAGTTTCTTCACTAGGCTTTTTTTTTAGCTCGCAGGATCCGTGGTAGCCTGACCCTTGCTGGGCCGTCACCGGCCACTACCACAACTGGTACCCTCTGGTAAACATACCAAAAACTATGGGACATCACCATGCTATCCATGGGTAAATCAACTATTTCTATGGCCATTTTCAATAGCAATGTTTGATTATGTTTGTTTACCAGTGGGTAAGCAGCTTGTCTCACTGCCAAAGCAGGAGCACAGTTGTGTAGCACAGCAAAGTGTAGAGAGGATTTGTGGTGCTCGGATGGGGATGTTCCAGACCGGCTCTTAGCCTAACGAAGATACGTTTCAAACGTATTGTTTGGACAGTAAACTTGGGATCAATCCCAATCTTTGATGGTTTCAGATCTGTTTTCTCTTGGCCGAAGAACTTGAATAACTACATTCCCACCATAGCATGGGTGACGACTCTCCACACGAATGTATTCGATTAGGTACCGGAGATTCCCAAAAAGGTTCAGGCACCATATCGAAAGCAGGGTGCACCATATCGAAAGCAGGGTGAATATTAGATGTGTGTTGGTGTTTGGATATCTGTGTTTCCAGAGATATCCAACTGTTTATTGTGTTTATTGAGTTTATTCATTCCTGGAAACACAATAATAGGAAACAAGTTTTACTCACTACTGAATATTTATTGAGATTCCAACATCAATAATTCTGCTGTTTTAGGCGATTTCGCGTCAACTCGCCGGGTATCCAAATCTGGCGAAGCCTGAACGGTGTGATAAAGTCAACTCTATGCCAACGCCATTCCCATTGGGTTCCCATTAAGGCCGTTGATTGGTGCCCGGCTGGATTTTCCCGGCTCGATTGGCTCCTTCAATTTGGAGCTTAGGAAAAAATAGGGCTACCCCTAGTTATCATCCAAATTTTACTAGGATTTTCCATGAAATAAAGAATCCATTTCGGGATATCCCCATGTCAGGAAACCCCCATTTGACCCCCGGCCATTCTTGGTGCTTCAATGCTCCATAATTCTTCTCTTGCCGCTTTCGCGCGACCGCGCGGCAAGCAGCTGAAGATGTTTCACCCCAATACGGACCAACAAAAAGATGCATCGGGAGTGGAGTATATGTTTAAAAAATACACTGTTTGGGAGTTTGGGATATATGATATGCCATTCTAGATATTTTTGGATAACAAAAATATATATATATATAATTATGCAATGTTTGAGTCTATTCAAATCCTGTGTGGTTTCTATATATATATATATACTTGGAACGCTGGGATGATACTGTAGTCCCTTGTGTAATTTTTTCAGGGATGAAAGCATGGTAAACATTTGTTCAGCCAAATCCTTTAATTTCAGTCTTTGTGCCACACATGAGATCACATGAGATGATCTGAGCACGGATTTTTTGAGGTGAATGGTTCACCCGCAGTCACAAACTCCTAGTGCCACCATAGCAATGCTTGTCATGTGCCTGGAAGCCAACTGACCCCTAGAGTTGCTTTGGGACTGCGCCTAATTTCGGTGGGCAAACACAAATGCTTGAGAAGATTGAAAAAATCATGTCCTATATATAGGTATTGCATGTTTTTGCCTGTTCATCCCGTTGATATCAGGGTTCATGGAGATTTCACCAAATCACCAAATCACGGGGATAAACTCAGCAAAAACTCAGTTAAAATTGACCTTCAGTGATATGATCGACCAACTTACCAATCCAAATCCTGCATGTTGGTGAACATCACCATTTATTTTAATCGATTAACATATATCACCTGTTGGTGGTTTGGAACATTTTTTATTTTTCCATATATTGGGAACAATAATCCCATTTGACTAATATTTTTCAGAGGGGTTGAAACCACCAACCAGATCATATCCCATTATACCTTCAATATATCCCAATGAAATGGCTGGTTCAATCCCCACATGTCCAAATTCGTTGCTGACATCGCTCAAATGCCGAACAACAAATTATCCGTTTGCCCGGAAATCACCCATACATCATAGGCCTCGTGAAATCATCATTGAAATTCCCATACAAATCTCATAGAAATCCCCAGAAACTCCCCACGTTTGCTGCTCGAATTGCCAGGCGCCCGATGTCGCGAAGTCTTCCTCCGCCGTGTCGGGGCCGGGGCGTTTTGACATGGGCTGCGACAAGAAACGGGGCGGGGTTGACCCATTGAACATCAAGAGACATAGAGAGAACATGGGGAAAATGCGGAGAGAATATGGCAAACATATAGAACAAATATATGGAGAAATCATAGAAACATTGAGAAACGTGGTGATAAGGATGCAACAAATTGGAGCACTCACATGATTTGACTGGAACAAAAACGTAAGCTATCCAAGTCCGGGAAGACTGGTAATTTAACATAGCTATGAAAATGGCCCATTCATAGATGATCTAACTATATATTAACTATTAACCATGGTGATGTTCATTGATTTTCCAAACTATATTAAATTACCACGGGTATGTGGTGAGTTGTTGAGGAACAGCTGCCCCCACTTGAAGATTCGCACAGCCATCGCAGCTGTGCGTCTTGTTGAAATGTGGTGATAAATCCTGGCAAATCATTTTTTTTGGCAATGAAACACAGCACAAATTGCAATCACAATTCCTGAAGAAACACATAGTGTAGATAGTGTAGAATTATCTAGACCATGATCTAGAAAAGTATCTAGAAACACTTTACATTTTTCAAGACGAAACTAGGGTGCTCCAATGTTTTTCTTGGTGAAATGAACGGTGAATCCGCTCCTGCCTGCCACACCGTGTCATTGGTGCCTTGATGTGCCAGGGGACCCTGCGTACTCCTTGTCACGGAGAATGGCATGGGCATGCGGATTCCGTTGAACAGCAAGAGGACGGCACTTTTTCAGATCCAGTCGGTGATTTTGGGAAATCCTTGGAAATTTTCTAAAAATATGCAAAGATATACTGCTTGGTGGTGACTGGAACATGAATTTTACTTTCAATAATATATGGGATGTCATACTTCCCATTGACTTTCACTCATATATTTTTCAGAGGGTTAGGTCAACCACCAACCAGATGTAGTCTACAAATGGAAACAAAACATCTACAAATGGATCATGGAGGTCTATTTTTAGGAGAATTCCTACACTATTTTTGGAGGTCTATCGCTGGGAAAATCATCGAAGATCTCTGGGGTTTCACCGATCAATAAACCAGCCGACTGGGGATGTTTTTTTTGGGGAACAAAAAAGGCATGCGGAATGATGGTTTCATGGTGGTTAAAAAACATAAACGGAATATATAAAATATACTCAGAGGATCATTCCTAAAATGGTCCATAGTTACCATAGTTTTAGGAACGATCCCCTGTTGATACTCCATAAATATTCTTTCGGAGCAGATACTTAGGGAATGATCCATGATGATCGCCGACGAATATGTTTCAGGCATTGGCTTGAAACTACCAAGGAGTAATCGATCATAGAACTCTTGAACAACTTCACCATGTGATGTCATGGTGATGTGTTTTTCTCATGGTCATCACTGGGGATGGGCCATGGCGGCCATGGGAAACATCGCAAGTTGAGGAAAAAAATGCCCCCACTGGAGACGTGCATCTAGATGACTATGGTCTCTTTGGTTTCGGAAGATGTGTTTGGATATGTTGGGCATCCGCAAAATCCAAGCGTTTAGTTCATCATGTTTCCTATTAAAAATTGCAATTTTGTGAGGTTGAATCACCCATTTCCAGGATTTTCCAGGTACCAAAAGCCAGTGCTGATGATCCACAACATCAGCCAGTCAAACCACCAGCTGCGCGATTGGTGAGGATTGGCCTCGCTCGCAAGGGTGGCAGGGGCAAGAGGGTCATGAAGCTGCTCGGGCGAGAATTGGCTTGCTCCCCTCAGAATTTGTCTACAGAATTGCCCTTTTAGGGTCCATTTTGGAAGAGAGGGGTACATGTTTAAATATTGTTGCTTTCAGACAGAAATTCATGAGTTGCCGGGTTGAATTCATCCAATTCTTCGAGGATCTTCAAAGAAAAGTACATAGAAATAATCAGACGCCAGAGAAGTGGGGGGTCAGCAAGGTTTTACGGATGCCTCCTTTGAGAACGTGCATCAAGGAATCATGGCAAGTTCTGCATAGCTCTGGGGCCCAAGATGCGAGGAACACTGCCCTGTATAATATGATAATATATGATATGTCTGTACTTTTTCCCCGGTGAAAATGGTCCAAACTTGCCAGGGGTCTGCTGCCTTCAATGCCGTCATAAATTGCCCAGCTGAGGATCCCCATCGGACGAGAACTTGACCATGGCACATGTGAAACTTTATAAACCCCATCGATACCCTCTGGTAATTTAACAGTTAGCTATTGAAAATGACCCATAGAAATAGTGGATTTACCGATTGAACATGGTGATTTTCCATAGTTATGTTAGTTTACCAGAGGGTAATGATAAAGCTGCGGAACCTTGAACATGTTCTCCGAACACCACCCGACAAAACTTGTGAAAATTCACAAAATCAAACGATTTTTGGGGATAGAATGGACATCTTCATGAAAATAGTATTCTCTGATATCCTCTAATCATGAAATACACCCCTCTAAACCTGGGTTTATGATATTGGCTATTCGGCTATTCATTTCGGGGGCCCAATATGGGAGTATTTAAGATGATCAGGGTGATGTACTGTACGGGGCAGTGCCATTGTGATCCATGGTCAAGCTACATGGTGAATGCGGCGTGTTTTTTTCATAAGCTGTCCACCAACATTGGATCAATTTAAATTGTTTCTTTCATTGGATTGATATTTTGTTTCTTTACAATTTTGATAGACTTCAATCGAGTTTTGAAAGAAACAAAAGCTGTCCCTTGATGCTTGTTGCATTTAATATGAAAGCGGGCTAAAAGTGTGCAAAGATGTCCAAATTAACCAGGCCTGATGTGCACTAACATGGCACCTTCCCTGCACATATCCCACTCATATGTTTTAAGATAGTGACCTTACCATGAAACACATGTTGTTTTCTTTGTACAACAATAGTTTTCGGGATAGTATAACCAACCATTCATTGAAACCATTGTAAAATGTTTTCCATGAGGGTTTTTGACACTGCTCACTCACCTATAATATCCTATAATATTATCATGCAATTGTTCATGCAAAGTGGTGCCCCTAGTTATAAGTTTGTTTAAAAAAAAACACAGGCATAGTTATAGTAACACCGTAACACCCAGCAAAATAGTGGTGAATGCGTTTTCTTTTTTTTGATAATATATATATATATATATATATAGTCACCAGCAACCCCAGCTGACTTAAAATTCCAGCTTGGTGACCATCATCATCTCAGGGTGCAAGATGATGATGAAGTGGTGTCGGTTGGGGCGCCTGGCCTGTCGCCGATCCACCATCCCCAATGCCTTACCATGCATGGGTGGAAAAAAAACCATCAACATATGGCTGATGATTGCTAACATTAGCCCACTTTCAGACAAACCCAATTTAAGTTGATATTATGTTGATATATTTTGAATATGTGTGACGTCGTCAGTTTTTTGGATATGTCAGTGAGAATTCTGGAGTATTCTGGAATATCCTGTTGTTGATTCAAGATGTTTAGATACACCACATCTTCTAATTCTAAACCCATTTATGTATTCATTCAGTGTCATTTGAATATGTAATTCGTGATACATGGGTTTTGACAACATGTGTGGATGTTTAGATGTTCGGGGTCTGTGAAATATTTGTTTGATAAACGCCCTGGCGTCAATGTCGAAACTGACGAGCTGGTGAGCCATTGTTGGAGTTTTTTATGCTACGCTGCGTGTTCAAACAATATCAAAATGGACGAGAACCATCTGGTAGAATTACCATTTTTAATGGGAAAACTCACTATAAATGGGTCATTTTCAATAGCAAACTGTTAGTTTACCAGAGGGTATGATGAATCAATTCATCCACTTTTCAGAGTTCATTGATATATTGTAGCTGGTTGGTGGTTTGGAACATTTTTGTTTTCCCATATATTGGGAATAATCATCCCAACTGACTTTCATATTTTCAGGGGGGAAGGTATACCATTTCCATAATATATGGGATAATCCTTCCCATTGACTAATATTTTTCAAGATGGTTGAAACCACGAACCAGGTAGTGTTGTTAAATGTTATTGCTCATGATTATCCCATTATCCCATGGCGCTTGGAAAGCACCTAACACTTTGGGAAATCCCAAAGACCTCAGGTATTTTTCTAAGCACTATCGCATGTTCGCCACCCTGAAAACATATGAAAACATGGGTTAAGATGATCTCATCATCATTTATCTTCCATCCTGTATTATCCCATCCTTGTTTCCCATATTTGAAGCATATGATCATCCTATGTTTGCTACACTTATCCCATGTCATATATGGCCCCCTTTTATCCCATATCGTAGTTAAATTTATCCAACTACTTATACCATCATATAATTATCACTGGATACACTTATAACTATTATAATATGTTTTTTTTTTGGATGTGCCTGTTTGGGCCCGCCTCCTCCCAGCTGCTTGGCTTTGCGCAATGGCAGACGAGATGCATTCAAATAGTACATTGTTCGCCCCAAAGCCGCAGGTTTTGGAAATGTGAACATTTCCTTCTGGCCAAGAGTTGCCAACATGTTTCAGACATTATTATTGACTTCTGTTGGGCGACGGCGCCCATGGCGGCTGCAGTGGCAGATTGCAGTTGCAGCGGCTGTGGCGCTGTGGCAGATTGCAGTTGGCTGTGGCGCTGTGGCAGATTGCAGCTGCTGTGCCATGCAGCTGTGGCGGCTGTGGCACTTGTGGCTGTGGCACTTGTGGCTTGGTTGTTCTGAAAGGATTTGGAAACAAAGAAAACAAAGACACCATACACAATACGTTCAAACTTGCTTATGATGCCGCGTTCATAGGGGGGGATGTGGTGGCAGGGGCAGTTCAGCCAAATAAATCGCTGCTCCATTTTAACATGTCAGGTTTCTCTCGGATGTTTGCGTTGTCGGGGGAAGATACGGAATAGATTAGAATAGCAAAGACATGCAAGGACTGCCCCCTCGTGTTTTCGTGTTGAAATCATTTGCTATTGCGGCTTGGCATTAGGAATTTCAGAGCTCACCTGTTGACCTTTTCACATTCTTTGGAAAGATTGTTTTGGAATAGATTCTTTTTTATAGGGATCCTGATCCTGCCTTCCACCATCTTCCACTATAGAAAGATGAGGCAACGGTGGAGCAAATGGCGACAGCAGCTGCTGCGACCTTGGAACAATGGCATGGTCAGAACTGTGACCTCTCACGGTATCTCGCGGTGATTACCTTCAATTTATGGCCGTGTCAACGGAGAACACGAATTGAGAAAATTGAGGTTCAGACCCACGACATTCTTGGGGTGCCCTATCAGGCAAACCCAGCTCTGTGAATTTGCACGATCTTCGTGTCAGTGCCACTGTGATCCTCTATGTACTGTGTATGCATGTACATGCATTACCTTGGACACGTACATGTAAACAGACATCTCAGATTTTCTCCACTTTTGGCGGCTACAAATGTGACGTCATGTGACGTCATGTGGCTACCATGTCTCATGATCTCTGGTTCATCGATAAACGCATGTAAACGCCAAGTTTGTCGTGCCAGGTCTACTTTGGAGTTCACGAATGTGAGGTGGGTTTCACCAAGCGGATCGAAGCGTTTGGTGCTGCCATGTTGGAAGCCCAGATGACCGGAAAGCAACAGCTGCAGTTCGCAGTTTCTGCTAGTTGTTTTTTTCCTGTGGCTTTCGTTGAAAATATTTCAGAATGCAACAAATCGAGACATCTAGAACAGTTTAATTACATTGATATTACTTGATATTAGATCTTACATGTCTTGTCACTGGTGGCTGCTCGTTTGATCTCATTTGTGACGATGGCGACAGCTTAGGTCCCAACATGCCCCAACTGTGGACAGGGTCATTGCGTGAGGAACTCAGTTCATCAGTCTCCTCTTTCCTCTGCGGCTCTGTGGCTGTATGAGCGCGCTTGTGGTGAATTTGTGCTTCGCAAAGGTATGTGGGATATCAATGAATTTCACAACTCACCTGTTAACCTTGAAGGGAATTTCACAGCCTTTGAAGGATCTTATTGGAATAGATTCTTTTTATAGGGATCTTGATGCTGCCTTCCACCATCTTCCACCACAGAAAGATGAGGCAACGATGGAGCAAATGGAGACAGCAGCTGCTGCGACCTTGGAACAATGGCATTGTCAGAACTGTGACCTCTCGCAGTGTCTCGCGGTCATTACCTTCAATTCATGGCCATGTCAACGGAGAACACGAACTGAGAAAATTGAGGTTCAGACCCACGACATTCTTGGGGTGCCCTATCAGGCAAACCCAGCTCTGTGAATTTGCACGATCTTCGTGTCAGTGCCACTGTGATCCTCTATGTGCTGTGTATGCATGTACATGCATTACATTTCATAACATATAATGAAACATTTAAACGTATGCAAACAAACAGACGCATGCAGACACTTACATGTAAACAGACATCTCAGATTTTCTCCACTTTTGGTGGGCACATATGTGACTACATGTGACGTCATGGCTACCATGTCTCATGATCTCTGGTTCATCGGTAAACGCATGTAAACGCCAAGTTTGTCTTGCCAGGTCCTACTTTGGAGTTCACGAATGTGAGGTGGGTTTCACCAAGCGGATCGAAGCGTTTGGTGCTGCCATGTTGGAAGCCCAGATGACCGGAAAGCAACAGCTGCAGTTCGCAGTTTCTGCTAGTTGTTTTTTCCTGTGGCTTTCGTTGAAAATATTTCAGAATGCAACAAATCGAGACATCTAGAACAGTTTAATTACATTGATATTACTTGATATTAGATCTTACATGTCTTGTCACTGGTGGCTGCTCGTTTGATCTCATTTGTGACGATGGCGACAGCTTAGGTCCCAACATGCCCCAACTGTGGACAGGGTCATAGCGTGAGGAACTCAGTTCATCAGTCTCCTCTTTCCTCTGCGGCTCTGTGGCTGTATGAGCGCGCTTGTGGTGAATTTGTGCTTCGCAAAGGTATGTGGGATATCAATGAATTTCACAACTCACCTGTTAACCTTGAAGGGAATTTCACAGCCTTTGAAGGATCTTATTGGAATAGATTCTTTTTATAGGGATCTTGATGCTGCCTTCCACCATCTTCCACCACAGAAAGATGAGGCAACGATGGAGCAAATGGCGACAGCAGCTGCTGCGACCATGGAACAATGGCATTGTCAGAACTGTGACCTCTCACAGTGTCTCGCGGTCATTACCTTCAATTCATGGCCATGTCAACGGAAAACACGAATTGAGAAAATTGAGGTTCAGACCCACGACATTCTTGGGGTGCCCTATCAGGCAAACCCAGCTCTGTGAATTTGCACGATCTTCGTGTCAGTGCCACTGTGATCCTCTATGTGCTGTGTATGCATGTACATGCATTACATTTCATAACATATAATGAAACATTTAAACGTATGCAAACAAACAGACGCATGCAGACACTTACATGTAAACAGACATCTCAGATTTTCTCCACTTTTGGCGGCTACAAATGTGACTACATGTGACGTCATGTGACTACCATGTCTCATGTAGAAATTTTGCCGTTGGCTTGCCATCCCTAAAGAAGGCTCCATAATGAAAAAGTGCCAAAAAGGACCCCTCCCCTCCGAAACCAGCAACACAATATGCGTGTGTGTGTCACCAGTCGTCAACCCCAGGAAAATTCCAAACACAAACTTTAGGAACTAGGGTTCGCAAACATTTGCGAACCCTGCTGAAGTTGAAATTTGTTCAACGCATCGCTTTCTCAGAAATATAAAACCCTACCTCGGAAATTCTCAGCTGGCTGCGACACAAATCCTTAGCGGTGGAAAGTCATTTCGAACAAGGGTTGGCAAATGTTTGTTAAACCTAGCTGAAACAAACAATGTAAAATTCATTTTCTGGGTTTCCGATTCCGTTCAAAAACTCTGAAATTTTGAACTATCAAAAAATTTGAGCTAGGGACGCCACGTCTTCAGTGGCCGCTTCAAAGAGGCACGCCGACTATGGCGCAACACGTGCTGCAAGCACATCTGCCAACCGTCTGGCAAAACTAGGCCGTTCTTCCAACAAATAAACCCAGAGCAAGTTCTCAAGATCTTCTATTGAGGTAAGTTCATCATGTGTTCCAACACACTTGTCCAAAAAATGGCTTTCATACTATGGAAACGTGTTCCGCATGCACATGGCACAAAAAGCAACTTCTGAGTGCGATGGTCCTCCTTGGTGCATAGAAGGAACGCGCGAAACCTGGGTGAAACTGATTGTGTGACAGTTGCGTGCCTGACAGGCAGACAAACAGTAGATCTGATCATAAGCTGAACTTGGCCGACAACAAAGTATAGAGGCGTGCCCTCCACACTGGTCCTGGGTTGCTTCACCGCTGTTGCAAGTTGCAAAACACTGACTGGTAAAATGTTTGGATCCGATTTGGACCCTGAGCCCTTGGAGACTTCCGATTTCTGAGCCACTAGAACATATGTTGACCACATGCTGCAATGCAATAAATTTGGCACAAGTTCCTTCAACTATTTATGAAACGGAAATCATGGAAACAACGCATCATCAGATGCACCCGCACTGGACGCTTCTAGAAAACCAATGAGTTTGCCATCTCTTATTGACATCTTATTGCCATCTCTTATTGACATCTTATTGACATCTTATTGCCCTCTTTCTCTTCCTGTGCCTTCAACCAATGTGGTCAAATGCCTCCCGTCTATCCCCTGTTTTCGCAAGTGGACAAGAACAGGCTAACCTGCTCTACCTGGTTTTGGCTCATGTGGTACCTGCTTGGCTTGGCAACAGCCCCATTTCAGCCGATTTCCTTTCCAGGGTCTGGTGTTTGTAGTCCAAGCTACCAAGTGTGAACGGTGAAGAGGCTCTTGGAGAAAATCAAGCCAAGGTGTCCAACGATATTTTGAAAGACTCATCACATGCAGGCATGACCGCCTGCTTCGTATTGCTTTCCACGTATTATTGGGGTAGAGCTCCAACATGTGTCCAAAGAATTGCAAAGAGATAAAGAAAGTGTGCCAAGTGTACCGTAGCAACTTTGGAGACTTGTTCATTATGTATTATACATATTATTGTATATATATATGATATTAAATATATATATATATTATACATATAGTGCGTTTTTGATTTATTTTGTATCATATATATATAACATATACTTAAACAACGACAGTGTCGTGAGTCCATGGAACGCCTTTCAGAAGTGGTTGTTGCATGAAATCCCGCCTGCCTACAAAGAAGTTCTGCCAGCAGTCATGTTCCCAGATTTGGCCGTTCCAGAATTTATGTGAGTCAGAGGGGTCTCACCGTTTTGCGCTGCTTGCCTCGTGGCATATTCAGACCAGACACTTCCAAATTATTTCGCTATCCGAAAACACCATCACTAACAACAAAGCTTTGGATGCCTTGAGACGACATAGGTCCACTGAAAGCGCATGGCTTGTAAACATCCACTGGCACCCGCGGTATATGTGACATACAGTCCAGTGTGGTGCATTAGAAGGGGGGAAGAAAAAATGCAGGGTGAAGGTAGGCCTTCAGTGGCTGCTGCTGTGGTAACTGGGCAGCTGCGGCCGTTGCAACAACAATTGGCTGCATTTGCCGCCGTTTGACTCTGTGCGCTGCTCGAGGCTTGGCGCAACAGTGTTAACCCAACCTGACATGTATATTCATTGCGTTGCATGACGTGAACTTGTAGTAGAACCTTTCTATATTGCAACGCTCTTCAAGGCCTGACATTCATTGCGGACCCAACCATCAGAGATAGCACTCAAACTAAACAATGGCTCAATGGAAAATAATTCAGGTACAATCTGAGGTGAAAACAGTTTGGAGACCTCCAGAATTCCAAGTCTTGATTGCAAGGTGGCATCGTCTGAGCCGTAGAATTTGTGTGTTAACAAACGCCTCTGGGGTCAGCCGAAGGCATCTATAAATAAACTTCATCGCTGCTGCAAAGCAAAGACGCTGCCGCAGTTTTCGCCGCTTTAGCCCTTCAAGGTTAAAAGATGCGGCGCGTCGGAAGTGTAGCTTGCAATGCTATTCTGGAAATAAAGTTTAGACTTTTACAGGCCTGGGGTTTGGCTGGGATATATATATATAGTTGTTTTTGTTATGGGGGATAGAAACCATCAATTCTAAATGATCCATGGATTAAATGATCCAATTTTCCCCACGTTAAATGTTTCCATTTATAAGTATTGTATTTCAGAAATCTTAGAACGAATCCTATTATCCATGATATCTATCTATCTATTTACCTATCTATCTATCTATCTATCGATCTATCTCTATCTATCTATCTATCTTTCTTATCTATCTATCTTATCTATCTATCGATCTACTCGATCTACTCGATCTACTCGATCTACTCGATCTACTCGATCTACTCGATCTACTCGATCTACTCGATCTACTCGATCTACTCGATCTACTCGATCTACTCGATCTACTCGATCTACTCGATCTACTCGATCTACTCGATCTACTCGAGCTACTCGAGCTACTCGAGCTACTCGAGCTACTCGAGCTACTCGAGCTACTCGAGCTACTCGATCTACTCGATCTACTCGATCTACTCGATCTACTCGATCTACTCGATCTACTCGATCTACTCGATCTACTCGATCTACTCGATCTACTCTATCTACTCTATCTACTCTATCTACTCTATCTACTCTATCTACTCTATCTACTCTATCTACTCTATCTACTCTATCTACTCTATCTACTCTATCTACTCTATCTACTCTATCTACTCTATCTACTCTATCTACTCTATCTACTCTATCTACTCCATCTACTCTATCTACTCTATCTACTCTATCTACTCTATCTACTCTATCTACTCTATCTACTCTATCTACTCTATCTACTCTATCTACTCTATCTACTCTATCTACTCTATCTACTCTATCTACTCTATCTACTCTATCTACTCTATCTACTCTATCTACTATCTAATCTAATCTAATCTAATCTAATCTAATCTAATCTATCTATTTATCTATCTATATATATATATATTTATACATATATCATATTCAATATTATTATATTAGATATTGTATTACATACACACACATATATATATATATATATCGTATTTTCATGTGTATACAATCCCATTACCCACGATATCTCCAATCATTTCAGATCCATCGGAGCCAGGCCTGTGTGGTCTCGGGAATTCAGGAACCACTGAAACCTCTCCCTGCGTCGCTCGGACGATCCTTACGTTTCCGTCCGATTTTGTTCGATTGAATGGGATGATTCGTGGAATGTAACGAGCCAAATTGAGTATGTTTGAATATGATAGTTGGGTACCTGAAAATGGGAGATGGCGCCACATTAAAAAGGCCATTTTGATAAAGGGACATGTTGGAATCTGTTGTGCATGGGGGTAGCCTATTTTCTGACCCACTTATATATATATATAGATAATATAATATATATATATATAATATATATATATATGCAATATAGTATATAAACCTCCCAAATTGAGGTCAAAATTGTTGAACCATGCCACTCCAAGACAGTGTGTGTCATGAAAAAAGGGGAACATTTCATCTAGTGGTCAAAATTTAAGACCCCAGGGGACATCTGATACCATCTGTTGGGGTACCCAATGACTCGACCCACACCCACATCCTGGAATTCAAGGTGATGATATTTTCCGGTAATTCAACATAGCCATGAAACATTGCCCATTGACTTCGATGATTTACAGTACCCAGAATGTTGGTTTTACATGGCAGGGGTTTCCCAAGTCATGGGGCTACCCCAACATACCCCAACCAATCATATCAATCATCCATTTTTGTTGGGATTTTCCATGAAATAAATCAACCAACGATAAAGGGGATCCCCCATTGATCCAACCGAGGTGGCAGTTGTACGCCAAGGATCATCCGGAAGTCTCGGAGGCCGTGGAGACCCAGCAAAATGGTTTCAGAGATTTATCTTGTTGCCAACTATCTATAAAATGAGGTGAACTATATGTATATATATATATTATGTGTATATGTGATTATATATTATAATATGTTTTCATAAATTATGTTCAGAATACATATTCGTATACTGACATTTATTGGGTGGAGGTTTCTAGGATTATTTTTCACCCTCGTAGTATGCTATGACCAGTGGCACCAATGGACTATTTGGTGACTTAGACACCACGGGGAGATCGCAGCCTTCAAATTATCCCGGAGATGAGAACTGGAATCACATGGGCAGTGGGTGTCAGTGTGTATCAGTCAAGCTTGAAATGGGTCATATCGAAGAAATGGGCATACCACACAATGGTTCCTGCTTTTGTAGGGAAATGATGAGAAGCCGTCAGATCTGTTGGGCGCACTATTTTCGGCACATGTTCATACAAGAAAATGGCAAGATGCTTCCATTCGCTGAATTGGAGGAAGGGACATGTTAATTTTGTAGGACACCCTTATAATTCCATATAATTCCTCAAAAAAACTATGGTTTCCGGTTTAAAAAACCTTAAACCAAACCATTGATCCATTGTCCAGGCCTCTTTCGAAGACATCTCAGCTGACATTCGCCAGTGGGGTGACCCAACAACAACCTGTCTGGCTCCTTCGGAGCGTTGGAGGATCATCCTACTTGCCCCAAGTCGTGGCAGTTTGCAACCAACAAATATGTGTAGACAATTATAGAAATATACATGGTATAAATAAAACATATATAATATATAATATAATATTATATAATATTATATTATATTATATTCTATTGTATTATATTATATTATATATATATTACACATATATATATATATTATATTATATTCTATTGTATTATATTATATTATATATATATATATATTACACATATATATATATATATTATATCCACAAAAAATAGGTTAATGGTCCAATTTCCACCCCGCCTCTGAGTAGGGGAAAAAAAGGCTTTCATGGGACCCGGCTACTCTTGCCCAGGCCATTCCAGCAGCAAGCAGACGAGATGAAGCAAAGGCTCCTGAAATGGTCTTGGGGGAAACCATGAAAATGAATAATGGAGGTGAAATGACCAAAATCTGATTTATATAGGATTTGAATCACATTTGTTTATTACATTTTTTGTTGGGGGGGAAGGTATCAAGACTCAACTTAAACCTGACTTGGGATTGGGTGAAATTAATCCAGATGATTGACAGCATCAACTGCATCAACAGGACATCTCAAACCCAAGATGCGGACACCGCCAAGTTTTTTTTTGAAGAGCAACAACAGCACCTTGATTCCTCTAGATTTTTCCTCGAATCAATTGAAGAATCAGCTGTAGAAAAGTACCCCCGCGTTTTGCAGTGCAAATCGCCCCATACCTGGATACATGGAGAAGAAGTTTGGACATGGAATCTTAATCTTATGTGAACTCATGAAGTAGCTCGAAAATGCTCGAAATACCTCATTCATGAAGAGTTTTGCCATGGAATGTTTATCCAATTGATGAAGCTCTGTACAGGCAAGCAACTGATATGGCTTGGTCGGAAAGCAGGGTACCCCTCCATCTAAATCCATTGATTGATTCATCATGTTTCCCCAAAAAAAGTCATCGAATGGCTATGGATACAGTGGGTATATCCCATGTGGCTATGCATCCCACAACATGGGATGAACCAAAAAGCCAAAGATATTGGCACAGTAGGACACCTGGTCCAATGGTGAAAAGTTGGAGTTCTATGGATTAAGCATTTTAGGGACTGGGTGATGTTTCCCTATTAGTTGGGCTTCAGAATTTCCATTGAGTAAAATTGCCAATTGAATTGTGGGATGGCCATGAGCCCATGGCACAAGTTCATTTGGGGAGCAACATGTGCCCATCAAGTTACAGTACCCAGCTTCAGCTCTTTTGAACTTGCTATGTGTCCCCGTCTGCCATGCGACGCCAGATATACTGACGAGCTTGAGAAATATAAGAAGGAGGACCGGGTTGAAGTCGGTATTTATATGTATTTATTTAATGCAATGATATTTATATCCGGGGGCAGAAATTTGAATGGGATGATCAAAGGAAGATTTTGGGATTTGGGACTCAGGGCCCAGGGTTTATTTCGACAGGTGAATCATGGTGAATCGGTGACGGGTAGAGCTTTTGGGCTGTGAATGGCCCCGGGGAATTCCTTGGTCGAGTCACATCATGTTCAAATCCGATGTTTGGAGGTTTATATATCATTATAATTATGGAATAATCATTAGAGAATCTAGATTTATAGTTACTGGGATAAAATCTGAAAATCTGATAATCATTAGATAATTGACTCTTTTCCCAGCCACACATGGGATAATCACATGGATAATCCCTGAACAAATATCAAAACATGGGAGAATGAACTTTTTAAAAGTCACATCAGACAATCCCATTTTTTGGGTCAGCCATCCCACTACCTCGCCTGAAGGAAAACATCCCAAAACTCTTTGTTTGAAGGGTAGGAATAAATCATCATAAATCCCCTTAACAATAAGCAGTTGGCATGGGATGTTTCCCCCTAACCATCATTCGGAATCCCCTTTTAAATAAATCATGATAATCATAATCATAATAAATCATCATTTGCCTAGATTATTATAGAAACAAACATAAACAATACGAAGGGACAGAGATCAAGATTTGGTACCGTATTCCACCTGGATGGTCACTGATGATTAGATACAGCCACGGAAGAAAATCCCATTCTTTGCTACACACCCATTGTTTTGGTTGGTTCGAGGTACCTTTATATTGCTGGATGATGCAAAATGCATCTATTTTGCTATTAAAAAAAGTTTGTTTGCATTGTTTTTTGCTGCCGAAACCACAGAAACCAACACGGTTCCTGGTTCAAAACACATGGTAATGAAGCAGAACAGCATAACCTAAGACTAAGTCCATAGAGTTTCATGGTGATTAATGGTGATTAATGGTGATGAATGGTGATTTATGATAGTTCCCATATGTAACATATGTATGTATGTATATATATATACATATACCATATTAGATCCCCAGTTCGATCTCGGTCTGCTCCTGAGTCGTCCTCATTGCGTTGAGGACAACGAAGAGCTGCTTCTTGGTTCCTCCAGCGGCGCGGTGACGCGCATCAAAGTGAGTCTGGGGGCCTGGCGGGTCCTGGATCATGGGGATTTCCATAAATGAGGATACCCCAATAGCTGGATGGTTTGTTTTATGGAAAATCCTGTTAAGATGGATAATTTAGAGGTATCCCCATTTTAGGAAACCTCCATATAATGAATGTAATTATACTGAAGGAAGATTGAACATGGTCCATTTTACCCACAAGAACGGTGGTATAGTGGTATATCTAAAATTTAGCGAATACGAATATATTATAGTTATATTGATATAAATATATATATATATACGTATGTATAGTCGGAATGACAAGGGTGATGTTGCCCTCCAGTAGCCCAAGCCATGCGGAAAACCCATGGCGAAATCCAACGAAAATTCGATGGATTTCACAGCTGCAGAAGAGATACGGAGATTACGATTACTGGTACCCTCTGGTAAATTGACATAGACCCTGGCAGATAGGGGTTGGAAGACTAGTTTCCATTAAAAAAATGTGATTTTCAGGGTCTATGTTAATTTACCAGGGGGTAAGTTAGCATAGATATGGACCATCACATGATTTTATTGGCAAATCAATACCAATCATGGGCCAATAAATGTGATATTATAGATTAGTTATAATAGATATTAGTCATAAATGATCAAATGGGCCATTGTCCATAGCAAGCTGTGACATATTGTTAAAACATACAAATTGTTGCCTTTAGCAACGAACAGGCCATGCCAAGCCATGGCGCTTGCCATGGCGCTTGCCATGGCGCTTGCCATGGCGCTTGCCATGGCCCGGTTTGATGATTGACCTATCAAAAATGAGATTAGTCCATAACAGGATTACTACGGATAACAGGAATATATATATATATCATGGACATTCATGGAAGCATTTGGATGATCATGGACATATATGACCTATATGACCTATGAATAACTGCAGGGATGATTTTCAAACTGCGTTCACGTTGTCAGGCGGCCTCATCCAAACTAAGAAATGCCTTGGGGTTTTTGTTGCATGGTCAAACATGTTCACGGCTGACATATGATATTTGAAAAACTCTTGCTGGAAATTTACTTTTGTATATATGGAAAAAACATATTTGTATTTGGATATGGTTGCTTGAAAAACACATAAACATTCTAGATATTTCCCGGCTGACCTGGTTTTTCACCTGGTTTTTCTAGGCAGCCCGCGACCTGAGGTTCTGTGCTGGTAACAAACCGGCTGATTCGAGGTCGACGATGAGTTGAGGGATGATTACAGCAGTATTGGTGAACTATCTCGATTTGAAATCATTTGAATGTGCTCAACCCCTGTTGGTGGATGATTATGGAGGCCTTTACTACCCAAATCTACCCAACATTGAATGAGGATTGTCATGCTCGTTCAATACTCCCTGCCCCCCTGAAATTGAGAGTTCCACCCAATCAAGATAATCAAGACCATTGTTTTGTATTACTGTTTGTATGTGATTGTATGTGTATGTATGTGTATATAATATTTTATATATGTATATCTAATCATGTATATATAATACACTGTATTTGATGCTATTATATACGTTTCATTTCAATGTATAATTATAATATAATATGCACATATATATACCTAGATCTTCATGGATGCTTTAATTTTAGTCGCTTCAGGAAAAGCAGAAATTTCAGCTCTTGATGTCACAAAAGTGCCGCTGATGGAAAAAATTGCCGCCAGCCCCGCCGGCACTGAGTTACCCAAAACACAACAGCCTCACAATTTGTACCCCTGAATCAAAAAGATAATGGTCAACATCATTCAAGTTCTTTCAGCTGTTTGATTGCAATAAATATTCCTATTTGGGTATATAACGATGATTGAGATGGCCAATGTTGCAGGTCAATGGGTTGCCCTCTTCTGAAACACATCCAAGTGGTTTACCTAATCGATGGCGTTGGATCCCAAAGCCTCAACCCAAATCCCACTTCAACAGCTCTTTCGCACCGGACATTGCGATCGATGACATCGCATTTCTGCAGGGCAGCCCAGATCACCGGGTGATCCTTTGGCATTTCAACTTCATTTGTTGTTTCCTGAATCGTCGGTACACCGATTTGGCCTTTGTCAAGTAGAGCTGAAGAGCACGTGGCGAAGCAGTCCGAGCTGACACTCTACGAATTAGTCTTGAAATTTTTCCCACTATGTCTTCATTCATTTCACATCCGAACAGCTGCAAATTTGGGACGAGGGAAGCATCTCTGTTTTGTAGTACCTTCAATACATCAAGTTTCGCATGGCAGATCAGGTGGTACTTAGATTTCATACCAAAACCAGTAAAGCCATACTTGTGCATCGCAAGAAAAGCACAAGCATTGTAATTGCGAGCAAATGCATGCATTTCTTTGTACAATTTGCCACCGCAAACTTTGTTCAACCATAGGTGGTGGGAGTAGCAGATCCTTTGTAAGGTTCTGGCTGAGTCAGCTGCATTCACCATGTGTTTCAAAACAGTCGAATCTTCATCCTTCAGCGGTGCGTTTTGAAACCCAACGAGCATAGTATGCACCCAAGCCAGCAAGTGTGAAGTATCAGACCCCTTACAGTTCACCCAAGGGAACGCATGCCATGAAGGACTGTTGAAGAAAGAGAGGGAAAAACCTCTGAGCGCAGGTGTCCTCCCAGTGGTCTTGCAAAACCAGCGAAAATGAAAATAGGCCCTGTCCAGCAAGACATCACGACGATTACTTTCACCATCCACATCAAAGTAGTGCATCTTGGCCAGGAGCATCACGCAACTGGCAATGAAGTCTCTGTATATACTCCCTGCTTCGTATTGTGGAAAATGTCCCGGCGAAAAAACCGTTCGTAGGGAGGATTATCATCCCCACCTTCGTATTCAAACGGTATGTGACACAAAATTGGCTTCACAGAAAAGGGACGGACAGTGTAACAAGTTGGACCCCACAACGGCTCATGGGTTGAGTCTTCAAATGGTAGCTCAGGAGTACCTGCCATGCATTCATGGCACATTGGTTTGCCAATGGAAATTTGGGAGCCAAATGATCGCTCAAGTTCAGCAATACGCTGCACCCATTTCAAGTCCCCTTTGCTGCCAGTACATGCTCCAAACCACCGACGGCCACCACTGCAAAATCCAGTTTCAAACAAAATGTTGAAGTCCCGGACGATCTCAGTCAAAACTGCATCTACTAATTCCTTGTTCTTCTTAGGAAGCGCAGCCAAAACAAATTTTGTCAAGAAAGAATGCTGTTTCAAGTTCGTAGTCTGATAGCAGGCAGGGTTCATGGCTGAAGCTGGGGCACTATGGTCCAAGCGTAACCTTTTCCTGGCTGGCTCATCAAGGCTACAATCCTCGCAAGTCGAAGCACCCTTTTTGTTGACCCAGTTGGCCCAAGTGTCCAACCCCACGCAAGTCTCCATCATAAGAATGGTGGTGTTGCCTCTTTTCAAACCACGTCCCTCATCTCCATGAATCGCCAAAGCAAAAGTGTTGGATAAAGAACGCTCAGACTTTTGTTCTTTGAAAAGACAGTGTGTCGGGTGTATATGGGAATAAGCTTTCCAGAATGATTCCAGCTGCGCTTGCCCATCATCCAGGTTGGGGCAACCACCCATCAACAATTCAGGTGCTTTTTGTGTCAAGTAGTTCAAGAAGTCCAATGGTTTGATGTAAGCAAATTTCACTGTTTCACCATCATGCTCCACATCCACATAGGACAATGGAATTTTCCAAGTCAAGCCCCATTTGTTGATAAAATAATGTGCATCACGGCTTGCATTTTTGCGACTACGTTCTCCGCTGAGACCTGGCTGCACCTCCTCTCTTGCTACAGCAGCAAAATGAGAAAGTGTAGCAGCTGGAGCCTCAGAAGCTACCAGGGTGATGGGCTAAGACTGGCCAGCTTCATGGTGGTATGATTCAAAAGGGTATCTCATCCAAGATGTTTGATTTTTCCCCACCTGCCAGGTGAGGGTTGTTAGATTTTATGTCAGTTGCCTGCTCCTCTCCTCTCCTCCTCCTCCTCCTGCTCAACCGCGATCCACGCTCAGTGTTCCCTGCCGGACCTCAACCACGACCATCCCCGCCCAGTGTTCCCTGCCGGACCTCAACCACGACCATCCACGCCCAGTGTTCCCTGCCGGACCTCAACCGCGAGTATCCACGCCAAGTGTTCCCTGCCGGACCTCATGTAGGAAGATATGGGACAAAGAATGTGCAGAAGAAAGTTAGAAAGAATGTCAGACAAGTATGGTTAAGCAAACCTGTTGAGAGCTCTGGAGTTTACTTCACATGGCCCACTGACATGTTTATATCCTGTTTGACAGACTGACATGCACAATGACCTGCCAGGTGAAACAAATGATTGGGATAGTTAGTTGGGCAAAAGTCCCGTGACAAAAGCTTCAGACAAAAGTGGTGTCAACAAGCTGTTTTGAAATGTCATGGTGGGGATCACTCGAAGCAAAGTAATTTATTTTTTGCTGGGATTTAAGTTTTGAGTCCCCAACGCCATCAGCTAAAACCTCCGCATAGTTGTGCGCAGTTTCTCCAGGCGGTTCTGGTCGATGTTGGGCACCTGGCAAGAATTAGGGTCAGGCAAGAATAAGAGGTGGATTGATGTCAAGGGGCTGCCCAAGATCTTTGCCCAACAGTAATGGTTCCCACACCAAATCCAAGCGGTAGTGGTAGTCCTCTCTTTGTTGTTGTTTTGAGACCCAAATGACCCAACCAGAAAAAAAACAAGGTAAGGGATAAGCCCACTTCAGCATTCCATGATCAAACAGCACCCATTTTTGAAGCAGCTGGGAAAGCCAAGCGTTCTCGATGATTTCATGGCACATGGATAGTGCCCACATCATAGTTGGCACGACTGAAGATGAAATGACTGAAAAATATAACATCTTTTTGTGTTTGAATTACACAAATCCAACCATGACTGTGGGTAGCAGACTCCAAAGCCCAGCTCGAATTGCAAATGGCACTGGATTGCGACACACGCTTTACCCCAGCGTGCGTGGCACGAAAGATACCAAACCTAGACTTTAAACATTTTACTGCTGCCTGCGCTTACCTTTGCCCTGGCCCTTGCTATGGTCAGGGGAACGGTGTTCTTCCTTTGCCGCACGTCTGCTCTGAGGTTTCGGCTTCGGCTTCGCCTTCCCATGGGCCTTCGCCTTCGCTTTGGGCTCAGCAGAGGTCTGCTTGGGCTGAAAAGGCCTGACAGAGTAACACAAGTCAAAAGGCTAAGCTTCAGCTGAAGATATTACAGCCCAAGATTGTTTTAACATTTTTTTTCAAGATGTTTATTTGCCAAGCTTTTGGGACTTGAGAAGAATCCCTGCCTGGCCCTGGCTTCGAGTGCCAACGACGATGCCGCCCTGCCAGAACATTGCAGCCCCTTCGCTGTTGTTTCAATTTCAACACATGTGAAAAACATTAACGGGTGATTTGGGGGATCAACTATTGTAAACGAAAATGCTGAACCCCCACCTGGTCATAGCCTTGTCAACCAATTTCTTCAGATCTTCCTCTTCCCTTGGCCAAGAAAGAAAGCTATGTCAAGTGGTTGAATACTGTTTAAGGCCCAACACCATGCAATACTTGTCACTATGTACAAGATATGCATTGGACAAGCAACTCTCTCTTGAATCCTTGAACCACACCCTTGGAGTAGGCATTCGATATCTCCGTGTGAATCTCCTCTAGCGATGTCACTGAAGCACTCAGGGCCGCTGCCAGCCTGGGATGAAGGATGTTCAGTTAAGAGGGGGCAACAGGAACAAAGTAAACTAAGCTGTGGTAATAGCCAGCAGTTGTCCCAATACAGTTTCAATCAAAAGACCTGGTTTGCACTTCTGTCAGCTGCCCATCTTGTGGAGCCACAAACTTTACCTTGAATGCGGCGACCTTGCTGATCCGCTTTGCCAACGCAGTCCTCAGATATCCAACATAGGCCACTACCCCCAAGTCATGGAGATCCAGATTAATTCCTTAAGCCTAGGGAGTTTGATGTCAAGTTTCAGATACTTGTTCAGGGATGCACTGGGTAAAGCATCTGGGTCAGCCTCCGGGATGCCAAGCTGTTTCCTCAACTTGATGCCTGCATCGTCATTGGTGTCGTCATCCGACTTCGTCAGGTCAACATCATCATTGCCTGGAGACCAGGAGGGCAAAGGGCTTGGCAGGACGAGGTTGGAAGTTCGTGGGTTAGAGAATTTTAAAAAGGAAGGCGCCAAAAACTGTCCACAACACCATTTTGGTCCGACCTGTTCGACCATAAATAACATGAGGGTTACCCAGGTCCCAGTAAGTAATCTAATAGTCTGTAAGTAATTAATACATGAAAACGAATTGTACAGATAACGGTACTTGGTCTGGCCTTCTTGTCCATCAGTAAAGGGGCCCTCATGGCTGAGGGACATTCCACCAATACCCTTCTCATGCAAGCGGGCTCGCTTCGTGACCTCCACTCGGGAGGCTTGCCTGGGATTTCAAAGGTTCACCGATTCCTACTTTACGTGATTAATGAATGCTGGTTCTTTTGCTGGTCAGAGAAGGGGTGGTGGTGCAGCCACGAAACTTGTAGCTTCCCTTCACGGCCTTCTCGACATAGAACAAGGTGATTTGTTGGTAGGTATCACGCCTGCAGGAGCGGGGCACCGAACATATTCTTTCTTTAACTGATGACATGCATGAATATATAATCCAAAAATAAAGGGCAAGAAAGAAGAATGAAAGAAAGAACAAAAGATAAAAAGGTAAAAGGATGGACGGATGGATGGATCGATAGATGGATAGATGGATGAATAGACGGATAGATGGATGAATGGATCGATAGATGGATGGATAGATGGATAGGTGAATAGAACAAAAAAACAAATAAATACATAGATAGATCAATAAATAAATGGGTGGATGAATAGATGGATAGATGGATAGAGGGATAGATACCGAGATGGATAGATGGAAAGATAGTCTAGGTAGATAGATAGTCAGATAGGTAGATAGATGGATAGATGGATGGTTGGATGGATGGATAGATGGATAGATAGACAGACAGACAGACAGACAGACAGATCTTCAGGTGTTCTAAATAGGTCAATTCATGGGCAAGTCTTACAGACCAAGTGGAAGAAACAAGCAGATGGATAGAGAGATGGGTTCAATCGATCAATGGATGGGTGGACAAAAGGGCAGCTGGGCAGATAGAGAAACAAATAGATTCACAAGCAAACACATAAACTTAAATAATAGATATGTCAAAAACAAAAATTATAGTTGTATCGATGGACATGGACATGAACATCACTAAAATTAACTTGCTAGTGATTTTTATCTCCACAAGCAAGATGTGTCATCCTCTGCCAGCCAGCACCCCACAGGAAATCCCAGCGGAAGGTGCCGCAATTACATGCTTGGGGCCTCAAGAGCTTCTTTGGCTGGGATCGGCAGTGCTTCTTGACGGCTTCTATGCGCTGCCTCAAATCAGATTCTAGATGGGGAGAATTTACTATAATAGGCTGACAGGCGAAAACCATACCCAGTAGCAACCATAGTGGGAAATCCAGCCCAAACAATTGTTAAATTCAACATGAGGAGCTCAGACCACCCCCAAGATTCCATAGTGGCTTGGGTAACAAATTCGCCCTCGATGGTTACCTCGCACTCCGTCATCTCGGATTTCAAAACTTCAACCTCGCAGATGAATGTTTCCTAAGGGCGGCAGATATTCTGAATTAGAAAATATCCCTGGGAGGCAGTGCCCATAGACGAGACATAAATACGAAGAATACAAAGGGATATCTAAGTTACGAACCATGTTTCCGGGTCATACCCACAGCGTTTGAAGATGTCTTCCAAAAGCCTTCTCTTGTTGCCTTTTGATTTCCAATCATTCCAGATCTCATCGCTCACCTTCTTGCTACCATCAGCCCGTTTGGTGAAAATTCTCTTGGAACGACTCCGGATGGCTTCCGGTGTCAGATGGTGTTCATGTGTTTTGAACCGTGGGGCCAATGCATCACTGATATCTGGAATCTCATCCCAATCAGCCTCAAAGGGTTCTGCCTCCACATGGGTCCCCGGATAACTTTGAATGGTCCCATCGGAATTGGAAATGGTTCCTGGGCTAGCATTTGGGGAATCTGGGTTTGGCAACCTGTTTGGCTCAGCCATAATTGCCTTTCTTTCACTCTCTGACAACACAGGGATCCTGGCCACCTGTGGTGCTGAAGTGGGGCTCGGTTTGGGCCGGGGCTGTTGTGGAGTAACCAACCCCTGAGGTGCATAGACGTTGGAAACCACTGTCTTTTTGTTGGAAATGAACTCTTCATCCGAATCGTTGTCACGTTGGGTCTCTGGGAAACCTGTGGGTACCTCTGCGCTGGCTGAGGCTGAAAGACTTTGCTGTGGCGAAGGGATCCCCTTCACTGCAGGTGGCAGGGCCCCCTGCTTCACAAGGGTCTCCAGTTCCTGAGATGATGGGGCTGGCAACTATGTCATGCCTTAAAGTATGCCCCAATGTATCCAAACATTATATAACATATCCCCAAGCTCAGTCATGTGGATGTTAGCGTGCATGAACCTGGATAAGGGTATTGAAACTGAAAACGTCAAATATTGTAATAAAAAACAATTGTTGCTATTTGGTTTTACTGTAGCATGTAATGTTCCCTTACAATCCATAGACTTGGGTTTTGACGGTGTCTTTTCACCAACTGATGGGGTGGTAAACTTAAGTAACCTACTTGCCCATATTACATCCTATGTTCAACAGACCCATTGGAAGTTTGAAGACAGGGCACTGCTAGATGCCTTTTCATTTCTTCTTCGGAAAGGGACTCCACAGCTTGTCGTTCATAGTGTTGCCGAGCTTGGTCACATGATGTCATCAATGTCGCACAAGACCACGCTCGAGAGAGCATGGGAACCATGGTAGAGCTAAAGGTAGCAAGCTGCAATGGCTAGTGTAAAAATATATATGCTTCAAGATCTAATGTCAAACAAGGGCAGTTGGAAATTCGCCATGTTGACTCTGTGTGAAGTTAGTTGCCATCTCACCAACCCCCATCAAACACATTGCCACTAACTTTTTTTCGTACCTGGAGTTGCACATCTTGCAATCAGCAACGTCCTAGTGGTGAGGTACCACAAGGCTAGAGGCAGTTCAATTGGTGGGCTGAAAGGAATGAAGATCGTTTCCCAGCAGCTTCACAAAACAACAGTTAATTTATAGGCTTGTACTTTTTTGACCCAAAAACACCAGTCGGGGAAAAGCGCCGTTTGGCCGCTAAAAAGCGCCGTTTGGCCGGCAAAAAGCGCCGCTGCCAAAATCTATTTTTTTACAATATACCCCATCAGACCCAAAATTAATATTTAGAGACCCTTTCAATCCACCGATTGGCTGTCCAAAGGGTCCTCCCATAGCTCCATCCTATCAGGAAACAATGCCCGGTATTCATCGGGCAGTCTCAAGTCGTGACAGCCCCTCAGGTACTGAATTGTGCCTCCAAGCTCTGCTGTGGACCAGGAGCTGCAGGGAACGGCTTGGATAAGCCTGCTTGTGGGAGTCTGCATATCCACCTGGGCATTGCGACAATGGGAGAACATCAACATGAACATAGGAGACAATGGGACATAGTACATGAACATGGGGAGAACCACTCAAAATGATCCCATACTGTTATTCTAGTTCGGCCCAGGCAACAAAAACACGAAAATATTGAGAAATATATTGAACACTAATCTGGTTGAAGGCTCTGGTAGCTTCCATGTGGGTTCTTCTTCACGCATGTGCATGGCAGCTTGAATGATTCTACCAGCAAACTTAGCTGGATAGCTCCTGAGAGTTGGTTTTGCAAATATATCATTTTCATCCCTGCAAACTTGTACAAGAAGAACCCCAAATTGTAAATTGGCAAAAACAATTTAACCACTTTCTGAGGCTAGGGGCTGCGTTGACTTTAGTGCCTTTGTACCATGATAACGCAGCTTCCCTTTTCCATCTCGATATTTGGTCGTAGTCTGCACTTCTGTAGGATTGAGTTTACGGTCAAGTTTTCCAGTGCAAAGTAGCTTCACAGCTTTCCCATTAGATACCAAAAGAGTTCTTTTGGGCGAGCTCCCACCACACAAACGCATCCACATCGCCACTCGGTACACCTGGCAGGGCAGGTAGCATCAGCGAAGAGGACAGGTCACACGGGGGGAAAGGTTGCTACCATACCTGAACCCAGTTCAAATTATTACGAGAGATATGGTGGAAATATTACAGGTTTGTAAGTTTTGGTTTCTTGACTTCGGGGGTTGCAGCATTCCAAAACTTCCCCACTAACATGACTACATGACATGGCCTGGTTTCCTGCCATCATCAACTTCTTCAACGCTTCCTTGATATACTTGTAGTGGAAGAAAAGCGATGAACCAGGTTGTTCAATTATGAACCGGACATTCATACACCCAAAAAGTAGAAGCAAAAGACCAGTCCTCCAGGGTTGATAAATTCGGGCTCTTCTTTAACAACACAACAATAACAACAACATGTCCCCAAATAGACAGATCTGATTGGACAAACCCTGTCCGGCATGCCAACTTGTTAGCTTTTCTATTTTGAACCAAAGTCTCATCACCACCTGGAACTAGAATACTTCTTTTGCTGGTGCCAATATTGATGCTTATCCATGTTGAACAGGGTGGTGCAAGCATGGCCACCAGGACGCCAAAAGATGACTGCATGGCCAACACCACGGCTAACCTCACAGCCCAGGTGGAGGCAGGTAGTGACATTCCAGGGTGTGTAAGAAACAAATCAGATCTATCAGTGGGAAAAAAAACAATACAAAACATGCCAACAGAATGGAAACTCAGGGACGCAAAGCCACTGTCCCCGCAAAAGTCCATTGAATTGCGATGGGGATGTCGACGATGACGACGATTTGGTTTCCGTTTTGGGACAAAACCTCTTGATATTTCAAAGGATGCCACAACCATGCCAATTTTGGCTGCAAGGGAAGAAATCCTTCCAAGTCCCGAAAAGTATTCGATCATCTCCCATTCTTCCCTCCCAGCCAGCGGTCCCGCCACCAAGCATCCACATAGAAGCACTAGTAAAATAAAGTCCTGGGATGCCAGACTGGTTTGTAGTCTTCCCCATTGAAAGGAAACAAGTGAGTATACAGCTTATTTCTGGGTGTTCTGAATTAATGCAGCTCATGGGTCTCTAGGTGCATTGATTGCCACAAGGCGCCGCAACACCAGTGAAATTTCATCGGGCGACATGGTGTCAGCTGCGGTTTGCTGCTGTGAACTTGAAAATGGCTCCACACAGTGGTGACTTTCCATTGCGCTTGCAAAAATATTTTTCCTTCTCACAAATTATGTGTTGACTGTTGACATCGTTTCAACCCCGGAATAATAACCAGTCACACCCATGGCCCCCTGGCCCCTCCCAGTCGGAGCAGCTAATCATGCAGGTAGCACCACCCTTGGCGACAAAGAACCCACGGCTAGCAAGGAAGGCTGGGCCGCGTCTTGGCGGCATTCAAGACGTACCTGTGGCAGAAGTGGCTGAAGGGAAAAACTTGAACTGGGCTACCAAAAAGGGTTAGAATCACTACAGGTGGTATATTGAACTCTTTTAAACTGTAATGTTTCTGGGGGCTACGAATTTAGCAAAAGGGCATTTGCAAAAATAGCGAGTCTGTACTGGTAAAGTAGCTATGATATACCCAGGAATTAAATTGACTCTTCACAAGATAATGTTTCTCCAGGTCGAAACGTGTAGATGCAAACCGATTCAAACAAACAAAGTTTTTTTGCGCATTCGATCAGTTGAAATTTTGGCTAGCCATGTTCAGCACAGAAAGCCATCTCTCTTGAACTTGTACCCAACAGCTACGACCCAATGAAGCTGTCCCAGCCCAGCATCATCATGAGGGCCCATACCAAAAAGGCGAGGGGAAAACAAATCAGTTGTTTTGCTACTTGACCATGTTGTATCATGTTGTATCTATACATTTCATCAATAAATAATAGTGTTCACTTAACAACATGTGGGGCCCTTGGGTAAGACTGGGGCAGCTCCAAAGATAAGGACATCTAGGCCATTCAGGCATCCAGGAACCATACGCTAGAGGCAGCAAGCCAAGTATCGTGCCGACAATGGCAGCCCGATACAACCCCGAATCCACACAAGCATTGCAGCTTGTATGCCACCACAAAATGCCAAGCTCAGCAGTCCTTGAAGTAGCTACCTGGGAGTTTTGATTCAGAACCAGAGTGCCGGAGTCTCTTGAGTCTCAACTGAAAGGTGGTAAGGAGGGCTGAAACGATTCAGGGGTTTGAACTGTGGGAAGGATGAAGCTGTCGGAAGGATGCTTGAAACAATACCATCAACAATGCCATCGGGAATGAGGATTGACATGATACTGCAAAAAATATACTAAATTCACCATGGGACGGACAGAGTCATAGCTCAGAAAATGTGCGGCCTTCTCCTCGGCAATCTCCATGAGCTCTTTTTCGGAAGCATCGGGGACCTGCCTGAGATCTGTGAAAGCAAAGTTCCACCACTTGCCCTGCAGGGTACCGGGTATTGAAATGCCAGACAACATGTAAAGCTCTCACCCCAAAAAAACCCAAAACCACTAAAAACCTCAAACATTTTGGTGGTTTGGTGATTTGCTGGGGTCCACTAGCTAAGCTTGCTGTTGCCCAGTTCGACTGTGAACCCCAACAGGCTCCAATAGATTCAATAACTTTTTGGAAGGTAGCGAGCCTCCACCTTGGAGGAGTTCAGGGCAACCATGGGCCAGATCTGATTCTCGTAGACCTTCCTCAAAACGTCAAACCTCAACTTTGCTTTTCCTGTCTTTGGTGCTGCCCTCCCTGCAAAAGTTTTCTTGCCGGTGGCATCACCATCCTCCTCAGCTCCACCTTCGTCTTCAGCCTGCTCTGGGGCAGCTTCGCCCTCAGCTGCCTTAGACTTCATCTTCTTGCTTGCTTTGACCTCCCCTGCTTTCTCCCGCTTCTCCTTCTTCGCTGGCTTCTCGGCCTTCTTCTTCTTCTTCTCTGCCTCTGTGTCACCATCAGCATGGGAACCTGCAGTCTTCACCCGCTTGGGTTCCGGTCTGCTCTTTGCTGCAGAGCGGGGACGGACTGACTTGGTCTTGGCCTTGGCCTTGGCCACAATGGCCTGGGGCGGCTGCGCAGAATCGTCACCATCCGAAGCTACTGCCTCGAAAGCATCAGAGAGGTTCTGCCGGGCATCATCAGACTCACTGGCAGCATCCGAAGCCACAACTTCAACGGGGGCTGCCATCTTGGAACGCTTGGCCCGTGTGGCAGCACGAGCAGCAGGGCGCTTGATTGCGGTGGGTGCCCTGCCTCGTCGAGGCGGCTTGGCTGGTGCTGCAGGAGCAGAATCCATCTTCTGGATCTTACCCTTGGAATCTTTGAAGGCATGCTGGTCCTCCCTCCGAACCATTGGGAAATGATCACATTCAGAATCATCACCCAGGTCCTGTTCAAGGTCATCGGGTCTGGCATCCTTGGGCTCCGGATCAGCTTGGGTCATCCCTTCACGGGGATCGCCGGCAGCAGGAAGATCATCGCCAGCTGGGCCCTCATCCTCAGGGATATCAGCAGGAACCTGGGATTCCTCAGTCTCAGGAACTTGGCGTGGATCACGCAAAGGCGAAGGCGTCATCTCACCCTCCAAGGGCTCAGCCGCCTTCGCAGCATCCAACACAACCTGGCTCTAAACCTCCTCAGGCATGGGCAAGGTCTGCAAATTATCAGGGCCTTGGATGGATAATGTCAAGGAAACAGAAGCAAGCTGAAAGTTTGGGCTTGGGGGTTGTACAGTGTAGGCTCTTACACCCATACAAAATAGACAACAAAACAGCGACCAAGGTTTTACTATACGTATATACATTATAAAAACAATGACATGATGATGATGGTGATATTTTTTTGGAAGCAGAATAATTTGTTTATCACTTGCCTAGTTGCATGCATGCGTGGGCGGTGGCCCTGCGACCTCCGGCACTTCAGGCTGCTCAGCGGAAGACTTCGCCGCAGAAGCGTCCAAGGCTTGCTTGCGCTTCTCGAGACAGTTCCTGGGGATGGGCTGCAACAAGTTTTTTGATCAAACTTTATTAATGCTACCGCCCTGTGGGATGCCCCCTGTTATCTGGACCAATGCAACCCTATAGAATTTGCAATTCCTCATCCTAAAGTATCTCAACCCCTAATCTATGCTTAATTGGGGGTAGTTTTGATCGGCTCATGTAACCCTTCCTAATCAATGAAACATAGAATAAAAATTGATTTACCGATAAGCACCGAAAGTATTTCCCCACCTGCCAGTGAGGGTTGTTAGATTTTATGTCAGTTGCCTGCTCCTCTCCTCTCCTCTCCTCTCCTCTCCTCTCCTCTCCTCTCCTCTCCTCTCCTCTCCTCTCCTCCTCCTCCTCCTCCTGCTCAACCGCGATCCACGCTCAGTGTTCCCTGCCGGACCTCCACCACGACCATCCCCGCCCAGTGTTCCCTGCCGGACCTCAACCACGACCATCCACGCCCAGTGTTCCCTGCCGGACCTCAACCGCGAGTATCCACGCCAAGTGTTCCCTGCCGGATCTCATGTAGGAAGATCTGGGACAAAGAATGTGCAGAAGAAAGTTAGAAAGAATGTCAGACAAGTATGTTTAAGCAAACCTGTTGAGAGCTCTGGAGTTTACTTCACATGGCCCACTGACATGTTTATATCCTGTTTGACAGACTGACATGCACAATGACCTGCCAGGTGAAACAAATGATTGGGATAGTTAGTTGGGCAAAAGTCCCGTGACAAAAGCTTCAGACAAAAGTGGTGTCAACAAGCTGTTTTGAAATGTCATGGTGGGGATCACTCGAAGCAAAGCATTTTTTTTTGGATTGGCCACCATTTTTACTTGGCTAGACCTTATGTTTTGTTATTCCATAAAGTTCAAAATTGGGACCACCGAGTTTCTTCAAGGAATCGATTCGCTCTTGAATCCAAATCCTTTGTGTTGGGTCCAGCGGCTTGTCAAGGGGAATACTGGAAGGGGGATATGGCAAAGTTGGAAGCTCATCACTCCCTGCAGCCTCCACTCCTTCATCTTCAGCCTCAACCACATCTCCAACTTCACCCTTGCCAACCTCCTCTCCACCTTCGCCCTCAACACTCTCCCTCCCACCTTCGCCCTCATCAACCTCCATTGCACCCCCATCCACAGGAAAAAAATGTTCCTCTTCCTCTGCACCCTCGCCGGCAGGCATGAGAGCACCGGGTCCATCGCCATCCTCGCCATCATCATCACTGACGTTCATGAGGCCAGGTTGGGAGTTGGCTTCTTCCCCCCAATGTTCATGAAGGATTGCGTAGAAGTTGTTCAGCAGCGGGTACTGGGCTAGAAGGGACCCAAGGACACCAGAAAAGATAATGCAGTAAACCCAGAAGATCCTCATCAGTAACGAACAACCTAAATACCCCATCTTCGCACACATGAGACAACACAAACATCCCAAACAGAAGTTTTGATTGAGTTGGCCACATTCACCTCTACGGTCAAGGGTAGATCCTTAAATTTGTGGTTTATGGTACATTTAGTGATTGAATCATGCCCCACAAAAATGATGGACGAACCAGTTGACCATTGGGGTTTGAAATTGCATAATTATAAAGAGTTTTTTCCTCAAGTAATTGTGCACTAGGATCTTTGTTCTTGGCACCAGTCAAAAACCGCCGAATGCCATGATTGAAAAGCACTTTGATGCCATAGCCATCAAGGTGGTTGAGGCGATCATCTTGGGTGGCCCCCAGCATGTTTCTCAAATTGGCGACCTGCCAGGGATTGTCAATGAAATGGGGGGCTCCCTGATCTGGAAATTTTCTAAGTCATCCTGAAAAAATCGATGTCTCGTTTTATTGAACCATTGGAAAATTATCCCATCCCATTGTATTGGTTAGGCAATGGATGTTCCTGATATTGGCTATGAAAAAGTAAGTCCCCCAATAAACTTATGACACCTTATACTGACCCATCAACAGAAGTATGTTTTAGTGGATCCCTTTTGTCAATAAACAATGAAACAATGAATTATCCACCGTCACCCCTGGATAGCCAAGTCGTAAAACCCATTTGCCTATCATGTAAGGCACCCTTTTAACAGATTTGTTTGGGGCATGTAAACTTGTCTATGGGACCCGTGGCCTCCTTCCTGCACATGTCAATCTTCACAGCAGTAGCTACAGAATGTTGTGGGCACCAAAAGCGGGCTAGGACTTCCAATGCCACATGGTTCATACTCATTGCTTTGACGGACTTGACGCCAATAGCATCATCATTGACCCATCTCGTAAAATGGCCACCCGTCAACAAACGATTTCGAACCACTTGTTGGGATTCCCACATGTGGGCTAAACTGCTATGAGCAGCATCCACTGGTGGGATCACCACAGCATCTGGTGGGATCAAAGCCTTTGGGGGCATGGAATGCAAAGTCTCAGAATTCCCAGGTTGCCCCAGGTCAAAAAGACAAGTAAAGCTTCACTTGGGCCACAAAATCCTTCCAAGGTTTCTTTCTGTCACCATTCCCAGTGAACATCGCTATGACCCACTGCCCCTTCCCTGGTGGCGCACTGGCTGTGCAAAGTGCCAGGTTGCAGAAGCATGGCCAGTCGCGGCTGAGCTTGTGGAGTCTATAAAATCATAGCACTACCCAGGTCTATCCAAAAAATCTTTATAGAATATAGCCAAACGCTTTTTGATTGAGAGGCTTGGGTAAGTGGAACACCCCATGGAAGGGGGTGACACTTTGGAAGTTTCACTCTGTTGATTTGAAGCTTTGCGAAAACAGAACCTTGGAGATGTAAACTTAGTTGGGCCAAAACCCTCAAAACATCAAAAGCGCTTTCACTATGAAAAAGCGCCGCTAGAGGTGCAAAAGCATTTCTTGCCCAAACAACCAAAAAAAGGATGGTCTGCGAGGATGCAGGTATATATATAT
>CAMXCT020000859.1:290-203008 GCA_947184155.2 Cladocopium goreaui | reverse complement strand
GGTGCGCCTTTTCCTTGCGAAGACTACGTCTTACGCAAGGGAGGCAAGACACACCATCCCCAAAATATGAAAACAACATTCCATGAACAGCCACGGAAATCCCTGATATCAATACATTCGGTTCATTGTCCCACAATCTATGTTTACGCTACCTAGACCTTCAAAAACTCTATAATATTTGCACGTTTGGACTACTGCACATGTGGGCCGTTTTGACCTTTCCCCGCCGCTCCGCCCTGAAAAGGGGGTCGGCGGCACCAGGGTGTTAGCCCATTTATAATATATTGACTATTGTTATTATTATTGTTATTATTATTATTATTTATTATTATTATTATTATATATATATTATATATAATATATACAATATGATATATATATATATACATATGTATATATATATACGTAATGGCCGCGGAACCGAACCGGGAACCGGCGAACCGGGCCAACAAGAATCGAACCGTAATGGAACCGAACCGGCACTGCCGAAACCGAACGGAAAGCGGTGGAACCGAACCGTGACGGAACCGAACCGTAATGGAACCGAACCGGCAATGCAGAAACCGAACCGGAAAGCGGTGGAACCGAACCGTGACGGAACCGAACCGTAATGGAACCGAACCGGCACTGCCGAAACCGAACCGGAAAGCGGTGGAACCGAACCGTGACGGAACCGAACCGTAATGGAACCGAACCGGCAATGCAGAAACCGAACCGGAAAGTGGTGGAACCGAACCGTCGAGGAACCGAACCGTAATGGAACCGAACCGACATGGCAGAAACCGAACCGGGAACCGGTGGAACCGAACTGTTAGAAGGTTCCGAGAAAGAAAAGCAACGAACATCATAGTTTTGTCCACAAATGTCCATAGATATCCCATTGAAATTGGGACAAGACCGAGGCGATGTGCCAAATTTCATTGAGGCCGCACGAGCAGCACCAGCTTTAGTGGCATGAGCAGCCATGAGCAGCCAAAAAAACAATTTCTTTCTTTCATTCGAACTGCAATGAAGTACATAATGGAACACGATGGCACACGATGTACTGTGCCAAATCATGAAAAATCATACCATATCATGCCAAAATTGAAACAGGAACAATGATTAACGATGTCATACGATGTCATACTTTTGTTTTTCAGCGCTGCATGCACCCAGCAGCGACCCAAAGTCAATGTTGGAGTGATATTACATGCCTGAGAGACGGGGATGCTTGGTACCCTTTGGAGGTTTATCCCAATACCCAAAACTCTGGCAGCCAAGATCGTGACCAGAGGAAAGATCACTGGCACCAGTTCCCCTTACTTGGATGAGATGATGATGACAAACGTGAGACAGTTTCAAATACAAAGGTTTCCAAACGACAAACGTTTTCAAACAAGACTTTGTGCAGAAGTTGTGAACTCAGTTTCAAAGTTGTGGGTTACTCAGAAAGAGACCAACAAACCATACCCCACAACCATCTTTCTGAGGACACTTTAAAACCCAGGACGTTTTCGAGTTTTCTGTGCGCAAGTTCCGAGCTTAGTTATTGAGCATGGATCTTAGTTGGTGATGTCACAGGTGTCTGGAACTTAGTTGTATGGGTTCAGAACTTAGTTGCCTTACAAACGGTATGGTAGGCTATAGATACTTCGGTGTACAGCACTACTGTCCAAGAGGGGTGTGAAAGTTTGGTGAGGGGCTACGTATCGGCCTGGATTGCGCCATGTTGCGCCAGGCCCACCCTATCTACCCTATCCTTGGCCAAAAAACGGTTTTGACGTTCACAAACCATCAGCAGCAGCAGCAGCAGCCCTAATCAACATCACGTTCCTTCAGAGCGGATTTGCGCTGCTGTCCACGGAGGCGCCTGCAGCGTCGACCCATGATCTTGCTTGTCCGCCTGCAGACATGCCACTCACCGCGCTGCTGCTTAGACACATCGCAATCGACGCAGTCCTTGCTTGGTGTCACATCACCCGTTGGGTTGTAGACACGCTTGCTATCAGGGCGAGGCTTTGGTGGCGGTGACTCACCGATGTCATCTTTTGCCTCATTGTTTGAGTCTTCTGCTTCCGTGTTCTCCATTTGAGCAAGCCGGGCCTCCATTCCGTCCAGCCTAGAGGCCATCTCATCAAGGAAACGAAACATCATGGACTTCAGGCTTTCAGCTTCACCGCCAAGGATATACCGTTGCCTTCGTCTTTGGAGATGTCGGAGGCTTCTGAGGTGGGGCAAGGAAGGCAATCGTCAGGACCCTTCTGACGCTTGCGACGAAGTGGCAGATCATGTCGCCAAGAAGTGCTCGTAGCCACCGCTTCCAAGATGCGAGGCTCCATGATCCGATTGACCTCAATTGCCGGGCAGGTTCGAGGGTAGCATGATATGTCATTCGAAATGAATCACTGCTGCAACGTCCAAGTATTGCCTTCAAAGGCTTGGTCAGGTCAGATCAATACATATAATGTTTGCCTCTGATTAGAAGCCTGGTACCCTATTGTGAGAAATTTCTTGCTCCTAATTCAGTAACATGCTAATTGTTGGGGGGGAGCCTCTATTGTGAGAATTTTTTTCCAGATTTATTTTTTCATTTTTTTTTCCAAATGCTTTTTGTTTGAAATTAATTAATTACTTTATTTATTAATTTCTTTTTATTTTTAGTTTATCTAGTTTTATTTTATTTTTTATTTTTACTTTTTACTTTTTCATTTTTATTTTAATTGTATTTACTATTGTTTCATTTTTTTCATTATTTCCTTTTTTAATTATTTTTTTTATTGCTTTATTATTCATTAAGATATTAATTACCCTATGAGTGGCTCAGTTACTCAATAATATAATTGTCTGGATGGTACTCTATTGTGAGCACCAACTTTTGGGAGTGAAAAAAAATAAAACCTTTTCTCCACCTTTCTTTGGCTAAAACTGGTCCCTTTACTTTAGAAGGCAATGTTTGTGTTAAAGCTTTAAAATGCAAGGTTTCCCAAATAATTAGATGCCTTATTAAACCCTTATTAAAAAACAGCATCCAGACAATTTTTCAAGGGGGTACCTCATGAGTGGCCCAGTTACTCAATAATATAATTGTCTGGATGGTACTCTATTGTGAGCACCCACTTTTGGGAGTGAAAAAAAAATAAAACCTTTTCTCCACCTTTCTTTGGCTAAAGCTGGTGCCTTTACTTCAGAAAGCTATATTTGCGTTAAAGCTTTAAAATGCAAGGTTTTCCAAATAATTAGATGCCTTATTAAACCCTTATTAAAAAACAGCACCCAGACAATTTTTCAAGGGTATACCTCATGATTGGCTCAGTTACTCAATAATATAATTGTTTGGATGGTACTCTATTGTGAGCACCAACTTTTGGGAGTGAAAAAAAAAACATTTCTCCACCTTTCTTTGGGTAAAGCTGGTCCTTTTACTTTAGAAAGCCATATTTATGCTAAAGCTTTAAAATGCAAGGTTTTCCAACTAATTAGATGCCTTATTAAACCCTTATTAAAAAACAGCACTCAGACAATTTTTCAAGGGGATACCTCATGATTGGCTCAGTTACTCAATAATATAATTGTTTGGATGGTACTCTATTGTGAGCACCAACTTTTGGGAGTGAAAAAAAAGCAAAACCCTTTCTCCACCTTTCTTTGGGTAAAGCTGGCCCTTTCACTTTAGAAAGCCATATTTATGCTAAAGCTTTAAAATGCAAGGTTTTCCAAATAATTAGATGCCTTATTAAACCCTTATTAAAAAACAGCACCCAGACAATTTTTCAAGGGTATACCTCATGATTGGCTCAGTTACTCAATAATATAATTGTTTGGATGGTACTCTATTGTGAGCACCAACTTTTGGGAGTGAAAAAAAACATTTCTCCACCTTTCTTTGGGTAAAGCTGGTCCTTTTACTTTAGAAAGCCATATTTATGCTAAAGCTTTAAAATGCAAAGTTTTCCAAATAATTAGATGCCTTATTAAACCCTTATTAAAAAACAGCATTCAGACAATTTTTCAAGGGGATACCTCATGATTGGCTCAGTTACTCAATAATATAATTGTTTGGATGGTACTCTATTGTGAGCACCAACTTTTGGGAGTGAAAAAAAAATAAAAGTAAATTAAAAGTAAATTGAAATCAATTGAAAGTAAATTGAAAGTAAAGTAAAAGTAAATTGAAATCAATTGCAAGTAAATTGAAATCAATTGAAAGTAAATCAAAAGTAAATTGAAATCAATTGAAAGTAAATTGAAATCAATTGAAAGTAAATTAAAAGTAAATTGAAATCAATTGAAAATAAATTGAAATCAATTGAAAGTAAATTAAAAGTAAATTGAAATCAATTGAAAGTAAATTGAAAGTAAATTAAAAGTAAATTGAAATCAATTGAAAGTAAATTGAAAGTAAATTAAAAGTAAATTGAAATCAATTGAAAGTAAATTGAAATCAATTGAAAGTAAATTGAAATCAATTGAAATCAATTGAAAGTAAATTGAAATCAATTGAAAATAAATTGAAATCAATTGAAAGTAAATTGAAATCCTTTCTTAAGTTGATTGACCAAAAAAATGTTGAGGGGGGGCAAAAAAAAGTGCGAGTTATAGAGTATCCTCAAATTGTTTGGGGGGGGGGGCCCCTCACACTAATCAGAGGCACACATTACTGATATATGATGATAAATATTGTGTCAATCATTATCGATCGCATATACCACAGTGTCCTACGAGAATATACCATCCATCCAACATCATCGAACAGCTCAAGGACATACAAGAAGTCATGGGACCGTCTCGTGCCCCATGTCCACTTGATGCCTGATCCCCCTGCATCAAATTTTATTGGAGCATATTGGCGCACATGGAACCATCATGCATCCTAGCTGCACTGCCTTTCTTCCTCTCCAATGGAACCGGAAGAGACAAAGGCCGACAATCCTCCACATGCTAACCACCTTCCACGGCTATGTCCTTCAACTGATTTCAACTGCACGTGGCCAAACAATCAAATTTCGGACAACAACGAGGATATCCTTGGATATCGTTGGAACGAACGGAATGACATGCAGGAGCACGCAAGGAAAATGTGGGAACAATTAGGAACCAAAGTTCCCGGCCAAGCAAGGACATATCGAAACCTGCCCGAATATCTTCGAACATGAATCGTTCCTTGCTATTCCTGGATGATGACGCATCGAGACTGTGTTACTTTGGATGACGTGTGTGGAGGGCATGGTATTATCAATATGACACAGGCAGCTTAGGGCAAGACATGGCAAAACAGATCCCAAGTACAAAAACATTAATAAAAAGGTTCCCAAAACGGAAGCCCATATGCCCCAAAAGATTCTAGACATATCCTCGTATATCTTCATATATCTTCATATGTCTTCAACAATATTCCATAATATTCCATTAAATCCCCAAGACGCCCTATGTTTAACAATTCAATATTGGTAAATGTTGGTAAATCCATTTCTCCAATATGATAATTCGAGGGTTTCCGATCACTGTCTCATCATGTCTCATCATTGATTTCTGAAAGGGTAGGCTATAGATGGCCATAGTAGGTTCAAGACATGTGAAATTGGTGGCGCACCAGTCATCAAGCATCGACGAACAAATGGAACAACATGGGCTACCCCGACATGGGAGCGTCAGAAGGCTACCCACGAGCATCCATGAGCATGTATGAGATTGTATAAGCAGGAAGTATGCACAATATGCCCCAACATGAACCTAACATGGGACCAGCATTGGCGGACAACTGTGTTCTGCGGACCTCCACGACCTTTTCTTTGGTCAGGAGTTTCGCAAGCCACCACAGCTGGATAGTCAATGCAGATCCGTGCACGGCCTTGTTCTCGATCATCATGGAGTCGGCAACCGTGGGCGGTGTCAGGCATTCGGAGCTATAAATAGCCAGCCGCGCATGGCCGCACATAAGATTTTAACATTTTGCAACTGATGTCTTTCTAAGGTCTGCCGTGGTCTGTTGTAGTCCGCTTCTATGATTCTATATGATCTGCCCATCGACTCTGACACGTAGAGCATACTGCTGCAAGCAGCTGCGCTTTTTTTCATATTTTGGCGGGCAAATACGATCGCATCAGCAACCTTACATGTGCAACGACGCCCTGGAGCATCCTGGATCAAGGCTCAACACAGTCATCCCACATTTGCCTCTATATCTGCCAAAATCTTCCAAAAAAATATTAAATATCTGGAATCTAGACCCGCGTGGGCCTGCGATGGCCTTCAATGGCCTTGACTTGAGTGGGACTTTGTCTCTTTTCGATTCGGGCTGATGGGAAAATTGCCTGATGCACTCCGCAAGGACTGGACTTCTGTGGCCAGGAACTGCACCAAATCCATGGGCTTGTCACTACTCGATCCTGTAAATCCAGGGGCTTTACAAATATCATAGTCCCTGGCCTGGAAATCCAAAAGGCAAGCTCAGATGGGGCTTCTCGGCCCAAACAATTGGAACCGTACGAGCCGGAAAACCGAACCGTCCAGACCCGAACCGCTTAGGAACCGAACCGAACATGCTTTAGGTTCGGTTCCGTGAAACCGAACCGGCCCAGAGTGGAACCGAACCGTATAAGAATCGAACAGACCATGCTTCGGGTTCGGTTCCGCGAAAGCAAACCGAACCGAACCATGGCCATACTGTGTATATATATATATATTATGTATATTTATAGGTATTATGGAATATCCCCACTATGGGCTACTTATATTAAGTTACTACCAATTTATTAGCAAGTATCACATCACCATCAATTTATACCATTCTATACCCAAGTAGGTATATCTTATTTATGTGAAGACTTTATTTAGTAGTATCGCCATTTTCTCAAGTACCGTGGTAGTTTAACATAGCTATGGAAACTCACCATTTTTGACAGGTAAATCAGCGAACTAAATGGCAATGGTTTCAATAGCGAACTGTTTAATTACCAGAGGGTAAATCCATTATTATCCCATTAGTATCCAATGATTATCACTGTCAAACCATGTAGAACACCATGAAATCCCATTAAAACATCATAAAATCCCATTACAACATCATAAAATCCAATTAAAACATCATAACATCCCATTGAAAGATCATAACATCCCATCAAATCCCATATAAACCCACCATTCCCAGAACCCATCACCACTTCTTCATCCCAGCATCCGGGGCATCGGCGGAGCAACCTTTGGCCAGCAGGTAGTGGGCCACGTCCAAGGAGCCGCCCGCGGCCGCGAAGTGCATGGCCCGGCTGCCCACGGAACCGTTCTCCTGGGGCAGGGAAGGGGACAATTTGTGATGCTAAGGACCTAAGGTCAACGAATGGATAGTAATACCCTCTGGTAAACTAACATAACTATGGAAAATCACCATGTTTAATGGGTAAATCCACTATAAATGCTCATTTCCAATAGCTATGTTAAATGACCAGAGGGTAAGGTAAACGAATGGATAGTAATAATCAAATATGAATGGATTATCCCTAAGGTAATTATTATCCAGAGATGAGTAAACCCTAAGGTAGTACAGCGAAGTTGCTGTGTAGATGTTAATTCTAAGTTAACTCGGTCTATGGTATAGCTTGGAAACCTGGTATCTAAAATGCAAGATTTTGGTGGTTTCAGAAAACATGAGGCCCTTATCTACAAACAGATATGGATATGGCAAGATATTGGCACTGATATATTTGCCAGTAAAAAGTGGGCAGAGTTGGTTCGAAGCCATTGCTTTGGTCACTTGTGGGCTGCAACTTGGAATGCACTAGGAAGAGGCCTATGTGTAGATGGTTCCTCTGCTATCACTACTGCCAGTGTCCCTGGAAAGCAGATAAGTTTTTTCCAACATCTTGTCAATGATGTTCTGCCATGTTTCACCTCATCAGTTCCACACGTCCAACTTTTTCTATCCATCTTCATATATATATATATATTAGTGTGTATATATATAGTATATATATAGTATATATATAGTATATATATATAGTATATATATAGTATATATATATAGTATATATATAGTGTATATATATAGTATATATATAGCTTTTCTTGATCACAGCAGGATATCTCATCGTTTTTGCCGGATATGTTTATTGTATGGTCTTCCTGCCACAGGTCCTCCTCCTGTTTCTGGCTCATGGGCACCCAAAACTCATTGGTGTGGCCTGCTTTAACCTGCTGTTGTTGCTTACTTTACCTTAATTTGAATCCCCAAATTTCGGTCAAATTTGGCATATAATTTTGGCCATATCATTCCAAGTAATTTCAGGTGACAAACAATGCACAACAAATCTAGAAACCAGCAGGTTAAATGCACCTCAGCACAGATTTGGTGTGGTATCTCGGAGCTGGGCTCAGATGGACCAAGTCTCCATGAGGAATTCCACGATCCGAAGGTGGTTGTGCCTGCCGGGCCACATCCATTGGATGGCGAATGTGGCTTAAAAAGAGTTGGAACTTCATGATACTTACTGGTTGGTGGTTGAGCCACCCCTCTGAAAAATATGAAAGTCCGTTGGGATCATTATTCCCAATATATGATATATATGGAAAACTAAAAAATGTTCCAAACCACTAACCAGCTTAGACTCAGAAATCTTCCAAAAGCATCCAGCCAAATCCCGACGAATCGAAGCACCGCCGTGTTAAACCCCGGCCTTGCTGCCGCCTCCACCGGCAGCAACGGCGGCTGGCCGCCCACCACATGTGGCGAGGCACCACGGACATAGAGGAACTGGGTCGCTGGAAGGTGACCGATGGAAGCAGCTAACAGCCTCGGTTGAACCATGGGACTGGTCGATCAATGGGGGGTTTAACCAATATCTACCCCCAGCTTGCGAACTCGAAAATCGTCATTTTTTGTAGGTAAATCAATTGGAAGTCATGTTCAATAGCTATATTAAATTACCAGAGGGTAACATTGTTGAACCAACCGCCAATAGGGTTTCCCAAAAAAAAGATGATGGTTGCGCTGCTTTCCAGCAAACATTTAGCATTAAATCACATCGCCCCAGAGATGGAAAAACAATGTTTTTTCAATCCAAAAGATCTACTTTCATGGTGGGGTCTCTCTATAAATCAATATAACTATGCTGAAATATCACCACAATATCTGGATAAATTAGAAGAGATCAACCAAAATTGTGGGGCTATTTTGAGGGCCCCGTCACCCCAATCCAATTCCCATGATTCTGCCACAGTCACTTAGAAAAAACTGTTGAGAACATTATTCAGAAACCAAAATCATGCATGACAGAATGAGTTATCATTGTCAGCCATGCTCCACATGTTCAATGGGGGGTTTCCTAAAAAATGGGTACCCAAATCATCCATTTAATTGGGATTTTCCCTTATACCCTCTGGTAAACTAACATAGCTATGGAAAATCACCATTTTTAATGGGTAAATCCACTATAAATGGCCATTTTCAATAGCTACGTTGACATAACCAGAGGGTAAATGGGATTTTCCCTTATAAACCAACCAGCTATTGGGTATCCCCCATGGAGTTTCCCCCTGTTCAACCGAGCCGCAGGGGCGTGAGCCCAAAGGGCGCTGTATCAGGCGGCAGCCCGCGGTCCAGCAACAGAGCCATCTCTGCCAGACCGTGGCGGTGTTCCTGGCTGCTGAAAGGTGAAAGGCCTGAAACACTCAGAAAACTCTCGGCAAAATCGTGATTTTACTGGGGGAAATGGTGGTTTTTAGTATGTTTTACTGGGGAAAATGGTGGTTTTAATCCCAACTTATCCCAAAGTCGTGATTTAAACACCAAAGATGCATGGCAAAAATCCATCAGAAATAAAGGTTCAACGACATATGCTGGGCAACTGTACCTCCAATTGTTGGATGGTTCCACATGCCGCTGGTGGTTTTTTTCTACATACACGGCTTGTTTTGAGCATAACACCTACGTACCATAATCCATATCTGTTACAGCTTGCTTGCTGTCTGATGAGCACGGCAATCGAAGCAAAAATACAGCCATATACTGTCCCAGAACTGCACCCCTATATTTGAGGGTCAAAACCAATCGTTCCTGGAAAAAAATATCTTGAACCAATCCAGCAAATCTGACAGCTCAACCAGCCCTAACAGCTCAACCAGCCCTAACAGCGCCTCGTTGGCCAAGGCAATTTCAATCCGCCTGGAAGGCTTCCCTCTCAACATAGATCTAGATCATGACCCAGGAATTACCGCCAATATCAGCATCTCTAGAACTATACCCTTGGCATCCACATGTTGGGTAGCACAATCCGCATTATAGTCGCGTGTACTGTTGTTTGCCCCTGAAAAATTGGAGAGCATGAGAAAATCATGGAGCGCAACCCCCAGAAACCCACCAATCCAGTATGTCAAAGTCTGCTGGCTGGGTCACCCCGGTTTCATATTTTGCTGGGTTAACCATGATTCTGTTCACTACTTTTAAGCTGTCACTTTGATCTTATCATCTAAGCGCAAGTCGATTTTTTACCCAATGTTTGTTCATGCACGACTCTTTGGATGTGCTAGACACAGTAACCCACAAATCCCGGAATTGGTCAGTGGCTGAAAACTCACCCAACACCGAAACCATGCCAGCCTTCTTTTGGGACAAGAAATAGACAGGCTGGCCAAGATGGGGAACCCCCATCTACCATCATGAACTCCCAAAAAAATGACCATGTTAGGAAAGCATGATCAACCATCAGGCTGTAGAGGTTTTCCCATCATCTTCAAAAACCAATCCATGATATTCCGAGAAAATTGGACTAGACTGGGGATTTGAGTCCGAAATCAACACCAGTCACTTCTATATTATATATTTATATATACAGTATGTATATATAATTATGTCTGTACATATATATATATATATATGTGTGTTTCATGATATATCTACCATAACCCTTAGTTATGTTTGTTCATAAACTATCATAAATTTGATGTGTTGATCAATACTAATATACACTAATGTTAAACACCAATAATTGATGGGTTTATATACTACCATCTGGGTATTGAACATAACTACGGAAAATGGTCACCTGGTCCATTGATAGATGATTCACCATGACTTACCCATAAGAAAGAGTGATTTTTCACGGCGAGGTTAAACAAAAATCATTGTAATAATACGGTAGAAACAAACAATACCTATAGAAACCCCTATCGTAATTGTGATATACCTACCATAAATTCATAGTTCACCTAGTTATATCATGATTATATTCACTATCTTCACATTTTGAGATTTACCCTCTGGCAATTTAACATAGCAATTGAAAATGGCCCATAGAAATAGTTGATTCTACCTATTAAGAATGGTGATTGTCATATTTTCTACAGTTATGTTAGTTTACCAGAGGGTAAGCATCAACGCTGGGGATTTACAAAACATTATAAAACCAACTATTTTCGGGATTCTCCATGTATGGAAACCATTGGAAACCCCCATTTTGAGATTTATAAACCCATCATTTCTCCCGGTTTCCCCCGGTGCCTCCAGCTGTGCCGTTGCGCCGCCGCACTCATCTCCGTCTGCGGCGCCCAGGGCGCCGTCAGCGGCGGCCGGCCGCTGAGGAGGCGCCGGGCGCACGCCCAACGGAGGAGGAAACGGAAGATGCGGGTGGCCGCCACCAAGTTTTCCTTGGGCAAAAATATGGGGATGTTTAGCATCTACCCTCTGGTAAACATAGTAAAAACTATGGAAAGATTCACCATGCTATTAATGGGTAAATCCACTATTTCAATGGCAATTTTCAATAGCTATGTTAGTTTACCAGAGGGTTGGTATTTGTTTGTTGTATCTATATGTTTATAGCAAAAAAATGGGGTATGAACATGGGGGATGCCTCTAACATCTATGATTTATAGTATCTGTAATATGTTTATAGGAAAAAAATATGGGGAATGCAAACTGCACCTGTAGGATTATATAGGTATTTATAGTATCTATATGTTTATAGGAGGATTTATAGGATGTTTCTACATCAGCTAAGTTGTAATATATATATATATGTATATTATATATATATATATTATATTATATATGTTATATATATATATGTTATATTATATATGTTATATTATATATGTTATATATATATATATGTGTGTGTGTCCATGAGTTTGAGGAAAATCCTATCTAATAACATTTAGTATATGAGACTAAATCATGGGGATGTATACTATGGATGTATAAGCATATAGATCTATGGATGTATATGATATTCCTAATATCTATATATATATATGCGTGTATATATATATATATATCCTACATGTTAGATAACTAATGTACTATGTTGGGAACATGAATTCGGACTATATAAATCTTATCTAACTAATATAGGATATTATATATTATATATATCAGTTATCTAACTTAGGATGTATATTAGTTGTCTAATAACATGTACTAGACTATGCTGTTATTAGTACCATTATCAATCTGTATATAACATATGAGTATCTTTTGATATGATATGGTTTGGGATTTCCCATGGCGACCTACCAGCCTGGGTTGATATAAGCGCCAACTTCCCCTTGACGGAAAGGATATGATATGGGTGTGGGTCCAGGCATATGATAACCAACATTTTGTATCGAGGGTTACATGGATAAAATGTGCTAATTACTACATTACTACATGTGTGGCTTCATCAACACACATGGGTCTAGAGTGGTTTAAGATCTAGGAAACATATGGAAAAATGAAGTACAGTCAGCCAACTTTCCTGTGGTATGGCGAAGAATTCACAATATAACATGGATATTCATCCCTGGAATCACCCGGGTCAGGAATCACACGATCAAGAATCATCGTTCTCACAAGCCCTGCCATACTATGAGAATCAACAAGGTACAGTAATGCAAGGACAATACCACAACGTATTACATGGTAACCGCCTGACAATACGGCCTCAGTAACCACAATTATAAATACAGCAATTCTTATGCTCAATCCATAGATGTTCATTCTAGGAACACATTATATACAGCGGGTCATTGAGCCACACATGATATGTAACAAGCTGTAAGCAACATATTTTTTAGAATCAATTATCAAGACCAAAATATCATAACAAACCCTGGCCCCACATGAAATACTTTGCAACTCATATGGGTCTGTCTGAAAATGCGGTGCACCCCCAAATGGCAATTTTAATAGGGAGAATGGTGATAAATCACACATATCTCTTATAAAATCACTAATCGAAAACTCATCCATCATATGGGTCTGCACTCATATACCATGGGATATCCCATTGTCTAGCAAATTTACAACTCACATACCATGTACCCTCCAGTAAATTCACATAGACCCTAGCCTTTTTCGGGGTTGCAAGACTAGTTTCCACTAAAGTTCTTGGGTGTTTTCAGGGTCGAAGTGTTAATTTACCAGAGGGTACATCATACATACTGTGGATGGAAGAAATCCTGCACCAGCTGATATATGGTTTATCCCATTATTACTAGGGTTTCAACCATCCAAGGTGGTGCAGGATTTCTTCCATCCACAGTATCATACACATTCACCAGAAAAAACACCTAACTCTTGGCCTTAAATCTCCCGTTGCGGTCCCAGTCGCCGCCATGGGTGGCACTTGCCAGGAGACCCGGGACAAGGCGTTGTAAAAGTTGGAGTGGCTGTAACTTGGACATGAGGCCTTCAACAGGAAGCTGATCCTCGACTCAGAAGTCATAGTAAAACCCTGGGTGAATTGATGTGTTTGAGGAAAATTTGAATGATGTCGAAAACTGACACCTGATGTTTGAGGAAAATTTGAAGCTGATCCACTGAAGATCATCTCCATAATCTGGAAGTAATGTTTCAGAATGCTATCAAGTAATTGAGTGAAGGGAAACAAACACAGGGAAACCACCAGTTTCTTTGCGAATTCGCTGATAAAAGGTATTAAAGTAGACGTTCCCTTTTGAAGTCTGAAAGACCAGTCTTATTTGCCAAACCCTTCATCAATCCAAGCCCCTCAAGCCAGAAATCAGTTTTTGGAAATGGGTGTCGAGAGCAAAATATGACTCCATCTATCCTGACCACACGTGTTTAGGACACGAAATCAGCATTTCAAACAAGATCAAACAAGCAAGAGCGAAGCGCTTATTAAATGGAGACCCAATATCTCCACATCAGGATTGTCATCAGCCATCATCAGCCAAAACATGCCCGTGAGGACCTTCATCCAGCAAGATTTTGGGTGTCAAAACTGTTCCCAAAGGCTACCGGGTACCCCAAATTTCATGCCACAACATGCCCCATATGATACAAACCATCTGATATCATGTCTGCGGCACACATGGCCGTGGATCAATTTTAAGCCCCCTAAGCCCACAAGAGCGTTGTATCTTCAAAATAAAGTATGGATGGTAAAGTATCGTCAAGTTTCCAGTGGTAGGGCTTGCCAATTCAACCCAATTGTCAAGCCGAAGCTTCTGGTTTGACTCCTGGTGTTCTTCAGTTCGCGTTCATTAATCATTCATCGAGCTTAACGCTACTTCCAGATTTTGGCTGAGGCGCAGGAAACTCTTGAAGTCTTCGGGCTGGGCCACGCGCACCAAATGAAGCAGCTGACGGTCCAATTCTTCCATCAACCGCTCCGTCAACCTGCCACTTGGGAGATGGTGCTGGCTACAATGGGGCAATTCAGAAAGGAGCAGAATAGTGCAGAACATGGAACATAGCACAACAAAACTAACACTCAGCTAAAAAAAGGTGGCTAGAACATAGCAATCATCTTCTAACAACAACAGCAACAACATTACCCCATTTCCCCACCTTGGATCCGCCACCCCCATCATCAAGGTGGGCGAAAAGCTGGGCTGCGCCCGGCGTCTCTCGTGGCCGCCGCCCGACACGGCGCGCAGCAGCTGCGGCGGCGCGGCGCCGCCGGGCGTCTTGGCGCTGATGGCGCGCTGCAGCGCCGGAGGCGGCAGGAGCTTTGGCTGGGAACTGGCAGCCTGGCGTCGGGCCGTTAGGGCGTTAGGGCTTGGGATTAATGGTAGTTAATGATAGCTAATAGTGATTAATAGTGGTTAATAATGGTTAATATTGGTTCATATTGGTGAATAATGATCATGTATGATATTTATGGTGATTGTTAAATGATAATTGATGTTAGTAGAGCAATGATCATAAACACCAATGTACATAATGGTGTCTTTACCCACTGGGCTTTTTGTGGATGGTGGATCCGCTTTTGCTTTACCAACACATGGGATTTGATGGGAAGAGTCTAAAGGATTAATGGGATTTAATTTAATGGAGTATTTTTATAGGGTATATCATCTACAAACTAAAGTTAATTGCGATTTAACGGGACTTGAGATTAAAAAGTTCATATTCGTAATGCGGAGATTAACCACCAAATATGGGGATATCTTATGGGTGTCACAATCGCATAGATCGAATTGCAGCTAAATATGATTTGGTTGTGTCTGAACATTTGGGTAATTACAAGATATTGCAAGTTTAATTACTGAGAAATTGATGACTTACCTGTGGATTTAGGGATACTAAGTTACTAGTTTCAACAAACTCAAAGGTAATCAGTTCTTTCCACTTAGTGGACATACCCCCAATACAAATATTGGATATTCATCTTTCATCACTTTTTGTAGGATCCTAAGTGCCTTTCATCTGGTGGATCTCTGATGCCAGCCTTACAGCCCGTGATCAGCTCATTGTACAGGAACGAAGCCAAGGATTTCAAGGCCAACTGCCCCGGCGCGCGCGGGATGGGCTTGGTGAGGGCACAACGCTTCAGCTTGTCGAGCAGCTCGTGCACGCCTTGGATGTAGCTTGGAGAATGGAAGATACGGCAGGGAAATATACAAACCAGAAGCCCTTGCAACAACATATTGAGATTGAATAATTAATGAAGATTAACTAATTACATGAGAAAGAATGGTTCAGAATAGAGATTCTACCAACAACTTTGCTGAGGGTGACGTTTTCAACGTGTCTGGCAGATTCTTGAAGGGTGACAACCACCTTCACAACCGCGGCACCCACGCGCTCAGCATAGGCAGGAAAGCCCTTCTCAATCGACTGCTGAATGCTGATGCCGGTGTGCTGTTCAATGAGCCTCGAGTCTTTCGAGTGCCCTTCCAAGTACTTAGAAAATTGGTGTATGTGCACCCATTATGACTTGGGACTTTTACCAATTTGAAAATGGGTTGTTGGCAAAGTCGAAGCTTTTTTTATCTCTATGCAAATCCAGCAGGGGCTAAAGAAACCCAACAAACATGACAGCAAGGACTGGGAGACTTAGAGACGGGGAGTTCCCGTTGTTTGATAAGTCCATGAATAAAACAGACATTATTAAACAGAAGTATCCTTTTTAACAGTTCAACAATGCAAGAGTGGTGCTGCTGCTTGATGCTAACCCTATCATTGCTGAATCATTGGATCAGTTTTCAGATTTTTTTAACAGACACCTGGCTGGTTGTTACCATCAAAAAAACTGGGGTTTTCCAGTTTCAAATTTCCCATCGTCCAAAATGGGTTATTAATATGTATATATATATGGATGGACAAATTGCAATAGTTCACTAAACTGAAATAAGACCTATACTGGGATAATTAGTTGTCAGTACTAACCATCATTCCAGTGACGTCATACTGTAGATCATTATGATTCATCCAATATATGATACAGTAATTGCTCTTCATCAATTCATCCAAGACGCCCAGCCAATTCGTCCAACGACATGCCGGAGGCATTGGGCACCGACACTGGCTGGCGCTTCTTTCCCTGTAGGAAGAACTTCCTGGCGTCTGGGGTGAGCTCCTTTTGGCTCCCTGAGGATTTCTGAGATTATGAGCTTTGTTATCCCCAAATGATTATATAACATATAATATAGGATTATCCTATGCTTGATAGTTATAACTATATATATATATAGTTGGTTGTCCTATGGTTGATAGGTCTTATAGTTGGCTATCCTATGGTCAATCACCAACTTTCCTATGTCTCAACCATCCAACTCTTTGAGGATAGCACACCAGACCGGCTATGACCAATGCACCTCACAGTTGCGGAGCCCAAAAAGAAATGACGTTCTTCCCCCACAACGCATGAACAACAAAAAATACTATATATATATTATTATATAATACTATGACAGGAAATGTGTTATAAGAAAATACTATGGACTACAATGAAATTCTGTGAAGGAAAGGATTTAAAAAAATACTAAAGTATGCCCAGACCACTTTGAGATCTTGTTTGGGGAGACTCCTTGAGACTCACTACCAAACAAAAATGAGCAGTGGTTGGTTGGTTCATAGGATTTTCCACACTGGATAGTGACAATACTAACAGTCCCCAATATCTTGGATAGTCGGATAGGATTTTCCATAATGGATAGTGATACTCAACCTGGAAGAGCCCCTTTTGTTGCTGTCCAAGCATCACATTCGGGATGTGAGGCTCTGGGAAGTATCTGCTTTGCAGTTCCTTAGTCATGTCAACAACTTGCTCCCGTGGCCAATCTTAGATATCCAGATGTGTGTGTTGCAATTGAGTACCAAACTGCCTATCCGGTTGGTTTACCCAGTTCCCGACCAAAAACCATCTACCATTCACATCATTCACACAATTGTCCATTACTTCACACCCCAACCCCCCCTCACCCCCAATCCCACCCCACTGATATAACTTATATACTTAGCTGGTTCGAGTTCATAGACTACTAAACAAACTGAACTACCCAGTCGGTCCCAACATGTCCCAACCTTGCCATCCACCCACCCCACAAAAAAAGACTTATTAGATTAGATCTTATTATCTGGTTGTTAAATATCCCCATTTATATCCACTTACAGCAAAATATGTCTCAAGACTTTCCAGTATCCACTTAAGGTCACCCAAGCTCCCAACCTTTCCCCCTCATTTTTCATATTTTTCATCACTTCACATCTCCATAGCTTATTTCTCCGCTAGCCATGGTGGTTCGATGGCCCATAGAAATAGATTCGGTTTACCTATGAAAAATGGGTGGATCTTTCCAATAGTTATGTTAATTTACCCATATATATATATATACATATATATATATATACCTAGCATATCTGATCAACCATAGTTATAAACCCCATTAACCATAGTTCTAAGTATCATAAACCATCCATTTATAGATGGTTTACCTATGAAAAAAGGGTGAATTTTCCCCACCCCCCCCACCATCCACCGCAGCAAGGGCGTCGTTCTCATCCGTGTCGATGACTGCGATGGCAATCTGCGGCTCGGCGCTGAGGAGCTGGGCCAGGCGATGAATCAGGGGCTTCAGCTGCTGACAGGGCGGACACCTCGACAGCGCTAGCCATGGCTTCATGGCCTCCTATAATAGCGCTACCATATATTATTACCCTCTGGTAATGACTAACATAGCTATTGAAAATGGCCATTTATAGCTGATTTTCCCATTAAAAATGGTGATTTTCCATTGCTATGTTAGTTTACCAAAGGGTAATATATATATATATATATATGATGGGGATATATGTATATATAATATATATATATATACACCCTAATCATCGGAGATGGAAAAGTCATGAAGAGAAGTCCGGAGGAGGGAACAAAGTGAATGATCTGAGTTGAGATATAGCTTTCATGAAAAAATATAAATGGGGTTCAAACAAACCATACATATATATATATATATTATATAATATATATATACAGTATTTCAATATTCACCCTTCATCTGAAATCGCTTTGAAACCAGTTCTCCAAAGGTCTTGACTTGCCCCGTATCCCCAATTAGTGTCGAACACTTCTATGACTTCTATGATTATGATTCTTTGGATATGGCTGATCTGGCCCGTACTTGACGCAATTTTTTTTGCTGATACCCAAAATTGAGCAAGATCTGTGGTTTACAGGCTTCAACAAATCTTGACCCGTGCCCATAATATATTCATACAAATATATACAGTATATATATATATTCCCTTGTTTCTGTCATACATGAACCAGCATGAACCCATCATGGGTTGAGTTGGTCTGAACATGGGATACTGCCAAATTTGGTGGTTTTTCATACCCTTTCCCTATGAAAATGTCCATGACTATGAGTTTTTCCATAGTTTTTCCCCATGTTTGAACAGCCCCCCATCATCGGTTTCATCCCCATTTGTCATCCAGACACCATGAGGCGCTGGCCACCAGCAAGACATGCTTCTGACTGTCCAGCACCTGGCAACGTATGAGCTTCACTATTCACCATCTCGTTGTTGGGATATCCACTTTTCCTCATTGGTCTGATGATTCTTCATAGCACGGAATGCACGGAAATGACGAAAAAAATCGATGATTTCATATCCCATAACTCTCCACAAAGAACAGTTGGGGGTATGCTTCATGCTTCCGACAAGCTAAGCAAGCTACTCAACATCGCCTATCCGGTTCAATGATCGTGAAACAGGCAGAGAAATGCGATGGATGGGGTGCTCCGATGGGGTGCTCCAATCTACTTCCACACGACCAAGGGACCAGTTCTCTGAAGGAATCTGCCGTCACCTCAAATCATGCAGGTCATGGATGACCATTTTCGAAGTGACTTGAAACACTAAATGGATCCCAATATGGTGGTTTCATCCCTTACATCCACCATGGGTTTCTGGCGTGTGTTTAAGATCAACCGGGGATGGGGTTATATATCATCATCAAGTTAGAACGTTGGTTAGAATATCATTAATAATGCTTAATTAATGATATAATATTTGAAATATACAAACGTTTTATTATCATCTCCCCCGTATCTGCCATTGTTAACCATGAATAACATGAATAGCCAATATTAACCATGGCCACTATTAACCATCAACCATCTGCGAAGATGAGATCACCAAACCTTCAGATCCAAGTGACAACCACTATGATCATAATAGTGAAATGTTGATTATCAACCATCATCACATTAAATGTTATGAATATTAACATTAACATGACATATGGTGATAATCATTATGATTGGCATATTCATATTAATAGTAACATATCATCATGGTGATTACTTACCATCACCAAACCTTCCAAGTCACAACTGTAAGTCCTTCCACTCTGGGATCGGCATCTCCTGGCGGTCGCGCGCCCGAGCGCGTGCGGGTGTTGCGGCAGCGCCAGCACACCCGGGCGTCCGCCGCGTTGCGCGCGGTGCAGCGGCAGATCCAGACGCCCTTCCTGGGAACCAGCAGCTGAAAGATGGGGATTTACGGGGATTTCCTGGGTATATGTGTGTGTATAGATATATATATATATATATGTATATATATATATATGTACATATATATATATATGTATATATATATATGGGTAAATTCTTCTAATTCACCAACCTGAATTAAGGCCATTTGGGGATGATTTCCCTTATTAACCATGATTCCAGTGAGGTCGCAGTGAGGTCGTTATAATTTACCCAGATATAGATATATATATATATGTTTATATATATATATGTTTATACATATATATGTTTATATATATATATGTTTATATATATGTTTATATATATTTATATATATATATATGTTTATATATAGTTTATATATATATGTGTTTATACATATATATATATGTTTATATATATATGTTTATATATATGTTTATATATATGTTTATATATATGTTTATATGTTTATATATATATGGGTAAATTATACTAATTCACCAACCTGAATTAAGGCGATTTGGGGATGATTTCCCTTATTAACCATGATTCCAGTGAGGTCGCAGTGAGGTCGTTATGACTTACCCAGATATAGAGATGTATATATATGCATGGTATATACTGGAAAAATTGGGTATATGGTTATGGGTCAAAACCATGATAACCCCTGGTCTACGTTTAATGGATGGTTGTTCCCCAGTCATCTGGTTATAGGTTTTGACCCCTCCGAATATTATGGGATAGAGTTCACCAACTGAATATTGGATCTTGCCCAGATGTCTGTGTCTGAAAAATGGACAAACATGGTGGAGTTCACCAAAGAAAATTGCTAGTTTGTATGCAATTCTTATTTAATGGAAATGATGATAAATATGACAAACCATTGGGCTTTGAGGGGTTTTCATAGAAATCCATGAAAGCCACGGATTCACCAATAGGGACCAAAATTGGGGATCTTTTGAGGACCAGAATTTGGGATCTAACATAGCCGACATCAAAGTTGAATCCCATGACCGAAGTCAGGAGATTTGTGGTTTGATATGGTTGATAATTATAGGGTATGTATAGGGATGTATAGGGTATATCCCGATGATAGAGACCACTTTTTCCCGCCTGAGTGCGCCTGAGTCTTTATGGGATCATTCCAGAAATCGCATTGCATGCATTGCCAGGAATGGAGGATTTAACATATCTAACTTGATTTAACCAGCATCAATGGCTGCAAGAATTCGTGGCGAAATGATGGCTTTGACCGTTCAGGATTACTTGAGGATCAAGTCACTGGTAACTATCGTAAATCATCTGCCAGGCACTGGCAGAAAGTGTGTCGTCCATGCATTGCGTCGCAGATGCAATAGGTATTCGAATAAATCTCATATGGACCAATAAACCTATATATATAATTATATATATATATAATTATATAATTATATAATTATATAATTATATATATATATAATATTATAATTATATAATTATATATATAATATTATAATTATATAATTATATACATATATATATAGAAATCAATATCTAACCTCAAACCAATATGGAATATCTAACCAAAAACATCCATCCCTTCCAATCTAGTTTCTCCAGCATGCTCCAAGAAACCTTTAATTGGTGAATCTCTTCATTTGCGTCCCATTTGGATCCATTTAATTTGGGAGTTACTATTGGGGTGGAATTTTCACATGCTTGCATAAGGGACATATCCTGGCGATATATAGTTCCATATTGAGATGTCAACAATTGTAAACAGATCCAGATTGTGTTTACTTTGGCATTATAATTACGTCACCTTTCATATCAAAAAAATCTAACCCACCTGAGAAAAAAATCTCTAACTTCTCATGATCTTCCAGCAACTTCCAGCCACCACAAGGGCCATCTGAAATCTCCACCGACTCAGCGAGCATCGGCAGCTGGTGCGCCCAAACGTCGAACTGGCTCAGGGCTTTGGAGTCCAAGCGCATTGAGCGCAGGTGTCCTCCTTTCATGGCTGTACAAAAAAGGGATTTCCAACGGGATTTCATGGTGATCTTAGGAGATTTCATGGTGATTTAATGTGATTTAATGGGATATAATTAATAGGATATGATGATATATATGATGATTTAATGATGAGATGATTGGAAAGAAAAGCAACAATGCGCTTGCCAACCCAACACTTCTGGGTTTATCGGGAGCTTGGCCTGAAAAAATTGCCATATCCAAATCGGAAAATGAGGGGAAAATGATGTTCGACCGATTCAACCATGAGATTTTTTTGGGTCCCAATTTTTCAGACATTTTTGCGAATGAAACCCTCGTCCTCATCTTTTCATTGCTAGAAATACGTTGTTTCCTCTCCATGGTCAGTTAGGTCCAAGTCAAAATCATCCAACCTACCAATGTTTGCTACAATATCTATAGTTAGATTCCAAATCCATAGGTCTAAGCCAAAATCATCTAGAATCCCAATCTTTGCTATATACTAACTTTACTAACTCCCCATCTTTGGCTTCAAAATCTTCCAGGCCAGTCAGCCCGACTGACACGTCGCCTGCGCGCCAGTCCGCCGAACCCAGACCGCTGCCGCCACGCTTGGCAGCGCTGAAGAGCATCATCCCCTCGCGCGGGTCGATGGAGAAACGACCGTCCGCCATCAACCCTCCTGGCGCAGAGCGGAGCGCGGCTGGCCGGAAATCAACTCGGGGATTGTTGGAGATTTGTGTGTGAGGAAATAAATCCATGGGATTATATACTTTATTTACTACTATTCATATACACTCTGGTAATTTTTAACATATTGAAAATGGCCCATTTAGTTCATTGATGTACCTAGTAAAGATGGTGATTGTCCAGTTCGCAAACTGGGGTCCACCTGGATCCCTCACATTGAGATGGAGCTCACCATCCAGGTAGACCTTGAAGGTACCTGAACAGGACGAGGACCATACGGAGATCGAAGCACCAAAAAAACCATGGAGGGAACGTTAAACCCGTTAAACGAAGCAGCAAAAACATGGGGGATTTGAGAAAAATTGGAGAAAATTGGGGATTTCATATCTGACCAATCAAGAAGTTGGATTTGAGACAAACAGCATTCAATGCTGGTGGTTGATCCATCCCCTACGAGCCGGCAGAAACAGTCAAGCAACTTGCCGGGAGATCAACCACCATAGTGGCCACGTGCCAAGTGCTGGCTTGCACTGCCTGAAAACATCAGAAGCTTCAATCCATGGATATCAATGGATATCAAATGGATTGTGTTCGCCAACAAACATGGGAGAAAATTTGAACTTCTAGTGTTGGGATGTTGTCGCTTCATTGTTTCGGGAGTCCTTCCTGGTCTGCCAAACGTGGAGAACCTTCTTTTACCTAGCCTGAAACAGATATTATAAATTGCATGTCTGTTGGAAAAAAAACAACAATTGAAGCTGGAGATACCTTGTCTACTTCAGGGTGACCATGCGATTTTTGATTTAGTTATTTGTGCTACTTTGGACCAATCAATTCCACCGTGTATGGCCCAAATATTTATTGCCAAACAGACCACAAGATTTGTCAATTCTCGGCATTAAACTATCCATTCTTGTTCGGGACAACCATTTCGAGTTCAATCCAAATCTGGAATAAGCCACTGATCTGTGGTATTGAAAAAGAAATACTTATGACATGCTGAGTCATTCGTGCAGATATTGCGGTGTTCCATGCAAAGGGAAACATCTGGCAAAGTGCTTCACCTGCGAACGCTAGCCCTAGACACGAGGGATACCTGGTCTGGCGGCAATGGAGGTTTCATAAAGTAGGAGTACCCCGAAATCATCCAAAATTGCTTACAATCAAAAATTGGTTATAATATTTTATATGTTATAATAAAATATAACAATGGTAAATTTATAATAACAAATATAATGGGATAATATTTTATAATAATATGTGATCATCAATGGGAAAACCCCATGGTTTGGGCTACCAAGTTCTTTCAGGAAGGCCGCAGAACTCCGCATCCGAGCGGCGTTGCCACAACTGGTCACAAGCAGACCATCCTGGCTCGTCCCATCCCAACCAGAGGGATTGGTGGTTCCCAGTGGTTAACCAATATGGATAGGTGGTGAATGGTTAATCAACAATAACTAATGGTTAACCTGGATAATTGGTTGATTTTGTTTTTTCATAACCTATGGTTGATTAACATCACTTATGGATTGGTTAGTGAATTCAATTGGGAATCTATGGTTAGTCGCATCCTATGCACACTTTTTAAACACACTTTTTAATAGTCAATAACTGGTTGGTGGTTGAAAGACCATCTTGAAAAATATGAAAGACAATGGGAAGGATGATCCATTCATATTATGGAACATAAAAGTCATGTTCCAAACCACCAACCAGATAACCTATGGTTAATCCAACTAGGCACATACCCACTATGGATAGGTGGTGAATTGGTAGCATTTAATAACATTTAAGAAAACCATAGTTTCTGTTCCCAAAGTTACATCTGGGTGCTGTCCCCAGTTAGCATGTAAGATGCGCATCTCCTCGAGTGGAGGATCAATTCCATATGTTACATAACCGTCATCCACTTATGGCATCTCCGGAACTATCCATAGGTTTTGTGTATGTATATATATATAATATAATATAATATAATATAATATAGTATAATATAATACAATACAATACAATACAATATAATATAATATAATATAATATATATATATGTTATATATATAGGTTATCGATACATAACCTATATGTATATAACCTATAGAAATATCATAGATGATATTATATATATATAGATAAAATATCTATATGGTTATATATGTTATCTATCTATAGACATGTATGAATTATAACATAGATGATATTACCCTCTGGTAATGACTAACATAGCTAGTTTTCAAATGGCCCAGTCAAAATCGTGGATTTACCCAGTGATAGCATGGTGATTTTCCAGTTCGTTTTTTGTACGTTTACCAGGCCGGGTAAATCCCATTAAATCCCATTAAACCACCATAAAACCACCATTTTCAATGGGAAAATCAACTATAAATGGCCATTTTCAATGGGTAAATTGACTTGTTGACTGGGGTAGACATCCAAGCAGGCTGCCAAGCATCCTCATCTTCTTCTTCACCTTCTGACTCGTCACCTCGAGGGATACGTAGATGGCAATGGAGATGGCAACAGGGCAACGGATAGCACCATTGAAAAAACATAAAAATCCCCAATAAATCCCATTAAACCACCACTAAATCCCATGAAATCCCCATGAAATCACCATTAAATCCCATGAAATCCCAAGAAATCCCAAGAAATCCTACTAAACAATTTCCATCCAATGCACCACCACCCCACAAGAAAATGCCAGGCCTTGGCCCCACTACCATTCTGCCGGGTGGCTGTCACCCGCCTTGTCTCGTTGCGGAACCTCCAATCGCAGTTTGGTGTTGTTCCAGCCGGTGATGGCCTTCGTGTGTGACTGAAAATTTGGGGGCCAGGGGGCCAGTTTTTGGACCTTAAAAAATGGAGGTGAATGGAGCTTTTTTCACATCCTGAAAAAACATGAAATATGATCAAAAAAATGGGGATATTTAAGGAATCACGGTTTGAATCAGTAACTGGTCTTGTTGGTTTAATAGTGTTTAATGTCCATGCTTGAGATATCAAACAGACTGCCACCCGGCCACCCGATGGAGAATGGTTGAGATAGTGACTGAAACAATTGCTGATAAAGGTTCGAAAAAAATAATGGACAATACCTGTCACTATCAACTATTGTCAAACCATGAATCTATACGGTGGCTGGTGAACATAATCCTTTTCTCAAGGGCTCCTAATGAGCCTCAAACCTGTGGATGCTGATCCCAGCTCCTTCATACTAAATTGATGTCTTTTTGGGAACTTCATTGTAGAGGCGGACGGAAGGGAATCTTGAGAATCCAACGGTATGCGAATGCTCACAAGAACAGTCTGCCAGAAAGGACTACTTACAACTACCTAGAAATTTGCTTGGTGCAACCCAGAAATGCGCGCAGCTTCCCAAATCATCCACAAGCGGTTCCATTTGAGGTAAAACTGAAAAACTACTAGTACAAATATACCACTACATCTCTCTCTGTCCCACGGCCTTGCATTTTGACCTATCCAAACTTAATGTTTTGTGGTTCCAAACCCTGATGAGTATATCATCTTGGGTTCGAAACCAATGAATCATCTGGGGAAAACAAATCTCTCCCGCACCGCTGGGGAAAACATGCTACTTTGAACTACTATTTCGGAGTTCGCAAGTTGAAAACCCTGGCTATGAAGTTTTGTGAGCGGATTTACCGCACATTTACACCACCAAAATTTCACTTGGAAGCCATATATATATATTCCACATGGAAGCCATATATTCATGGCTAACATGCGTGGCATCTTGGCCATATCCAACAGAAACATCATCAGAAAGATCATGTTCTAAAAGTCCAAATCCCATCTTTCAGCTGGTTGGTGGTTGAAAAACCATCTTGAAAAATATGAGTTCGTCAATGGGAAGGATGACATCCATTCATATTATGGAAAATAAAAGTCATGTTTGAAACCACCAACCAGATAACCTATGGTTCATCCAACTAGGCACATACCCACATACCCACATCCCATATATGAAATGGAACATAAACAATCTTTGAAACCACCAACCAGTGATTATTGATGGTTTCTTGTTTTACCCACATTATTACCAGATCACTGGGGAAATCACCATCCACAGCACTGGGACCAGCATTCAGCCATGGCACCAATTTGATGTCCTCCTCAAAGGGGATGTCTGCCGACTTCACCTGCGCCGGGAGAGTTACGGGTGGTTTTTTCTATAACTATATTGTGTAATAACTATAGTTACCATAACTGGGATAGTTACTATAGTTGGTTAATGTTGGTTATAACAGGTTGTAATAGTTACCCTCTGGTAATTTAAGATAGCTATTGAAAATGGCCGATAGAAACAGTTGATTTATCTATTATATAAAGATTGTTATTTTCCATAGCTATGTTAGTTTACCAGAGGGTATAGCATAACCAAACAAAACTGTGTTGAAGTATGTTGAAGTGTCTTACTCTCTGGTAAACGTTTACAAAAAACTATGGAAAATCACCATGTTCAATGGGTAAACCCACTATTTCTATCACCATGTTCAATAGCTATGTTAGTCATTCCCAGCTGCTGATGGCTTCTACCCATGGCCTCCACCATCTGCTCCCTGCTGTCACCCACCAGAACCTGAGATCACCAGATAGGGGGTATCCACATCGTTTACTGCACGTTTACTGCGACAAAAAATGGGGAAAAGACGTTTCTGACACAAAGGTTTCTGAGAAACATCCTACCGGGGTTTAAAAATTCAGCAAAATCCCGTGAAAAAAACTAAGACGTGAAGACCCATCATGTGTAAAACCGTAAAACCCAATAGACTCTGGTAATTTAACAGTTTGCTATTGAAAATGGCCATTGAAATAGTGGATTTTCCCATTAAAAATGGTGATTTTCCATAGTTTTTTGTATGTTTACCAGGCCGGGTAGACTCCATGACCAAAGGCGTAAAAACCAAAAGGTGTGTTTGTCCGAGAGGCCTTCATTTGCCTCACATCAAGGTCTGCTATGACCTCAATGTACCTGGTGGATTTTGGGTGAAGCGAGACATGGGGATGGGTCAAAACCCTGGTACCATTCGTGAAGCCCAAAATAGCTGGGATTTATGGATGTGAATAACCCACTAAAAATGGTATCTATAGGTATTGACCCATACCCACATAGAATTTTCAGGTGAATTTAGTCAAATGTGGTTTTACTGGCATCTATTTACTACCAACAACGTTTAAAGTTTATGTTGTCATCAAATGAGGCTTTATGTAACAAGGTTTCGAGCAACAAAGATGATGCAACTTGGTATTTACCAACCTTCCAGTAAACAAAAAAGTAAACTAGTACAGCCATGGAATTCATGGCCCACTAAGCCAGATGATTTACCTCTTCAAACTGCTATGGTCATCCCATGCTTTTGCAACCAGGATCATAGGATGAACCACCAAACATGTGTGACATACTGTTGTACTATCTGACTGTGTGACTGTATGACATACTATTTACTATATATATATATATATACACATACGACCTGCGCATATATGTACGGGTATTATTATGTATAAATACCTTCACAATCCTTCACACATATCTGTAGACATATCATTTCTTTTAGTTTTTTTTTGGCCTCCAGCACACCGCAGCCATTGAGGCACTTCTGGTACATATCAAAGACCTTCTTGTCACTGCCACCCTTCGTTCCACTTGACTTGACACCGCAGTCACAGGATTCGAAGAGGAAGTTTCCCTCAGCGGGGAGGTTTGGAGGTGGAACAGTTGAAGGTGACCTTTGGTCCCAAAGAAATGGGATTTGGACCCGAGCAACACCTGTAGAAAGCACCAACTTGGGGATGTAGGGCCAATTGGCACTTATATATATATATATATGCCAATATATTAATATATATAGTATGCAGTACATGCATGTGTATAATATAGTTCCAGCCAATACTATTCAGGCAAACTAAGCAAATCACACCATTGAGAGTTTGTTCCCACACAAATGAGAATCATCTGATATGAAAACAGCTTCCATAGACTCCATCAACATGCGCCAAAAAAGGGGAAACGAGCCCATAAAAGGCTGGAGCATGGAGTTGTAGCTAACTGGTTGGTCTGGTTAGTAAAATGTTTAACTGGGTCTATTTTATGAATTATAACTATGACTTTAGACCCAGTTGTCATAGTGTGTGATTAACTATAACTATGACTATAAGGTTATAAAATATTATAGTCCTTACATGTCCTTACAAACTAGTTGTGGTTAGTCCTTACTAACTCCATGGGTTGCCAAGGGGCTTCTTCGGCCTTGTCTGCGGGGACAACCTGAGCCGCAAAAAAAAAATTGAGGTCGTAGCGAGGAGAACATAGCTATGGAAAATCACCATTTTTCATGGGTAAATCCACTATAAATGGGCCATTTTCAATAGCTATGTTTGTTTACCAGAGGGTAAATATCATATAATATGATTTTAGTGAACCAAGCCCTGTCATGTTCGGTAAGTGAGGACTCGCAGTTCATGATTGAACTTTCCAAGCCTTACCAACATGAACGAGAATCGTACCGCTCTTGATTTAGGTAATTCCGTAATTCGGCATGGCAATTGTAATTGACACAGTCTATTCCTCATGCTGATTTCAATTGCAACACCATCTCATTACATGGGAACCTATCCGAGAGCAAGGCGATCGCAGTTCTGACTGCATTTGGACAGCCAGCCACGTTTGGGGCTGTGCAGTCGTTCAACGTCTGTGAGGTCTACAAATCGCAATGTTGGTTATGCAACTTCTCAAGTAATATAGCTTGCATGATACCTGTATATATATATATATATGATTATATATATATGCTTATATACCTTACAGTAGATCTAAATTTCGGCCATCCCAAGCAACTCGACCCGTTTTTTTATCTCGAAAATTTGGCCTGCAAGCTCTGGCAGGCCTCAAGTTTGATTGGTTTCAGAATGATTTCGGATGTATGGATTTGGTACCTGAAAGCCTAGGGGAATGCCCGGTTGAACCCCCAAAAATTGAATGCTTGATCAACATGTTTACCATGAAAACATCAAAATGGTCACAAGTTCCACCATCCCATCTGGCCCGTTTTGCCTGTTCCACCTCTTTTGATCTGAAGCCTTTTGACCCGTTCCGCAACCGCCAAGTGACCCCAACTTCGATAGATTTGTTTCCGTTCTCGGACTTGATGCACCTCAGCAAAGCCCTGGCTGTCAAAAACTCAGCCAAACATAGCCTCCTTCATCCATCTACATATCCTACATATATATATATATACGTATACTGTATACTGTATACTGTATACTGTATACTGTATACTGTATACGTATCCTACTATATACACACAGAACATCACATGCGGGTTTCCTGAAATATGGATATCCCAAACCATTGGTTTTCCCATTGGTTTTCCCATTGGTTTTCTGATTGGTTTTCCCATTGGTTTTCCCATTGATATATAATGACCCATTTTGACCATTTTGGATGATTTTGTGGTCCCCCATTTTAGAACACCTCCATATTACAGCTTGGACCCTCCCACATCCGCTGCAACCCGGATACCAACGCAGGATACCACTAGCGGCACTTTCCATACTGACCAACCTCAGTCGCCGTGGAAAAAACAGATTTCCATCTTGAAAACGAAAGTGCCCGCGTGTGACTGTATTTATACACGTCTTTTAAATATATGGTCTTCAAATCCACATGGGATTGGTTCCAAAAATGTGAAATACACTCGAATTGCAATGATATTTCATGGGGAAAGTGGCGATGAACTATCAATGTTCATCAATGTCCAGACAAACCCACATGTTTGGTTGGGAATTATGATTTTTGGTGGTTGGATAATGTTCACTTGTTGGTGTCCTATTTGTCCACTTGTTGGTGTCCTAGTTGTCCACTTGTGGGATATTGTCCACTTTTGGGATTTAATCTACAAAGTTTGGGTGTATCATCAGCAAAAAAAAACGAAACTGTTACTACAGCCATGGGATATCCAGAACCCACATGCCTGACCTACTGCGCAACCACCAAAAACATGGTTGAAACCCATCACTGTGCTGCGACTGAGGCGCATGTTGGGCCCATTGCCTCGTCATGCAAAACCCCTTCGATTGGGACCAGTGGTTTAGCCTGGTGATTACCCATGGTTCTTACCCATGCTGCCCATACTTAGTAATGGTGAATAATGGTGAATAATGCTTTATAACGGTTGATAATGATGAATACCATGCTTTTTTTTGGTGGTGAATAATGGTTGATAATGGCTATTGACAGGTCAATACCCTCTAGTCATTTAAGGTGGCAATCGAACATCTGAACTTTTGAAATGGGAAAATATATGGGAAAATCGTCCAACTGAATGGGTGTCTTCCATAGCCAGCCTAAATTACTGGAGGCTACCAGGCTACCTTTCTGTCTTGCATCTTTACTGTACCTATTGCAATGAACAAAGGGGAATGTGCTTGGTATTAGAGATCCAGTGGGATAAATTCTGGGTCGAGTCTGTGCATGAAGATGTAAGATATATATACGTGTATATATATATATATATATGTCAGGTCCCATGACTATCGTGCCACTACTGTCTGATGGACATGGTCTTCTCTGGGTATACCCTATGCTGCTATTACAATCCCTACTAGAAAAAATGGATGTCCGTGGCCGTCTGCCACTCTCGGATAACCTGTAACATACTGTCCCCCACACGAACTTCTCCGGATCTTCGTTGATGAAAACAAAAACTCTGTTGTTTCGTATTCCCCTATTTGCTGGCTAAGGTCGACATGACTTCTGGGTTACCCTCTGGTAAACTAACATAGCTATTGAAAATCACCATGTTTAATGGGAAAATCCACGAACTAAATGGCCATGTTCAATAGCAAACTGTTAGTCATTACCAGAGGGTATGGCCATGATCGGTATATGGGGATGGGTCAAAACCTTGTACCCCTTTTTTGTTCACATCAAAATAGCTGGGATTTATGGATGTTCATCCCCTTAAAAATGGTATGTATAGGTATTGATCCATACCCATATTTATGGTAGTATCATGGGCATAGCTCTGACATTTCGCGTTTTTTCACCAAGCTTCTGCAGTGTGCTTCTTCCGATCCGCGGAAGTTCCAGCAGTGCTGGGAACACAGCCTGGGGGCCGTGGCTCCACCATGCTGGGCCAGGTAGGATGTGCATCCCACTTAGTAAGTGGCTTATAATCCCTATGATATACAGTATATACTGATATATATGTATATTTATTATGTATGTACTTATTTAATCATATGTGTATATATATATATATGCCATATAATCATATGTGTATATATATATGCCATATAAAATTGGCTGGTATTTTATATATCTAGCTGGGGGTACAATCAATTTACAAAGAGGGATGCGCCCCCACGTAGGTATAGCAGGTGTAACCCCACGGCAATGTCGCGTCTAAATCTGTTATAAATTATAAATGATATAACTGGTCGCGAGCCGCACCCAGGCCACTTGCGGAACTTGTCATTAAGCAATGAAAGCCTGTGGGTCCCGCCCGGTGATGTTTGCTGGCTTATCCCAATGAAAACTATAGTTATAATATATTAATATGTTATAATTGCAAACAATTGCCAGTTATGCTCTAGTGAAATTGGAGTTTTTTTTTGCACCAACTCAGTATTTGGGGGGCCAAACTTGGCCAATTCAGGACTTGTGTCACCCTGAAAGTTGGAGAAAAAATATGATTAAATCCTCGCTGTGTGTTTAACCGTGCCCTGTCGGGGTCTAGCCAAGTTTGCTGGCTCGTGCATCTGATATATATATATATATATACATATAAATATAATACATATATATATATAGAGATAGATATATATATATATAAATAAATATAATATATATACACAAACAGATATAGTGCACAATGCCGAAAAGCAAAGAGTTAGGCCATGTTTAGCATGAAAAACCTCCCTATTCCTTTTTGCCAGACCGCTTTGTCTCTCGCGCGGGAACCCAAGCGGCTCAGTGTCGAAAGATGCGTGGACCACCCGTTTGATCGCCTTCCTGACTTTTTCCTGGCGTCAACCCATGGTCATCCCCTCCATGGCTAGGGAAATCCCCCAGAAATACAGCGAAAAATGCAGCACAGCTGGGAAAATATGATCTAATCTGGGGGGAATTTTCAATGGATTGGTTTAAGGGAAAATTTACAGGAAAGCCCCATATTTAATGGGAAAATCTATGGTTTCCTGTAAAATTTCCCTTAAACCAATCCAATCAAATTTCCGCCATCTTTACCAAAGGGTATCAATCGAAGGTTAGATCCTCTGGTGATTGGGCATATCCTCACGATGTTTCGTAAATATTCTTGGTTTAGCTATCCCATTTCTGTTGGTCAAACTGCATTGTTGTTGGGCTGAATATCCCTATTTTGATCCATGTTTGTTGCTACATATCCCATTGTGAATATCCACAAAACACGGGATGATGTTGAAATGGAGGTCCTTCTGTTGCTTGTCAATGCCAACCCACGCAGGCGTAGGCTTCAAGGCTTCATACCTGTGCGTGCTGAGTGGAGCGTTTCGGTATCTCAAGAAGGCTAGATGGTGGCCTGAAACTTTGGATAGTAGTATGATTAGAAGAAAAGGTTGGATGGTATCCTAAAAACTGGGATATGAACTAACTAATTAAATCAATTGCTGGGACATATTAGCCGCAAAACACGAGGCTATATCATAGAGGAACGGATAGGCAATGCGACATATTACAATCGTCTGACATGGGGTTCAATCATGAGACATTGGGACGTGATGGCTATAAAACCATACTAAAGCCAGAACAAATGCATGTAAATATGGGTCTAGGCACTGGGTATTCAACCATAAAAACCCAGCAGCCTCAAAGGTTGAGATTCCACGTCAACAATCAGGGATGGGTCAAGCCGTTAATGCCCAATGACCCTTGAATCTGCCAAGAATCGGGCGTTGATATGAATGCCCAGTAGGCATTCATATCGAACATGCCTAATCATATCAAAGTTTTTAAAATAACAAAAACAACATTGAAAAAAATACATCACATATCAACAAATGATGAGTCATCTGAGTCATCTGAGTCATCTGAGTCATCTCATTTCAGCAATTTCAGATCCAGCAGATCCTGGTCCGCAGCAGCGGCGTAGGGCACTCGTGGCCAACCACCACCATTCGACATGGGCTCCATCCGGCCTGGCATTCATCAGTCCATAGGGACATAGCCAGCCCGTATGCATTTTTTTCAGGATTCCCATTGTCGGATGGATGACCATAAACCACAAAAACCCATGTTTTGACCGTACTCTATAATATTTGGATATACAAGCAACTAGACTTGAAACATATTGGGATATATGATATATGCATTGATATTTCGCGGATATGTTTTCATAATTTTTCATGATCATCATTTTGGGAAATGGAAACAATTCACCGACCTGAGAATGGCTGAAATGTTGGGCCATAGTGAGGTCGGCATGCTTTTCATCGATGTATCTGACAGCGAGTACCGGAAAAATAGTAACCGTAGGGTTACAGTACAACATGTTACCAGTAGTACCGCACAAGGCGGTGGCTGAAGTTTCAAAAACAGGAAACCTATAGGAGAGGTTGGTTGTTGTGAATCACGGATGGCACAGCGAATCCACTGATGGACATAAAGCTGGTTGTGGAGTTGTGTTTATTAGAATGGTTGCAATGGTTGCAGTGGACCTCACCCACAACTGCTGGATGTAGCGTGCTGTAGCGCAGCTGTAGTTGTAGCTGTAGTTGTAGCTGTAGTGTAGTGGAGTTGTAGCTGTGCTGTAGTGTAATTAGACTAGTGTAGTTGCAGTTGCATTTGTGGTGGTGTAATGAGTGTAGTGTAATGTGATGTAGGGTAGTGTAGTGTAGTCTAGTGTAGCGTAGTGTAGTGTAGTTGTAGCTGTAGTTGTAGTTAATGTAGTGTAGTGTGGTGTGGTGTAGTGAAATGTAATGTAATTAGTGTCGTGTCGTGTCGTGTCGTGTCGTGTCGTGTAATGTAATTAGTGTAGTGTAATGTAATTTAATTAGTGTAGTGTAGTGTAGCTGTAGCTGTACTTTTAGTTGTAGTGCGGTGTAGTGTAATTGAATGTAGTGCAGTGGAGGGTAGTATAGTGTAGTGTAGTATAGTGTAGTGGTGGTTGTAGTTGAAACTGCTAAGAATCTCCACGTTTTGCTCACTTTTGGCAAGGTGCGCAATCCCTTGCACCTGCCACGCAAAACGACATCTGAACGTCCAAAAGTGCTCCGTACCCTTCAGTGTTCTGCACTTTTGACTTGGAAATGTGCTTTGCGCAACAACAGCCTGCACTTTTTTAAAATCTCAACTTCCAAAAGTGGTCTGAGAATGGTGTGCTTTGTACATTTTGACTTCGAAATGTGCTTCGCGCCACAATAGCCTGCACTTTTTCATCATGTAATCTTCCAAAAGTGCTCCGAAGCTGAGGTGTTTTGGAAATTTGCGTCGTGCCACATCGGCGTGCTTTTTCATCTCTCATCTGGCCAGATGGCTCCGCACCCGCCGCTTTAGCGAGCCTATTTTTTAACCGTTCGGAGCCATTAGCGAGCCTACTTTTCGACCCTCCGAGCCACAAATCATTGGAAAAACGGAAAAACACAATGTTTCGCGACTTTCTTACCTTTTCGCGCACCTGGATCTTCTTTCTTCTGAGACTTTCTCTTTCTTGATCTTCTTTCTTCTTCTCTTCCCTTCTCTGACTCTTCCCATCTCTGCTTTTCATCGGTCCATATTGTCGGAAGTTTGACTTCTAAACTTCCTTCGATAATCATTAGGTTTTAGCCATAGCTTGCCGTGTTTTTTTTCTTTCATGCTCATAGAACATGAGTGGAACTCAACACCGATAATGTCAATCCGGATTGCCAAACCCCTATGCTATTTGGTTGGGGGGGTACCAAATCAACATAGCAAAACATCACTATTTGCAGGGGTACCCCCTAATTCATCAATCAACAAAGGTCAAAATGTATCCAGACAACCAACATTTATCCTTTCCCAAAGTGAATTCGACAATACTGTACTATAAAGCAAACTCATTATCTATACATATATACAATATATACAATATATATATACACAAAACAATATATATATAATATAATATATATATATACACAATATATATATATATACACTATATATATATATACAATATATATATATATATATTATACAATATATATATATATACAATATATATATACACAATATATATATATATCAATATATTATATAGATACATATAGAATCAATTCTAACATATTCTAACTAATATGTAGCTACTGGATGGCCTGACACATCCTCTGTTTCCCTACCTGGTGTTGAACCCAACCACCACCAGAGGACTCCAAGGCAATCTGCTCAACCATCTCTCCGTCCTCAAAACAGCTCCGTCGAACCATTGAAATCATGACATAAAGGAGGGATGATGACTTCAACTACTTTTCAACTCAAAAAAATACTTTCAAAAAAAGAATTCAATGGATTCTTATGGATTCTCTCGAGGGAAAATCTAGATAAACATGATGAAATCCCTTGTCTTTGCACCAAATTATAAGGGTGTCCTACAGATTTTCTTTTAACCTCACAGTGGGACCTTTGGGGCTTATTAAAATGGCAATTATTTTCAAATTTAAATCCAAACAAACGGAGTCAAATGAGAATCCCCAGAAACATGATGCCACATGAGTCCCCTTCCACAGGATCTCTACTCTAACAGTTTCAATCTCAAAAAAACGGGTCTTACATAGTCTTACACATCATTGTTCTTCATAAATTGCCCATACAGCTTCCACTTCTCCCATCCTCTGGTCATTTAACCTAGCTATTGAAACTTGCCATTTATAGTTGAATTATGTTGAATTCATAGCTATGTTGCTATGTTCGTTTACCAGAGGCTATCCCCATCCTATCCCCATCCTATGCCAGCCTTCATGGCACGCCGTCCCTGTGAATCCCGAGATGGAAGGGCGTAGACGGGCCAAGCTTTCACGGCCTTGGGCAACTTCACCTGCGAAGGCTTGGATGGGGAATCTATGGGATAAATTGATGGAGATTCTTGCGGTTTTTCGTGAAATGTTAGGGGTGCACGTTGGGGAAATGGTTGGGACTGATTTTGAAGAGTTCATGGAGGTTTCTTGGGATTTTTGAGGGAATGAATGGAGGAATTCAGAGGAAATGCTGGTGAATTGTGGATGACATGGCACAACTCTGGCGTGTGCAACTAATATGGGCCCCGACCCCCGACTTCCCTTAAAGTAGAAGTGTAGCAAACAACTGGGTAAATCAGATAAAACTGTTCACCTGATATAGCTGAGCAGTCTTCAAAATCCCTCTATCATTCCATGAAATACTGGTTGGTTTGTGGGGATTCCCCGTTCTTGGATTATTATAATTCCAAATATATTGGGTAGTATAATCCTCTATAATCATCAACCAACAGGGGTTTAGCAGCCACTGCTCAGCTGACTTTGTTGATCACGTTTGGGATGATCGCACCTGCCACAGTGGTCGAATGTGCATGGACTCTCCTGGGCGGCAAAGTCATTGCTTGGTGGCCTTGATATCTTGCTGGTGACTATAGCTCAGAATCACCATCAAATGAGGGTTTCCTAAAGTACCCCAAAATGGATGGTTTATCATGGAAAATCCTATTCAAACGGATGATTTGGGGGTAGCCCCATGACTTTGGAAACCCCCAAAGAAAAACAAATCTATGGGTTTGCCATGGTTGATTGTCAGGGGGCACAGAAACTGATACTGGCGCCAGCATCGACTCCGAAGGGGAAGTCATCTACCATGGTCATCCAAGGAAGCACTGGCCGCCGTGTGGGGGATCTATATATCATTAAGGGATCTTAATGGGATATCGGGATATCCTATCATTTCTGGTTGGTGGTTTTTCGCCACCCCTCTGAAAAATATGAGTGCGTCAGTTGGGATGATGACATTCCCAACTGAATGGAAAAATTAAAAATGTTCCAAACCACCAACCAGCTATCATTTACATTCCTCCATGTCTGTCCAAAACTCCGAACAAATCTAAATCATGATGAAGCTACCATTCACCAACGTTGACGCGCATGAAAACATATAACAGTTATGGAACCATATGGAACCAAACAAAAAGTAATGTGGGCAAAACAATGCCATTGATTTTTACCACCCTTCTGACTGGGGAATATTCTTTATTTCTACCTATTAAAAAAATTTGGTGATTTTTTCATAGGGGGATGGTGCCAAGATTCCAAGGCCCATGGAGGCGGGTACGGTGATGGGTTCCAACTTGGAGAAGTCTGGATCCTGCCGAGGATTTTTTGTCAAACTCAATGGCTTGCCAAATGGGGAATTTCTTGGAAACCCATCAAGGTGAAGTGGATAGAGAACTCCACTTTTGTGGGGTCATCATCGGTAGGGAGAAACGATAAACAATAAACGAAATGTGCAACCGTCAACATCAAATGTTGCTGGGGAAAAAAAAAGATAAATGTAGTTGGGAAAATCATCGAACACAATGTCTTTTTTTTCTCCGGCAAGCCATGTTTGCTTATCAGAGGGTATCCGCTAATCATTGGTGGCATCCCCAATCAATGGTGGGTACCCTCTGGTAATTTAACATAGCTATTGAAAATGGCCATTGAGTTCGTGAGTTTTCCCATTAAACATGGTGATTTTCCATAGCTATGTTAGTTTACCAGAGGGTAAATCCCCGGTTTTTGGTGGTAAAATTTCATGTGACCAGTGTTGCAACCATCAATCAGTCTATGTGTCTGCCAGGTTCACGGGATTCTTGGGATTCACCCAACTGGCTCTCAAAATCTGCGGCAAATATTTTTTGAAAACCAAGATGAAAAGATAGGATGCCTTCGCCATCATTGCAATAGTTGGCGATTCCCATGTGTGAATCCCAATTTTCATGGATACTATCTAAAGAACTCTCCGTTTAAAACGGTTTGATCCCAATTTGATCCCCAATTAATGATCATGTTCTCCCATCAATGCTGGTTAAAATGCATCCAATCTATTCGACCCATGATTGGTTAGATCCCATTGTTCCCCACCTGCCAGTTCAGGGTCTCTAGATTTCAACAAAGGCGCAACTCCCGCCCGGAGCCGCGCGCGGACCCGAACCCTACCACAAGCTCGGGATTCGGCTGGGCACGCACAGACCCGAACACATACCAGAAAGAAAGTGCCAGATAGAATGTCAGAATATATGTCAGATATAACTATAACGCCAGAAAGGATAGAATGTCAGTCAAAACATATGTCAGATAGAATGCCAGGAAGGATACCAGATCGAATTTCAGAATATATGTCAGATGGAATGCCAGCTCAAGTGCCAGAAAAGAATATCAGATATAAAACGTCAGACAGAACGCCAGAGAAAATGTGCAGATAGAATGCCAGATAGAATGTAAGATATAATGCCAGAGAGAATGTCAGAATACATGTCAGAAGATATGTCAGATAGAATGCCAGAAGCCATCTCAGGTAGAATGTCAGAATATATATATATACATATGTCAGATAGAATGTAAGTTGGAGGGGATCACTCGAAGAAGCTGTATTGTCTGTTCTTGTTTAGCAGTAAATCCCCATATTTGGACCAACCCACGCATTGTAGTGTTAGTTAATAATATATATATATATCTCCCGTTATTGCATCCCATTGTATACTCAGTCCAGTTGCTTTTGGCATGCATGTTTGTTGGTTGAAGATAAGATCCAAATTTGCAATGTCCAATTTACTCCCCCACTCTCTTCTGCAGATCTGTTGACAAGCTAAATCTTAAGCCATGTTGGTTTATGTCGTAATATTTCTGGACTTACGACATAAATGTCAATTTCGCCAGGCAAAATCCAAGAATATCCATGATTCATTTCATTGCTTCATTTCCAATACCCTCTGGTAATTTAACATAGCGAACTGGAAAATCACAATTTTTCATGGGAAAATCCACTATTTCAATGGTGATTTTCCATAGTTATGTTAGTTTACCAGAGGGTAATTGCTGGGAAATCATCCAGGGTTTTCGCCATGAACCGGCCTCTTTGGCTGCAGCGGCTTCACCTGAGGACTTTCCCCCGAAAGTTGCGGTGCTGGGGGCTTTCAAAAAAAAAAAATCCTTGGGGTAAAAAAGCGGCAGAAATGTGAGGTGAAAAAAGATTATAGGGTGTTTGAGCATCAAACATACCCAAACACGATTTTTTGGTGAGCAAACATGAGGGGGTGAACGACAGTTTTTTTTTCTGAGCGTACCAGCAAACCCTTGGGACTGAACTTGGAAGCCCAATGACTGGTGGCCCGTGGACCAGCGTCTGGTAAGCTAAACATCGTTAAAAATGGCACTGTAACATATTGGGAAACATGGATGTGCGATTCTACATGTTGCAGACATTCTTTGGTGGTAAATAAAGGTTCTAGCTTTTCCCAGAAATGGATCCAATAGACCTTGCAATACCGTCGTACTTATCCAGCACCTAGAATCACCTAGATATCCACTTGTGGACAGTTGTTGTTTAGTTGACCCACTAGGGTTCCTTGACAACCAGCACCAGGAGCCTTCTTTCTCCTCATCATCATCATCTTCCATATCAGGGAGCAGCGGCTCCAATTGCGATGGAGGAGGAAAGGAGAAGGCCACCTGACCTCAGATGTTGTCTCTGGTACCTAGGTGAACCTCAAAATAGTTAGTTTTTACGGATGTTCCTCTACCACAAATACGATACCCGGTACCCTAGGTTTTGACCCATAGCTACCTATTCTTGGACATTGACCTTAGCTATGCCGTGTGCAGTGATTTCGCCCTGTGCAGTGATAAAACATATGGTGATAGTCATAGTTGACTTCATCTGCAAGGCCGAAATCTTTTTGGCACAAAATTTTCGTGAACCGTAACACATGACATACATAAGTGGCACAGTCGTTTACAACACACTCTGTTCATAAAAAAATCAGGTCCGTTCGCAACCCTCAAACCCACCTCTGCATCCCTTCGCGGGTGCTGCGTCCAACGGTCCAACTCGATGAGATTTTCATCCACACAAAAACCATTTGCCCATTTCTAGATGACCTGCGATTTGCCTACCAATGGTTTGGGGTACCCTCTGGTAAACATACAAAAAACTATGGAAAATCACCATTTTTCATGGCAAAATCCACTATAAATGGGTGAATTTCCATAGCCATAAAAAATTACCAGACGAATATGAATGCCTGTTTTACTGTACAAATATAGCCACCGTGGTAGCCTAATGATCCTAGCAGGATCAATTTTTTTGGGGGACCATGCTGACTGTTGTCTTGAAGCATCTGGTAGTATAGTTTGAATCCCATTGCTGATATTGCTGACTGGTAATGGTCCCTTCTTGCTCCTTCAATTGTTGGAATATGGGATGTTTTTACCCACACCGAGTCGCTGTTGCATCAATTCCCAGTGCTGGTTCTTGTCCCCATCCCATTGTTGTTGGTTTCATTTCCGTTTTCCATCTGGGGGCTTCCTGGAATGGAGGCATCCCAATAGCTGGATGGTTTCTTTCATGGAAAATCCATCTATAAATGGATGATAAACGGGGGTGCCCAACCATGACTTTGGAAACCTCCATCTGTACATGTGAATCATCAAGCTCCGCAGAGTCGGGACGAAACTGATGAACAGGAATTCCCTTGCATTTCTCATGCCATGGTCACCTGGTGGTTGAGCCACTCTGAAAAATGTGAGTTCGTCAGTTGGGATGATTATTCCAAATATATGGTAAAAAATGTTCCAAACCACCAACCAGTCACAACATTTGAACCCCAAGAAGTGCCACCAAGCCGCCCATGTTCACACGCAGCCGTCCGTTCTCACCAGCAGACGCCATTAGACAAAGCCTCGAGTTGGGCCTCGGTGGGGGCCAATTTTCAAGCAGCAAAAAATGGGGTTTCAACATGTTTTCAGCGACCAGAACGGGGATGGGTCAATCTTTCGGATTTTTAGAGAAACAAATACTTGGGAGTATAGTATTTTTTGTATTTTTTTGTGTCCTAGATAAGAGTTGTTGATTCTGCTCAATAAACCATGGTCGAATGGTCGGTGCCCAATTCATTGGCAAACTGGGATGCATTGGAGATATTAACAGGCAAGATATCTAAGACATACCATCGGGTAATTCAAGAGTTTGCTAAAACAACCATTTTAATGGATGAAACATCTGTGAGGGGTGCAGATGTTTTGCGCGTTTGGTTCTTTCATTGGTTGTTGTTTTTCAGTCTGGGTCACTTTCCTTGCTATTTGCTGCAAGTTGGAGTTAAAATATGGGTATGGGTCAATACCGTATACCTATAGATACATTTTTAGTGGGATGAACATCCATTTACCAGCTATTTTGAGGTTCACCAGGGGTACCAGGGTTTTGACCCATCCCCATATGTAATTTGCTCCATTTCGAAGCTAACATCTGTCACCTGCAGGCTGGTCTGCAGCACCTTGGAGTCAGCATTTGCACGCGCCAATCGGCAATTTGCCATGGTATTTTCTGCAGGTTAAAAGAAAAGAAGCCTGTTTTCATGGTTATTTAGTTGTTTTCTACCTTGTTGACAACACAATAGCAGCACATTGGCATGTTTTAGGATTCCTTTAGGGTTGCTTTAGTGCTTATTTCCAGTTGGTTTAAGGTTTATTCAGGGTTGGTGAGTGTAGAATTTATAAAGCGGGAGGGGGGTTTGGGGGTAGGGCGCAGCGCCCTCCGATGTAATGCTGTACGTTGAATATGGTACTCAGGGTGTTTTTCATGCACAACATGAATCTTGTGAACATATAGAATGCAGGTTGAAGCAGAACATAGCAGAACTGTGTTGGGTGCAACTAGTAGTTTCATTGGAGTGTTCGTAGAAATTCTATTATTGGATCGTGCCGTTCTTAAAAAACATGGTCGTTGTCGTTTTATATTTCCTTGTTATGTTTGAAACGTGTTCGGCACTGTAGGTGCAGCATACTGCCGAGAAAGCAAAACTCGCAAAAGGCACAAAAGCTCGAAAAGACATGGCAGCCAAGAAGCCTGGAAAACACAAATCAAAATTAACATCACCATCTATGGCTTGTTTTCCATAGTGTTGAATTAGCATAAGCAAGTATATTACTAACCGTTATAACATACTATAGATACTTAGTTCTTATAGTTATGATACTTTCCATCTATAGATATTTTAGATACTTATAACATACTATAGATACTATAAAATGAGCATAGATGGAAAGAGCTATAACCGTTGTAACCCAGCTCTAGAAACCGCGTGCCCATGTGGCACCAAGGGGCGGCAATTTCAGATCAAAGGCCGTGCCCATGGGTGCCTGGACGACTGGATGAGGGTAGCCCACCAGGGGTACATGTTTATACAATATATGTACAATATATATATATATATATCTGGTTGGTGGTTTCAATCCCTCTGAAAAATATGAAAGTCAGTTGGGGTTACTATTCCAAATATATGGAAAAATAAAAAATGTTTGAAACCAGCAACTAGATATATAATTATACCCACTATACTTCACTATACATTGTATATTGTTGGTACCTCCAATTAATACAATTATAGTATAGTAAAAAAAAATATATACTGTATATATACAAGGTATAGCATGTTCCCTTCAAAACATTCACCCACATTTGGGGATCCATTTTTGCAAATGAATTTCCGACAAGAAAAATGCCCCGTCAAGTTGACTGTCACGGCGTTGCATTGGATGGTACCATGGCTAGTCTTGGATGTTCTTAAACAAAAAAAGACATGTTTGGATAGTTTGAGGTGAACTTCTCCTTCATAAAATCTCTTACAGCTAGTTCATTGCTTCCTGGATCTTCCGCGTAATACGCAAACAATCACAATTCCAGTGTTTTCCATTTTTTTCAGAAAAAAAATTGAAGATAAATCCATGTGCAAGCACCATAAACAACTAATATAAATGGTGAAAAATCATGGGATTTGGCCTGGAAATCTCCGTTGAGGCCAAAGGCGATGATGCCGGAAGGCATCCTCAGCCGCGCCAAAGCCCATGGGGAAGTGGGATTCAACCAGCCATTTTATGTAATAGCATTGGATTCCATGATATAAGGTGATATAAATGATGTATAAATGATGTATAAATGATGTGTAAATGATGTATGAATGATGTATACATGATGTATGAATGATGTATAAATCATGTATATATGATGTGTAAATGATGTATAAATGATGTATGAATGATGCGTAAATGATGTATAAATGATGTATACATGATGTATGAATGATGTATAAATCATGTATATATGATGTGTAAATGATGTATGAATGATGTATAAATGATGTATAAATGATGTATGAATGATGTATGAATGATGTATAAATGATGTATGAATGATGTATAAATGATGTATAAATGATGTGTAAATGATGTATGTATAATGATGAATGGTGTATTCACATGAAACCAAGCATCTTCTGGGATTAAGAAAAATGGATCCAGTCACCTGTGGGGTAATCAACGCGAAAATCTGGAAGAATGGAACTTGAAGCTGGTTACCAACCCTGCAGGCCACTGTCAGGATATCACTTTCCAGAGATTCGGGCCAACTTGGGGCATCTTCAAGAAATCCAAGCCTAGCAGTTTAGCACCTGGCAACTGTCCCACCTCCCACACTTGAAATGTCTTACAACATGGTGTCCGCTTCATGAATTCTTAATCCGTCAACCTTATCGCTGGTGGATCACACCACTAGTTCTTGGTGATTTTCTGTGTTGTGTCCACCAAAATGGCCGCATTTGAGGTACATCATTTCCAGTGCCAATCTTAGATACCCTGCAAAAAATTATATTTTTAGCTGGTGAGTAGAGAATCCCATTGAGACCAAAAGACTAAAGGATTACCCTCTGGTAATTTAACGTAGCTATGGAAAATCGCCATTTTCAATGGGAAAATCCACTATAAATGGTGATTTTCCATAGTTATGTTAGTTTACCAGAGGGTAAAGTACCCATCTAAGATTGACCTAGATTCCTGGCCTGGCATAGCCATCACCTCCCGACCAAGTCGCAAGACCTGACAGCAAATCACATCACCCTCTTGCCATTTGTCGCCGTACCTCAGATGCGACCCACCTGGGAGTTGAAACAGCACACCTCGGCATCTCATCCATAAAAAGGGGCAGTTTCACTAGCAAAATCCGGGGATCTAATCAGCAAGAAGAATATGAAGAGGCAAAAAAGCAAACAAACAAACCAGCACCATCGTTGGTAGTGTAAGGCCCTGCACTTAAACGGGGACAGCCAAGTATATCTAGATGGTTTTCATGTTTTTCGCATGTCGAGAATGAGGTTTTTCCCGCTTCGGTTTCCGTCGCTTAGAAAGCTATAGGCCTACAAATCTAGAATCAAATGATTGACACGCATATATATATATATTATATTATATTATATTATATTATATTTTATTTTATATATTCTAAATATATATTTATATACACAATATAGTATATGCACACACAATCTGTACGTTTGCACGTTTGCGTAAATTGCACACGCGCAGACACAAATTGCACTGGTCACGTGAGTCCCATCCCATTCCGAGCTGCGGTTTGGCGAAGTCCCAACCTGGGCGAGATAACAAACACCACCCGGTACCCTACAAAAATGGTCATTTATAGTTGATTTTCCCATTGAAAATGGTGGCTTTATGGTGGTTTAATGGTGGTTTAATGGGATTTAATGGGATTTACCCTCTGGTAAACGTTTACATAGCTATGGAAAACCATGGATGGTTGTTCCCCCAAGTATGGTAAAAAGAGGTTGACCCACCCCCACTTGAAGTTCGTGAAAATAACTTACAGAGACTTCCCCGCTCGTTCCAAAAACAAACGATCAGAAGAGACGACACTCGCATGTTCATCTACTCATCTACCTCGCCTTTTGTGTGACTCAACTTGGAGCCTTCGACCTTCCCAAATCCTAATTCATTGCATTTAGGTTGCCAGGGTAAAACACAATTGGCTAGTAATTTATTTTACCCTCCGGACCCTCCGGTCATCATAATATACAACCTGGCTGGCTGGAAAATCGCCTACAATGTGAAAATCACCTATAAATTGGGCAATTTTCAATGGATTGGTTTAAGGGAAAATCTACAGGAAACCATGGTTTTTACCATCAAATATAGATATAGGGGTTTCCTGTAAATTTTCCCATCATCCAATTCTATGAAATTTGCATCCTGAAGAGAAGACACAAAGTCGTATGAATGTCTTCTGAGGAAAATTTCACAAAACATCATGGTCTGAACCTTGCAACCATTTTAAGTCTGGATCGTTGAACGCGTCTGGATCGTCAAATCACAACTTGCGTCTGGTTGACGTCATCCTACTCAGTTGATGTCTCAAAATCGGGTGTCATAAGTTTCCCTTATGAAGATGGCAACTTTAGGCTCTTATTTCGAGACAAAGCCACATTTCAATCATTTACCGGAAGTAAAATTTGGTACCCCCAAGTGGCGATTTAATACAAATCCAAGTTCTGTGTGGGACTTTCCCATAATTGCCCAATAACTTTCCCACAATTGTCCTATAATTTATAAATGGGGAGTTTCCCCCAATTGTCGACGAGCAGGCCTTTCTTCTTCTTCTTGCCATCATCCGGTGCTTCTTCCACCTGCACCAAATTATGACCGCCAATGCCTGTAAGGTGCGCAAGTGACAAAATGGGCGTATCTAAAAATGGCTCATACCCCCAAATGGCCACTTGAATTGGGAAAGTTCTAACAAAACCAGTGGATGGCATGGGATTGTCCATGGTTTTCCCGTAAATGTTCAAACACACCCCGAGTTTTCCATGGTTGGGACTGTTACCTCAATTGTTATGTCGCGTGTTGTTTGTTTCCCTGGAAAGCCCGAGTTTAGAACACATCTCGGTCCCCTCTCACCTCCTCGTCCTCCTCTTGGGGCTCTTCTTCAGCACCTCCAAAGAGATCAAAATCATCCTCGTCCTTCGCTGCGCCATCCCGTCTCCAGCTCGTATCGATTGGTTGAGTTGGGACAATTGAAACCGGAAACCGGTGGTGGTTTCCGATTTCGAGTTTCCCTTAAACAAATCCATTGATAGTGCCGGATAGGTGCGAAACATGGGAGCAAAACCGGCAACACACTTTATATTGACTAATTGATTTGGGGTCTGAAAACATGGTCCCACATTTATGTTTACCCTCTGGTAATTTAACATAGCTATGGAAAATCACCATTTTTCATGGGAAAATCCACTATAAATGGCCATGTTCAATAGCTATGTGTTAAATTACCAGAGGGTATTCTTTATTGAAAACAGGATCCCACCACATTTAAGTCTCTCATCAGAAGTCCATCTCCTAGTCTCATCGACACAGACACATCACCATCGGCCGAACAAAATCATTGGGAAACTAAGATCGAACACCCCCAAGAATCAAGAAAGTGATGGCTATGGGTCAAAATTAGATCTACAGTCACAGTATGTTGATGTATGTTGTATATATATATATACAATCAACCCCAAAAAAATATGTTGATTTATATAAATAGATTCTTAGATAAATCTTTGAAGTGATGCATTATCAATCAACCCCCAAGAATGGATTATGTAACACCAAAAATTTATTTGTTTGTACCGGGGGTAAAACAATGCCATAAACCATCCCCCAGTCATCGCATTTTTTTTGTGGTATGGTTACCATTCCCAGTCATGGGTGGTTTATGAGTTTATGGCATTGGTTTACCATGGTTTACCCACATTAAACTATATTATAGACCATAAACTATGAGTCACTCAACACGACTTAGGGCTTTATGTAGGTTTCAAAAAAAAGAGCTTTTTTTGAATACCCACATTAGATCACCATTTTCCATTGAATCCCCATTTAAATCCCATTAGGATCACTATTTATTTCGTTGATCTACCTATGAAAAATTGCGCATTTACCATGGTTCACTGATCCCCTGACGCAGCACCTCGTCCACCTGCTTCTTTCTCCTGGCCTTCGTTTCCTTCCCCTCACAGCGCTGTCGTCCCCAAACTTTCAACGAGAAGAATGATGGTTTTCTATGTCTGAAATGGTGTTTTAATAGGGATAATAGTGGGATAATCATGGGACAGTGGAATAAAATTCCAGGATAATGGTATGAAAAAAATGATGATCATTTAGTGTTTTAATGGGATTTAATGGTGATTTTCATGCTGTCTTATATGCTTTAATAGAGATGGTCATGGGATAATGGGATGTTACTGGATTGACCCTCTGGAAACGTGGCTGGATTGAAGATCCATGAACTAGTCATGGGGGTTTCTAGCTGGGAAAATCATCGGTTACATGGGGGAAAGCTACCAAATGGCCATTACCCATAGGATCCATGTATGGTATATATGCTAACATTTGGGGTATATTGATGGTAAATGTTACCATATATAGCATACATGGATCCTATGGGTTATAAATGTCATGGGGAATTTGATGATATATAAATGCGATAATGTTCCATAAATATAATTTTAAATGTCAAAGTTAACCACATTTTTCTGGTCAATGAGATCATGTCCATAAATTATCGATACCAACGGTAACACGACCAACACGTCAAAAGCCTCGTGCAGGATCAATCAACGGGTCTGCGGAGAAAAAACACAACAAAATACCAAACATGTTGTACATAAAAATAAACTCAGTAACTAGAAGAATCTCAAAAATAAACCCAGCACAGTATAGTTATATTGTCAGAATAATGTCGGAAACAGATAAACGAAGACGGAAACACTTCACCATCAGCGTCATTCGTACCATAGTTATCATCACTAGAACTAATGTTCAATAATAGTTATTTGTGTATGTCCCATGTTGACCATTGTAAATATAAACACTGTAATTATATACTATTGTCATTATTGTTAATCGTGATTTTGAGGGGTTAGAGCCCCATTTGCAGACAGATCCATGTGGAATATGGAAGAATATGGAAACATGCATCATCACCGCCCTCTTTTAAATCAATTTTCACCAACGTTAGCGAAGGATTTGATCCAATAGATCCCATTCAGTCCCATTTCACTGACCTGAAATAAGGCCATTTGGGAATATATCTTGTCTCTTACTAACCTTGATTCCAGGGTTCGGTCGCAGTGAGGTTATAATTGACCCAGCAACAAAAAAAAACAGTAAATCTCCATATGTATGTATATATATAATTTGTTGAAGCACCACTAATGATTCAATCCCTGAATTTTCGTTGGTTAAGATTTAATCATCCCACTGTTTTTCTCCACTAGTTAGTATATGTAGCACTATTATATAACCACTAATGATGCTTAATGATATATATATATATATACCCTCTGGTTATGACTAACATAGCCATGGAAAATCACCATGCTATTTTTTTTGGTAAGCCATCTATTTCATTCTATTTCTATGGGCTATCGAAATCCCATGGCTATGTTAGTCATAACCACAGGATGATCCCTTTTTCGATCCCTATAGATCCACGGCAACAGCCACGGCACTGATGCTGAATCCTTGGAGTTCTTCCTTTGGAGCTCCGGCACTTCCTGCGGCCGGCCAGACAGGTCCTCAGTACGGCCATGGGAAATTTTTCATGGGGGAAGTTATCAAGAAGACGGGAAGTTCATGAGGAAAATGATGAGAAAATGGCGATCTTATTGGGAACATGATGGAAAAATTGCGAATTTATAAGAAAAATGATGGGAAATGTATAATTTCATTGGAAAAAAGATGATAATGTCTCTTGATCCATGGGATTTGTGGGGACATACTGGGGATCCGGATGTACAACCAACAAACAAAGCACCAAACTGGGGATTCTTACACCAAACAGACCAGTGAAATCGCATCTTTTATCTGATTAAATACGCAAGTCCTATTTATATATATATATATTATTATATATAGATATTCTTGCAGCGAAATTGCATTACTAGTACCCTTCAAACTGAATTTCGTAAATCACATCAGACTTATATCAAACTTAATGGTGGATTTAAACTTCAAATATGTGGACATTATGAGGCTGAGGGTATATTGAAATATGTATTGAATATCAAATTTACAAATCCCAGACCTGATATTCGAGATCGTAAAACGGCTTGAAACTAGTGCTTGCCCCTAATGTTATCACATCCTAACCATCATGATCTCTGGCACTCGAACATGGCCACGGTGGCCGGGTCCTAACGTCTTTGCATAGGAACATGATCATCTGGAGATCATTGGCGATGATGGGATATCATGATGCCCCGCGGATCCAATGAGTTGTTTTCAAGGCACCAACTTTCGAGAAGTTCGGCCCTCGATGATGGCCATGCGAACCAAGATGGTCTTTCCATCTTTCTCCTGGAGGATTTCGGTTGAAAAGAGGTCTCATGAACAACAACTTGGGCATATAATTGCCGAAGAAATCAAGCAGTTGACTATATATCATATAATGAATCACTCTTGAAAATTCCAGTGATATCGATCTGTTCACAGATGGGAATTAGACCCCAAAATTCTCATGTCAAGGGGACAATGATGATAAACTGGAGATTTTTGGTCGCTGTCGCTTCCTCCATCAGCCCGAAGCCAAGCATTGGCATGGTGCGCCCGGTGCGGACCACGCGGACTTCGACATAGGCACTGCCTGGCCAGTTCCAACGTTCAATCCTCATATGGGAATACTTGATCCATGTTCAACCCCAAACTTAGGATTTAGATCTTGAGTTTGATTCATTTTAAGTATTGCCCAAAGATATAAGATATGTAATGTGTAATGCTGATTATGGGTCAAGGGTAGGTCAAACTTGATTACCCAAAATTTGGGTGGTTAGTACATTAAAAGATACAACATGTGGCCAAACTCTCTGATTTGTTGGGTCCTAATCTTGACCCATATAATGTATTTCCCATATGCCATAGGGGATTCATTAGCACCTGGAGCCTCGCCACGGTCAACTCTGCTGCCGCGCCTTGCGTCACTGGGAAGCGCGTGAAGGACACACCTTCAAATTCATCTCCTTGGCTGCAAGACATGTGCAAGACATGTGCAAGACCCTTGGCTTTTAAGTTCATGAGAGGACTGGAAGTTACTGGAAGTTAAATTAATGTTAAATTAAAGCCCTGATTGTGGAGCTACGCCAGGTACGTGCCAAGGTGTGGCTCAACATGAAGCCCCATCCATTTCTGATAAGAAAAAAAAACAAACAGAACTGATTTTCGGTTCCATGTTCGGGTTCTCCATGGGAGCTGATTTTTCCATATTTTTCTCTGAGTAGGTCGTGTGTCACACCATGACTTAAGAGATATCAAAATGGGATGATAAGAGCCACACGAATGAAACCAAACCAGCAGCATCTCAAGCTCCCCAGTCCCACTGTTCTCTGCCATGCAGCCCAAGGGGTTGAAGAGTCTGGAATCATCTTGAAGCGCAAAGGCTGGAACCAGAGCTTTCTCCTCTGGAAATCCAAGATGGCAATATGGCAAATCCCCCAGGCCCCGATCATTGATAGATGATGTTCCCATCAAAACCTCCATTGATAGATGATTTTACCATTAAACTCAATAAAAACCGTTGCTGCGTTTGATTACTTACGGGAGGGTATCATGTTTTTCTCCACATCAGAAAGAATATCCAACTTATCAGACAACTGTCCCAAGTATACTTCGAGTTCCAACTCCCCCCTCCAGTCAAGCCCAGCCCTAGCCCGGGCGCGGACACTCCCCATGGTGTCTCCTGATACCACCAGGTCTGACCATTGGGTGCCTTGATGTTCAGCGGTTGATCTGAACCTTGATTTTCCTGCATCACCACACCAGTCATCCCTTCCTTCCTCAGGCGCAGTGACCGTTGCGGTCCCCAGCAAATACCCAGATCCATACCATGCAAGTTGCAAAGTTCAATCTTCTTCCAATCCCAAACAAGTTCATTTGGGGATAACAGATCCTCTTCCAGGTGACCGTTGACCCATATCAACTGTGACCACAACTGTAGAACAAAGAAGACTAAATGACTCCTAAACATGGGTGGATTGAATTTTAAGTCCAAAATGACCTATAATGACCTATAACCTATAATGACCTATAATGACCTATAATGACCTATAATTAATGACCTCTAATGACCTATATATTATTGGCCAATTGGTATGATGCACGTCCATCTCCATTTCCCACACCTGCAAAGACTGCTTCAATTGAGCCGAGCTGCAGGGGGCCAAACCTAAGCGAGGTTCGAACCCCATGAATTGCAAACTTGGAAAAAATAAACTCTGATTCATGTGGCCAAACAAATAATCATAATCAATTTAGCCAATCTAGTAATCAAACATGGTTTGCTGGAAAATGCCCTCATTAATCCTAATTCTAGAATGATGGTCCGCGTTTTCATGCGTTTGCAAAGACCAATGTTTCGGCATCAGCACTGCCACGGTCATCCCATGTGCAAATTGCCGCCCTCGAAAAAGAAAAAAATATTGGGAGAATCCCCGATTCCTGCGGCTTAAATTCCCTCCTCAGACTCCATCCTTCGGCCAACCTTAGCCGCCATAGCCCAAGTGACTGTGCGTCACTGCAACTCTTGTAGACTTTCGAAAGCTTCACCTTCATACCCTTCCTGACGTCTGGCGCAAGCTTTGAGTTTCAACGAAATCCGGATGCAAACCCGAGCTGAAAAATTTGATGGGTCAAAACTCACCCTAGATCCATTGAAACTGGGCTCACCTTCCGACCCTAAATCAATGTATGGTTAGGTCGACCATTGAGATTGTTACCCCACATAGCCACTCCCCCTCACAAAAGATACAGTATGTAGATGATAGATTTTGAAAGCTGGAACTAAATTATCAGGGTAAACGTCGTCATAGTCATCATCATCATCGTCATCATCATCACATATTGGATACCCCGCATTTTCCAAAAGTTGCTCGGTAGGTTTTTCCGGATGTGCAAAAGGTTAAAGTGCTGAAGTGCCCATCCAAGATGAACACAGCAGACCTGGTTCCATTACTTTCCAAGCGTCTTCAACAAGCCCGTCTTCACTTCAGCGGTGGCGGAACGAATCTCACAGCGCTTTGGCTCCCACTCGGCACCGCTGTCCACCATGGGTTTCAGCGTCCTAGGCGTTTAATGAGTATCATCTATGAGGTGAATTTTCCACTGCCATGTTTGATTACTGGGTAGAACACTGAATCCCATAAATGCAGGGTTGATTGCCAATGTTTCATGGTTAGTGAGCCGGTCGGGCAATGATCAAAACCCGAAACATTATTCTATGAAATACTGTTTGGTAAGAAGGGATTCCCAACTGGCAGTGTGTCAAAACCTTGTACCCCTGGTGAACATCAAAATAGCTGGTAAATGGATGTTCATCCCCCTAAAAATGGTATTAATAGGTATTGATCCATACCCAACTCATGGATTATGATAATCCCCGGTATATTGGACAGCGTAACCCCTGGCGATCAACCAACCGCACGTGAGCACGTGGATTCTGGTCTTCATGCGTTTCTGCGACCTGGTTATTTCGTGATCGTTAAATCCCCGTTTCGGTCGGAGCTCATCATTGAAAATGGGCGTGCCCACCAAAAACTCCAACGACACTTTGAGGGGGAACCTGATGATAACCACTTGTTTTTGCGGCTTTGATATTTCTAGACAAAACCAGTTAAACCGCTCAAAATCGAGAGCGTCACCAAATATGGGCCCCAGATTTCCGCGTAAATTAGTTGTTTTTAGATGATTTTTGTTGTAGTTTCTACTCATTTTTTTTAAGAATGATTTGTTTGTGTTTTATTTTGATTACTTTGTTCCTGCTACGTTTCTTTTTTGATCTTGTTTCATGTGGTTTTGTAAAGTGTATATCAAATAGTCTAGTAGGAGTGTAGGTAAAGCATAAATACTTCGTTGCAAATTGTTGTTCCAATGGTTTTTGCAAAGTCCGCTTGGAAGTAGACCCATGGTGAACAGCTCGCTCAATATCTGTATGTACATGTTTGTGTCACAAGAAACAGGGTTATTGCGTAACTGCATACATGCAAAATTATATATATATATGCAGAGAAAGACCAAGACTGTCTGAGTGCCCACACTCAGTAAGTCTTTGGGTCAAACCTTGACACAGCCCCAAGCCAAGAAAAACTAAAACACATAAGGTGATGCAGCTCTTCTATCTGTTGTTGTTGACTATGCAGGTACGTCTGGCTGCCATTCCATCAAGTTCATGGATGTGTTTGTGCAGAGATGCTCGCAAGAGCATTCTTGGAGGTTAAGACGAATTGAACACAGTGTCCTGCCTTCGGCCAACAGAATTTGAAGATGACGGCAAATCCGATATGCTTAGAATTTCAAGCCCCAATGCAAAAGCCCTCTGTCAAATGCACGCTGCATTTCTGTGTCCACCATCACATCCCAGACAAAACATAAATAAAGAAAAACTCATCCATAGTATATACACAAACAATGTTTAGATATCATCATCCCGGTGTGTATGATATGAAAAGATATAAATATTACACCTTTAACAAACAGACACTCAGATTGACAATCAGGCTGAGCAAGCGTCGCCAAAGCCCGCGTCAGGAAGGAGAGGATCCAATATGTTTTATGTCTACAAGCGATTGAAATATACTTTTGTATTTATATATAGTTGCAGACAGATTGATTCATATTATGTGTATATATATATACACAAAGACCAACAGTATGTGGGGCATGAAACTGTGTTTAGACATATACATATTCTCATTATGTACATACTTATATGACTTATATGTATGCATGAAATTACGTTTGGTAGTTCCATTTATACAACATAGTCACATGTGCTCATCTATTAAAAAAATGTACAAATCGAAAATCGACTCTTATCGTTTTCAAGTGTTTATATACATATTTCGTGTCTTGACAACATTGTATACAAACACAACTATTACTATGTGATAATTTATTTATATATATATATAAATACATACAAAATATATCTTGGTGAACACATATATTACAGTAAGATTTACTGCATGCAAAAATCTTTATACGTATGTATATATCTACTTTAGATATAGTGCGCAGGACATTCAGTGCGTACGAATGAAAGGCAATGTCGTAAAAATATTCACAGCTGAAAGGTCCGAGGAGCTACCTTTCGTAAAAAGTTCTTCCGAATCCGCGGTTGATAAAGGATATCCTCTGCAATTCATTGGGTGATGCTATCAGATTATGTCAGATTAAAGCATTGCCAACATGTTCATCCTATCTATCTCGAGAAGCATCCTCCCGAGGTATATCGGCAAAAAATCAATGGAAGCAATCATTGCACCTTGTTGTGCATTGCCATCTGTTGTTTTTAATCTTGAAAAACCAGAGAAGTATTGCTGACTCTATTTGAAGTTAGGCTTAAAATGTCCATTGTCTGACTTAAATTCCAAAGGAACTCTGAACAGCTTGATGAGAGCATAGTGGCCACGCCAATGCAGACATGATATAGCACGTTGCCTCATTGAAATGACATCAAATTGTACACTTAACAAGGTAGCCACCAAAGATAACGTTATTTTTCATTAAAGAAATGCAACTTGTTGAAAGCCTGTTTGAGGAGATGAGCCCGCAATCTGATGAACAAATGAGCGTAAGTTCGGGAGCTACGAAAGGCTCTTAATATCTTCGAAGCTCTAGAAAATGTCAGAAACATTACAAATGAGGATTTTCAAGCTCCAGAAGATTCCAAATGAAGATTTTGAAGCTTCGGGAGGCTCCAAATAAAGATATTACAGCCTCCGAAGGTTCCAAGTAAAGATTTTAAAACTCTGGACGGAAGGCTCCGAATGAGGATTTTGAAGAGTCTGGAGCTCTTCGATCTTTTTTTCGACACCCCGCCCTCTGAGGGCTGTGTAGTGCATTTACTATTCTTTCATTTTCTTTCCTGGTTCCTCCCCTCCCTATATGTGGGGATCAAGGAATAGCTAGCCTTTGAGGAAATTGCTTCAGCAATACATGTTCTAATCTAAAGAAGCAATCCCCTTTAATCTTCAAATATATTTCTAAGGGGAAACTGCTTCTGCAATATGTCAAAAGAACATTGTTTGCGCGTACGTGCTTCAAAGGAAAATAGTTTCTGTCATGCATTTTTTTAGGAAAACGTTTTTATGTTTAAAAGGCGTTTTTGCAATACACTGTCAATCACATTTCTTTGCACTGCATGCTCAATCAAACAAGTATTCTGACTCAATGAGGTGTTTGCAACATGTTTAAGGTTGTACATGGTTCTATGCATTGATGTTTCCATGATATTCATTAACGCCATGCAAAGCTCTTTAAGGACACATTCAAATATCATATGGAAACATGTGTAATTTTGAAACCAATACTGCATTTTCAGAAACGTTGTAAACTGTTTCCCACTAGATACCAGTACTATTGTGGATGGAAGAAATCCTGCACCACCAAAAGGATGGTTAAAACCCATCCTAAATAATGGGATGGTTACCACCTATTAACTGGTGATTCGGATTTCTTCCATCCCCCCAAACGTCGGAAGCCATGTTCAATCTCCATTGAAATGACCAGCCCCAACATGGGATAAATACCCAACAGTTACCATGAAATACCATTGGATAAATCCATTAATTGGATGTGAAATACCATTGTAATCCAACATTTAACATGGTTCATTGGATAAAATCCATACTTTTCAATGATGAAGAACCGTTGCCCCATGAATGAACCCTGGCATCCCTTGTCCATATCTCCGTTTTTGGATGCTACATCCCACCAGCGTTACCATTCTCTAGCAGTCTTCATGGATGGTTAAATTGTTGGTTCAATTTTACCATTATTGTTGTTTAAAGTATAGCAATAATAGCACTATTGTTGGCTCAGTGTATATATATATATCGTTATTGGCTTAAATCTCTTCGGCGTTATCCCACTATCAACGAATAATTACATCATCCCCATTTACCAGTACACAAATACCACTACATTCTACTTTTTATCCATTCTTCCTTGATGGCAACAGTAAATTCCTTCATGGTTACAAGGGAATTTAACCTAATATCATCATTAAATACCATGATCATCATTAAATACCATGACAATCCATTATCTTAACGGTTTTTCCATCCATGGTTATAATAATTAACCCATGGATAAACAACCGCATAAACAACTAAGAGCATTTAACGTTAACTAATGGTTTATCGGTTTATCCATGAATATCCATGAATGGATAAGGCTTATAACATGTTAAACCAAATGTTTATAACGGTTACCCTCTGGTAAACTAACATAACTATGGAAAATCACCATGTTTAATGGGAAAATCCACTATAAATCACCATTTTCAATAGCTATGTTGACATAACCAGAGGGTAAACCATCTGAAATCCTCCATGTTTTTCCATGGTGACACCAAGCATCTGATGCACCGCCTGGCGCCCAATGTGCCGTGCGCGCCAGCGACCGCTGCCACCGCTGCCAGCGCTGTCGCTGGCGCAACGCCAGGAGCCACGCAGCCAGCGGTCGCTGCCCAGCTCGCCCTCCCAGGTGGAACCAATCCTGGGATGGGCACCCCACGATAGGTGGAAAATGCCTGGAATGTTGAGTGAAACTTAGCAAGAGTTGGGGAATGTAGGTACAGTAGAAACATCTAGAAACATATTTAGAATTTCTTGGTGTTTCTGGTGAGACATCAAACATTGACTTACTGGTGGTGCTAAACGTAGGGAATGGATGGGTTGCTGGGGGTTGCTGGGATGATTATTACTAGTGATGAAATGGATCATTCCCGAAAATTCCCTGCTAAGCCTAAGCACCAACCAGTAATTGAGGTTTCAGATCCACAGGCTGCATCCACTGCTAAGCACCTACTGTCGCTCCAAGTGGCCAATTCTTGGCTCCCAGGGCTTCCAGTTGCGACAGATCGGAGTCTTCGGCTCTCATGGTGAACGACACCAAGCCTTTGCCAGTCCTTGACATAAGGGATGGGTCAAAATACCTGGAATGCGCGGATGTTCATCCTCCTCAACATGGTACAGGTATTGATGCATAGATATGCATAGGTGGGGAAAAAAAAGCTTTGGACATCAGATATGTTGAGTGTATTTTTGACCGATCGCAACATCTGACTTGATTCGGCTTCCTTGTGAACCATAGTCACATGTCATTAATATGGCCCAGTGGCCAGGCGCCATACCCAGGCCCAGAACCCCCAAGTTTCTGAGTTTGATATTCGAATGCTGACTGGATTCATACCTGCTGTTCATTGCTTAAGTGCCGGAGGTTATCACCTTTTGATCACCTTGATTTTGCTGATACCCCATCTTGGTGGAAACCCTGGCTTCTTTTTAGTTAAAACATGTTGCGAACATGTTTACCCTCTGCTAATCAAACGTGGCTGGCTGGAAAATCACCCAACGAAATGGATGTTTATATGGGAAAATCCGTCTATACATGAGGGATTTTCCAGCAAGCCATTGATTCCCAGAGGGTAAATCCATTCATAGACCTGACTATCCCATGATGATCCCTTTTTTAACCATACAAAGCACCATTAAATCTCATTAAAACACAATTAAATCCCTTTAAATTCCATTAAAACGCCATTAAATCTCATTAAGACACTATTAAAACACCATAAAACACCATTGATATACCATTAACACCATTAAAACACCATAAAATCCCATTACAAACATCATAGAATCCCATTAAAACCCATTCAGAACCACCATTTTTTGGTGGCTTCGACCCCATGCGTTTCGCCGTGCGTCATCTCGCCGCTGATATGCAAGGCTGGCGGCGCGTTCTCCGGCGCCGAGCCCTCTTGGAGCATAGGCCCCGCCAGGGCGGAGCCGGAGACCTACCAAGGATCGAACCATGGGGATTCAATGGTGGTTGGGTGGGATTTCATGGAGATTTTTTTGGAGATTTCATGGTGTTTAAATGGATTTAAATGGTATATTCTAATGGTGTTTTATTGATTTTTGACGGTGATTTAATGATCTAATGGGATTTCTTGGAGATCTTTCATGATGTGTCATGGGGGATTCATGGGTTTCAACTGGATTTCCATGGGGAATTTTCATCGAAACCCATGAAAAATAAGGGTGTTCACAGGTGTTAACCATCAGAAGGTGCAAAAATAATGATTTGACCAAGAAAAATATGCAAAGATTGGGATTTAATGAAAATATGAAAATTATAACTAACTTGTGATCCTGCAAATACTGGTTGGTGGTTGTGCGATGGTACTCTTTCACTTGTACAGTGTAAAAAAAAATCAATCTAACATTCCAAATGGAAGCCGCCTTCTTATACCATGAAATTTTCCTGCATACAATGTGACTGGTACGGCAAAGGCATGTAGCTGCCCTCTGGTGCACTTGAAACCGGAACAGCTGCCTACCAAAATGACCAGCCGAATCTGCATGTCACTCTCAAACGTTGAGTCCCAACCTGTCTGGCCCAACTACGTGATGACCTTCCCATCCCCCAAAATCCATCAAAATCCCCCAAAAGTCATTGGGTATACTGACCATATCTGACCAAGTCTTGATCAATTCACCTCCACCAGCTCCCCGAAACTAGGCCCCACCTGAATGGTGGAAGTGTTGCTGCCACTGCTCGGCGGAAAGCTGGAAAACCTCACCGAAAAGGCCAGGGTTTCAAGACTTGACCCATCTTTGCCAAAAGCAAGGAGGAAACTGATGGGACTTCGGCTGAATAAATCCCAACAAGACGCAACAGAATAGGACCCCAAGGCCCCGTTCTACCACTTGGGTCACAAATCGCAGGAGCATCAGCTGACCCCAAAAAATGTCTCCCAGTTCTCAGCGGCTTCTAACCATCAATGGATTGTTTTAAGGGAAAGTCTGCCGAAAAGCCATGTTTTGTTTTACCAAACATCGAGGGTTTCCGTGCGTCAACGACCATGTCCCAGGCACCAGCAATTCCACGCGTGTTGCATGGATTCGGCCCCCGTTTGCAATTCCACATGCCAGAGACCTGGCAAAAACTGGGAAAACCAGGCCGTGACCTACCCGGGAAGTTGGGTCTCCCGGGTCCAACAAACCCGGGAAGTTAAGGGTTTACGAACTGGAGAATCACCATTCAAATACTAGATCAATCATCATGTTTATCATCTATAAATTTAAATGGCCCATTTTCCATAGCTGTGTTATGCTGTGTTAACTCAACAGAGGGTTAATGTCTCCATTCCTGGGCGTGCTGCTTCTTGATTTTGCCAACTTGGCTGATACTCGTTTCCTTTGCCTCTCTTCAAATCAATCAATAATTGACCTTCAAAGCGAGCTCAGAAATACCCAGTAGCCTCTGGTAAACGTTTACATAGCTATGGAAAATCACCATTTTTAATGGGAAAATCCACTATAAATCACCATTTTCAATAGCTATGTTAGTCATAACCAGAGGGTAAATCACATTAAATCCCATTAAACCACCATAAAACCACCATCTTCAATGGGAAAATCAACTATAAATGGCCATTTTCCCATGGTTCCCCCATCTCCCATGGCCACCCCATCTCCGTTCCGAGGGCGCCTCCCAGTGCCAGCCCCGCTAGCGCCTTGGTGCCCGTCAGCTGCCCCGAGGTGCCGTCCGCCGTGCGCCACAACCCGCGGATCTCCAGCCCGGCTTCGGCGTAGAAGACCTGCGCGTCCACCTGCGGCGGAGGTGGGAGGTGGGAACAGGTGGGAACAGGTTGGAACAAAGATTTTGTGGTTGGAAAATGTTGGAAATTTCTATTGCTAGTTGCTGGAAGATATGGCCCTGGTTTGAATACCACCTTTCTGTGGAAGTTTATAGTTTATGGGATAAGACTAAGACTGAGATATTTAGCAGTGATTTAGCTTTCAAACAGAAATTGGCAACGGGATTTGACCAATGACATGGGTCTGAAATCAGAAAGATGGGAAGTTAAACTAATGAAGTTTGCCTGGAACAAAAGAAGGAGCCTGGAACAAAAGAAGGAAAGGGATCTGATCAAGAAAAAACATCTAGGTATACCATGATACACCTTCCAAGGGGGAGTAGGCTAGTCAATTCTCAATGGACCCTCATTTTTTGTTGAGAGCCAGAAAAGTACCCAGTCTAGTTGCATCTGATGAAGGTATGCGCCTTGTGAATCACATGGGGTCCCAAACTATTCCAGACTATGATACATACGTGTATATATATATAAATATATATGTAAGTAACTGTAAGTCTGTAAGTATATTATATTATGTATTATACACACTATATGTTTAAGCTTCATAAAATGAGATAATTTCTTGATCCGTAGCAAAAGACCACCAACCCCTCCATTCTCCCAGTCCCATGCAGCGCCAAGGCCACGTATGACGACATGAAGCCCATCTGCACCACGTCGAAGTTCAGATCGATCTCCGCCGCGCTGGTCTCCTCCGACTTCTCGGCCCGGCCCTTGCCGACCCAGCCGCCTTTTGGTGCGAGGGCCGGGGTGGTTGAAAGGATGTGGAGAAAATGCTGGATAAAATGATGAAACGTTGGGAAATGCTAAGAGATTTTAGAGAGTGGAGGTGGTTGGTGTTGTTGTTTAAATAGATTTGGGGAAAACCTAGGAGATTCGGCACTAAATTGAGCAAATCAAAAGAGAATCAGCTGGGCAGCTGGCACGCAAACATGGCTGAAGCAAGATTTATCTTTGCACGAGTATTTTGGTTTTTAGCGGACACTATATATACAGATCCTGGAGGTGGATGTCCTGATTTGAATAGTCATTTCGTGTTCCAAGTCACTCTGATGGTGCTTCATCCCCGCCTTATCTTCATCTGTCTTCAACTTGACTTTACAAGTTCCAAACCATATCCAAACCTAATCTCAATCCCCTGCTCCATGTCGGCCTTCCAGTAAAGGATTTGGCAGCTGTTGACTGAAGGACACATAGTTGGCTCGAGTCGACGGCAGCCCGGCCCACTCCGAATCTGTTAGAGGTACCTGAGCTGCGAGAAGCGGCATGGCAACTCTGATTTTCACGCGAGATATGGAGTCTTTCCATGGTCATCACGACATTTCGAAAAGCACGTGGATGTATGACATGATTTAAACATTGCAAAGACATGCCAAAAACCCATGGCATTTGGCCAGCGGGCACAGAGATATATCACAAAATCAACTGCTCTCAACTGGTGTGTGCGGACTTTGGATTGGACCAACTGGATGCAACGGTTAAGACCTAAGCCATGAATAGCCCTATCCTATGCGTCCTATGCCATTATATTGAAATCATACCACGGTTGATTGATAGTTATTCTGAAATGAAATGGCTAGTAACGGCTGGTAATCACCGGTCGCCAAAGACACAAGAAAACTATGTTTCATCATCCCCTTATTTTCAGCCCAGAATATCAATGAATCAACGATAATCAACGGTTACCTATGACAGTATCCCCTTATTTTCCCAGAAGAAAACGTCCAGAAAGGTACCCTCTGGTAAACTAACGTAACTATGGAAAATCACCATTTTTAATGGGAAAACTCACTATAAATGGCCATTTTCAATAGCTATGTTAAATTACCAGAGGGTAACCGTGGTATGAAACGTATGGCTCACAAAGGTCGCCAAAGAGCCAGTCCGAGCGCTTTGGGATCTACCTTCATGACATCATCCTCTGGATACCAACGGCCACCTTTCTTCGTCTCCACCTTGGGATGTGATGTGCCTGGATCATATCACTTGATTACCCTCTGCTAAACTAACATAAGGAACTGGAAATTGGAAAGATCCACCATTGTTTAATGGGCAAAATGATATGTTTTTCTTGTTGGATGTAAAAAAACAGAAGAATCAAGTGATATATCTTGGTTTCATGGTCATTGATTTCATGTTCTTTCTGTAATGCTCATTTAGGCCGTGTCGATGGGTGTAGATATGGGTGTATGTTAATATATTTCAATATATTTCATAGGTACAACTACAACAACTCCTCTTGCTGGGGGATGACAACCCCATTTTGGGAAGATAAGCCATGTAACTTGGCCGTAGCACATATGAGGCCGCCATGGAAACAGCCCCCATGTCCAACAGTATCCTGGCCGTATCCCACAGTGGGCCACCCAGGATCCATAGCCAAAATCAGCTACCGGATCCATCGAATTGGTGAGTATTTGGAGGTTTCCTAAAATGGTGGCATCCCCAGTCGTCACCACGGTTTCTGAACCAATACTAAGTTACTAAGTCATCAATGACGACTGGACGATTTTGGGGGCTGCCATGCGGCTCCACCCTCTGAGCTGCCCGACATGCACCTGACCTCGGTTGAAGTTCACATTCGTCACCTGCCCACAAGCCCCCGAGCTGGACCCGTTGCCATACATTGGGTGGGATCCCAAAATGAATAAATCCTAGGGTAAAACATGATTCCTAAAGGATCTAAAGGGAGGTGTCTATTAGGATATGGATGTGACGTATTGGAAAGTAGTCAAGAATCCATGGCTTACTGGCATTTGTAATTAATTGGCAAGACTATGCAAAACTATCCATGATTACTACCACTGCAAAGCTACGATGCAGATAATGGTCGTCCAAGTACTCATGTGGTTATCATATTCCCACTTCTGGAGATTCCCGAACGTCTTGTCCATTGGTCGTGCTTGTACTTGCTGATAGGGATCTCCAGAATGGGCCATAATGATCCTCGTTGAAGCTGGCACTGTGGGGCCCCAATATCATCATTCTTATTTCTCAGATGGTCACGATGATCTTATATATCTGGTTGGTGGTTGAGCCACCCCTCTGAAAAATATGAAAGTCAGTTGGGATGATTATTCCCAACTGAATGGAAAAATAAAAAATGTTCCAAACCACCATTCAGATATACATTGTGGAAATCAAGGTGCCCTGACCCAGATGCTGCATGTGTGCTGCTTTCCCCAAATAGCCGACACTACACATGGAGCAGCAGGGTAACAGTTCTACGGCAGAAATAAAGTTTGACAAACATGACATAATGATCTTTGGTTGGGCAGTCCTGACATCACAGCTGTTACAGGAGTCTTGACTTCCATATGTTTTCTACGGCGTGTCTGAAATTGGGGTAAGTATACCTGCAAAACTCCGGGTAAGTATACCGGTATACTCCCAGTGGCGAAAAAACGTCACTGCAAAAAAGAACACATAGGCTTGTTGTGGGCGCGCAAAAATGCGTGATTTAGACCTCACATGCAGGCCTTCTCATATTAAGAAAAAGTGTTAGACATATCCTCATAAAATGTTGAATTTGCCGTGGATTAATCCAGATTAATCCAAGAACCAAAAAAAAAAAAAATATTTTCCAGACTAGTCTGATCATGGCTATATCCAAGTAGTCCCCAAAACATTGGTGTTTTTGGTTTTTTGGGGTTTTTTGGTTTTTTTGTTTTTTTTTTTTGTTTTTTTTGGTTCTTGGATTAATCTGGATTAATCTAGATTAATCTGGATTAATCTAGATTAATCTGGATTAATCTAGATTTATCTAGACTAATCTCAGGCAATCCAGTCTGCAATGGATCTGCTGAAATTTGTTATGTCCTTCTAGCACTGTCTGCATGTGAAATCTATCTGTAAGTCTTGGCTCTAACAATATTTCTTTTGCTATCCTTCTGCGCCATGTCGTCTGTATATGAACCAATAACTTTTGACTCATACCTTTCTGTTTCTTCATCCCAAGTCTTCACTTCATCAATCAGGACATTAATTTTACCACCGTATTTTTCTCTATAATATACTGCATCTTCCATCTTGTTGAATGTCATTGACTTGCTTTTTATGTTGGTTCCTTTTTCCAGTAATCCAAAGTTGATATTGGCAATCATTTTTTTAACAGCCTTGTCCAGCTTATCATCACTGCTGATGTCAGTTTCCCACAGTTTCTTAACTAATTTCTTGTAATCAACTTTATTTATGTGTGATGGAATTTTATATGCTAGAATCTCAACATCATTAACATTTTTTTTTCAAAAACATACCGTAAACTAAACCAAATTGTTTATTCAACATCAAGTTATAATATTTACATCTTACAAAGTATAAAGTCAAATGTTCACAAAAGCTGATGTGAAAGCTTTATTAACATCAATTTCCACAAGCTGGTTTTTAAATGGTGACTCGTTATCATATCTCCAAAAAACACCATTTGGGACTATGGTCCTGTAATCTCTTAATATCTGCATATCTTGTTTATCATAAAAGGACTTATGAGATGGTGAAAAAAGACTCTTATTAAATTCAAACAATGATGCTACTGTCCACCAATGATGCTACTGTCCACTGCATCCGCTACACAACTCTGACTTCTGACATTGAACACTACTGAGTTAAATTTCATTTTTAAGTTTTCTATCTGTCCCGCCTTCCAAGTTATAAAAGGTGTATACCCTACCCTTTTCAAATCACAAAATATCTGCATTAAATTATTTTCAGAATGTATCAGGTTGAATTCTAATTCCTCATCTTTATTTTTCTGACACTCCCTTAGAAAAGGTAAAATGTCATCAATGGTATTAAAGACTTTATACTCAACTGGTTTTTCATTCCTATTGAATATAAAATTACTTGATGCATTACAGCTAAAATTCATTTGAATATTTTTACGGGCTAGACTCACAATATTAGAATTTAAAGTGTAGATATGGTTATCTTTAACCAATCCAAAAAATGCTGGAATGTGTTTATTTTTAATCTCAGGGTCATATGAATAAAACTTGTATCCCCAACAGTTGTATTTTCTGACTGGGAACTTGAAGTATTCAAAAACGGGTTTCATCTCCTCAACTGATCCCCCATTTTCTTTAAAGTCTTCATATGCTTTACCTATCAGTTCTAAGACCCTTTCTCTTGTTAACCTTTTGCTTTTCCACTTGTTAGGACTCATCAACGTATTTTTGTAATGGTCATTGAGTGAGTTAATCCAACATTCATCCTCAAAAATACCCTCATCACGTATTGCATCATAAAAACTATCATAACTTTCCTCTAATTCTGTGTTAATGTATGAGTGATACATACTTATCTGCTTTCCATCTCTCAGCATCTCTTCTGCTCCACTCTTTCTCTTCTTGCTTCTGCTTGTGATTTCTGAGATGTCTTTTATCTTGATACCATCTGCATATGATTCAAGATTATGAAATTGTTGTCTGAAAATTCTATCAGCGTTTAACAGTCTTTTAAGTGTAGACTCAAACAACTCTGTGTTGTGGATGACTCAAACAAATCTTTTTCTAGGTGGTCCTTCTAATAAGTTCTCTTGCTTGAAGTTTTCAACAGTAGCTCTTGCATCATATTCTCTTTTTGATATCTCCTTCTGTTGAAGCTTTGCTTTCAGAAACTTGATGAACTTTTCATACTCATCTCTGACTACATACTTGTTAATGATATTTCTAGGTATCAAATCCTTCCCACAGCTTTTTAATATTACCTGTCTTTCATCTATAATCATTTTATATTTGATTCCATAGTTATCAACAAATGCATCACCACCAGTGCCTGTATCAGTCTTGCTGTATACTCTAAAAGTGATTGCATATTCTTTCTTGGTATTGGCTCTCATTCTTTCAGCCAGTTCTTCATTAGTTCTCCATTGTGAAGCCTTCTTTTCAAATCTCCTGATAGCACCATTTACTGTTCTAGAGTTTTCACTCTTCAAGTCCTTTATCAATTTTTCTGCAGTGCTATAGTTAGCAATCTTCCTGTCAGAATAAAGGTCTATAACTTCTTGGATTATATCCCTTACTCTTTCACTTGCACCACTCCTTAAGCCTCTTAAATACTGGGTTCTATCTTGGACAATTTTTGATGGCATTATAATATCACATAGGCTTGTTGTGGGCACATCTGCTGCCATGAACTTCCCACAAATCCTCAAAATCCCGCGCCCACAACAAACCCATCCCAAAAAGAAATGGAAAAGAAAAAATAAATTCAAGAATGATAATCCATGATTATCCATCCTCCATAGGGGGTATATACTTCTTTCAGCCCCAGACACCTCGTTTTCACCGCCCCACCGTTTGTCCCCGGCCTTCCCCGCTTCCCCCGGTGCCAGTTGGGCACCGCCAAAGTTGAAGCCGCCAAAGCCGCCAAAGGGGGGCGGCTGGCCCCAGTCGGTCGACTGGAAGAGGCTCAACTGGATATCCAGCCTGGGAAACAGCCATGGGATGCCATGGGAAATCTTGGAGAAATGGGGAAATATCGTCATATCTGATGATTCAGTATGGGAAGTGGGGAAATGCTGTCATGTCTTCGAATTGTTGGCAAGAATTCACTGAAAGAGCTTGGAGTTCACTGAAACAGCCTGGATATATGGATATCTGATGATATTTTTTCCACAATGTCCAGTCAGTACATCTAGGATTCTCTAGGTTTACAAAATGTTTGATCTTTGTGATGCCTTTGATCTATTGGCGAGAAAACAATGAAATTTAATGATTGAAACATGGTAAGAATTTGATCTCTTCCATCTGATTCTTTCCCCCTTTTTATCGGAGAAACAAACGCCCCAGCGTTGCTTCTTTTCAAATGTAATCAGAAGGATCGGATCATTGGGATATGGTTTCAAGGCAAAAAATGGTGGCTTTTGCAAGTTGAGGAGCTGTGGGTTGGTAAGGAAATGGGGCAGTTTTTTGGGGGTCAACAGATTTCCGCTTTCCTGAGGGATCAAGCATCACCTTTTGATACACAAAAAAAATATTGGACTCTCTGAAATCAATTGTAGGATGTCGGATCTCCAAGGTCATAAAGCCTACTAAGCTATGCTATGCTATATTTCACCAAACCGCAGGGTGAGGAAAACAAACCGCCATTCATGGCTGGTCATGGGTTCGGAAAAAACCAGATGCTGCTCAGATGCGAGTTTTGCGTAGTAACCAGCTGCACCATGTCGCCTCAGTCAGCTAGTTCATGGAAAAGTATATACCCTCTGGTAAACGTTTACATAACTATGGAAAATCACCATTTTTTCATATTTTCTCCAAGTATGTGCCAAGAAGATTTGAACCAGGCCTCAGTCGTGGTTCCTTTGATCGGAAGTCAACATGACCACTGAAAGTGCTGGCCGTCCCCAATGGGATGCCGAGACACCAATCTTGATTTCGTTGGCCATGGATTTGTCTTCCACGAACCTCGTGGCAAACATGGCAACGGGTGCCCGAGGCGAAGCAAGCCAATCAGCGCTGAGCGGTAGAAGCCACAACAAACTGTTTTATCTAAAGGGTCCAAACATGTTCTTTCAAACGGCCATCTTGCGCTATCCCAAGGTGTTCAGCAAACCCATCTATCATAATGTCTACTTAGTAAATCCCAGTGTTTGCTTCTTCAATTCCAATGTCTGCTAAATGGGGATGGATCAAAACCCTGGTACCTAGTGAACCCCAAAATAGTTGGTAAATGGATGTTCATCCCACTACAAATGTATCTATAGGTATTGACCCATACCCAAATCTCAATTTTGACACGTTTCTCAAATCCTAAGTTTTTGCTTGTTCAATCCCCAGTGTTTGCTGGGAAAAATCCCAAGCGCCATGGCCGGGCCACTCCGCGCCCGCTGCGGTGTGTTCCTTCAGGCCGCGCGCGATGCGCAGGGCGTCTAAGGCGGGCAAACCTTGGCCGGGGTTGACCAGTGAAGAGAGGGGTTGTTAGCCATTATTAATTAGCCATTATTAATGTCTATATTGTATGTATATATATATATGTATATATATATATATATGTGTAAATATATATATATATATGTATATATATATATATATATGTATGTGTATATATATTATGTGTATATTTTCAAAGCAATGATGTTCAATGCATGCCTGTTCGAGATCATCAGCTACCTGACTCTCCGTAGCTCAAGGGTGGGCTCAGGCATTGCCCAGCGGAGGGAGGGACATTTTGAGCTTCGCTGTCAGCCATAAAAAAGGTGCTACGATTGGTGTTTGTGCAGGGCACATAGGTGTTTACAGATCAGGGATCTTTCAACTACATCTCAGTGTGGATCTTCCTTCAGTTGTTGGATAGAGAGGGATTTGGGTATCTCTCAAGGATCGGCCTCCCTACCAATCTTGAGATTGGTAGCGGAGCGCCTGGTCGACCGCTCCAGCAGGGACCTAGCTCCAAGATCTTTGAGGACAAGGACAAGGAGGTGAACTCTGTTTGGAAATGGGTGAAACATCAGGCGGGGACTCCGCCTCTTTTGTTCCAAAGGAGCTTGCAAGCCTGGTTCCGAGTTTTGATCCGTCAACAGACAGTGTGGACATCTGGACGAGCAAGGTTGAACTTCTTTTGAATACATGGCCACCATCCAAGTTGAATGAGTTAGCTACTAGACTGATTTTGGGGTGCAAAGGCACGGCATACCAGAAATTGCAGCTGCTCCGAGAAGAGGTACTCACAAATGATGAAAAGGGTATCAAGCGATTGGTAGAAGTGGTTGGGGGTACCTGGGGACAGGTGCCTCTTGAGAAGAAGTTTGAACTGGCGGAACGTGCACTGTTTCGTAGCATCCAGAAGGCCGATGAAAGCTCCGATTCATATCTGTCCAGGTGTGATGCGATCTGGACAGAATTGCTGTCTCGCAAGATGTCTCTCAGTGAACTGCAAGCCTACATTGTTCTCCGGGGGAGCAAATTGCCTCCGGAAGACAAGAAGAGGGTAATTGTAGAATCAAAAGATGCCTCAGACAGCTCCCTGACCATGAAGAGTGTGACCGCTGCCATTCGACTCCTGGGATCAGGGTTCTTTCAAGATTACACCGGAATCCGACGAGACAAGGTCGGGAAAACATATGATCACACTGCTTTGCACATGGATGATGACCCTGAGGTTGACCATGAAGCTTTCGTCCTGCAAGACGATCTGTGTGAGGATGACATCCTTGAAACACTGGCCGCTGAGAATGACGAGGATGCAATTCTGGTGATGCAATTCGAAGATTCTATCTCCGAAACAATCCAGTCAGATTCCGAGTTAGCTGCTTACTACTCCAATTACCAGGAGGCCAGACGACGTTTGAGTGAGAGGGTGAAAGTCCGTGGATTTTGGCCCATCAATCGCCGCTCTGACAAGGGTTTTGGAAAGAAGGGTAAGGGGAAAGGCAAAGGCAAGACGCCTTTCTCTGGACCAGGTTCTCTGGCACGACGTATCGCCAATTCGTTTTGCCGGATCTGTATGCAGAAGGGACACTGGAAGAATGAATGCCCACAACGTGCCGGTGGAAATTCCAGTAGTTCCACCTCCAATCCAGCAGCCAATGTTGCCCCGACCTCCGTGGTCATTGCCGAAGAAGTGCCTGAGGAGATTGCTCATTTCTCCATCATGGATGATCAGGACCAACCAGCCGACCAAGTCTGTTTTGGGGTAATGACTTTTCAAAGGGGTAGCGATAGGACTGGGGATAATCGGGGTAAAGTGATGATGAATAAGCTTCAGTTTGCCGAACGTTTTCACCACCAGTGGAAACGCAACGACAGGACCAAGAAGTCATCTGAAGCCTGCGTGCCTATCCGATCAGAGTTAGAGCAACAGCCTCTGACATCCGTGCCAGCCTGTCCCGCATCAGAGCAACTGTCTCTGAAGCCATTGCACCCGCCCGAAGCTGCCGTAGACACCCAGATCTGTGATGTACATTTTGCAACAGCAGGGACTGTAGGAATAGTTGATCTTGGAGCTTCCCAAACTGTGATAGGTGATGCCCAAGTAAAGGAACTGATTCAAAACCTGCCTGAAAAGATCCAAAGCCAAATTCAGCGGACCACTTGCAACTTGACGTTCAGGTTTGGGAACCAGCAGACTCTCACCAGTAGACATGCTTTGTTGTTGCCGCTGGGTCATGCCAAGTTTCGCATAGCAATTGTTCCAGGTAAGACTCCTTTTTTGTTGTCAAGTTCGTTTCTCAAAGGGATCAAAGCGGTAATTGACACGGATACTGGAGTTTTATGGAGTAAATCACTGAACAAGGAACTGATGGTATCTCAATCCAGCAAAAATCTGTTCCTCATGGACATCAGTCAACTCTGGCAAGGACCCAATGAAGAGCCAACAGTACAGAAATCTAGTGCGACCGGATTTACTTGTCTTCAGGTGCCAGTCCAAAACACAGCCAGCAGCCCGATGCCAGAGTTATCCGAGAGTGTGAGTCCAGGGTTTTCACATGAAGAGGTCACTCAGGTCACAGGTGGAAAATCATGTCAGAAAAATCAGCATGCCACAGGGTTGATGCCAGAGAGTGTAAACGATCGAAATCACATGAACATGCCCAGTCAATTTCATGATGCTCAACCGAGCTCTCCACAACCAAGCAGTAGCCTGTGTGACACTGACGCTCAGCACATCAGTGACGGTCACCATGTCCAGCGTTGCCACCAAGTTGTCTCAGTACCGCGAGGGACAGAGGAAGATCGAGTCCAAGGACGAGATGGGACGCATCCAGGAGATGACACTGGAACAACTGGCCAAAGAACGAATCTCGTTCGGCAAGGCCAAAGTGGGACAAGCTTTTCCGGAAGTGTTCGAGGACCACTCATGGACCGATTGGTTCATTCGGACATACGAGAAGAGCCCAAAGTCCCAGCACCAGATGTATGTCCAGTACGTCTTGAAGCGCTTGGATCACGAGATCGCCCAAAGCATGACCAAGAACCAGGTCAAGAACTCCGAGAAGATGAAGGAGTGCCGAGCCTCAGTCTCAGCCGATTCCGATGCATGGGATCAGATCTCCGAACTGGATCCAGTGGAGACCTTCTTCGAAATGCCTGCCCCAGCCAAGATTCAACAGGTGGAAGAACAGATGGGAAATCTCTCCATGGAGAACAAGCAGTTAGCCAGTCGAATCACGAACATGGAGATGGCCATGCAGGAGGTCCTCATGCATGTACGTCAACTGAGTGTGAAGACCGAGCCGTAGAGAGTTCCTGTTCTGCTGATGTCCACATGCATGATCACAATGTGGATTTGGATTTTGAATTTTTTCCTAGTCAAGAACACAACAGTTTCAAAGCCCGAATCCAGCGAGATGTGAGGAAGTTTTCCAAAGAACTGCATGACATTGTCGTCCAAGTAAGATCCAAGCCAAGATGTCAGCAGCCGAGACTAGATTTGCTCGAGGTCATGTGTTCAGGGGAGAGTGAACTCACCAAACAAATGCAGAGACTTGGAGGAAAAGCACAAAGATTTGGTCGTTTGCAAGGAGACCTCAACACTGTGGAAGGCCGAAAACGTCTTTTCACCATTCTAGCCACTCAACAGCCAAAACATGTATGGGTGAGCCCCGAATGTGGCCCATGGTGTCAGTGGAGTCAATTCAACATGAATAGGTCTCTTGAAGGGTGGGAGCAAGTGATGAACAAACGAGAGCAACAACTCTGGCAGATTTCTTTGGCAGTGGTTCTATATCGTTTTCAGAAAGAACATCATAACCATTTTGACTTGGAACAACCACGAGGATCTGCTCTCATGAAAACACCTGGAATGCATGAGATTCTCCAAGGAACCCTCTGGAATGAGTTTGACATGTGCAAGGTGGGGGATCTCCGAGATCCACAGACACATGAACCGATCCGCAAAAGGATGGCAGTTTGCTCCACATCCGTGGACATGCATGTTGCCCTGCATGGCAAGTTGTGTAATGGTGAACACCACCATAGAAACATCGCTGGAAACACGAAGGTACGTGGGGTTACAGTGAAGTTGTCGCAGTTCACCGAGCTTTATCCTCAAAAGTTTGCCAAGCAAGTTGCCAAGATCATGTTACATGACCAGGGTCAGCGATGTTATGCCATGGTTGGTGAGACGACCAATGATCATCCCACCAAACGCCGTCGAGTGGGGGGCAAATTAAGCCCTCAAGCCATTGCAGAGAGATTTGCTGAGCCCATGGAAGCTGCCGTCACCTGGTTGTCAGCGATGAAAGTTGCTGACCACATTGCACCACGGGTTGGAACCCAAATTGTTGAAGCAGGTGAATTGTTTGAACAAGTTCAGACTTTGTGTCCTCAACATCATGTTCGCCATGTCGTGTTATGTCGAGGTACAGATCGGTATGTGGGACCCAACAAAGCCATTCCACCTGGATTTGCTCCTTTACGTCAAGCGCCGAACTGAAGATTTGCATGTTGATGAATGGGAGGCTTGGGAAAACCTGTCACAAAGGGGTCTTCGAAAAAAGGGGCAATCTGCCCGTGTTAGCATGACGGTGTTTGCATCCGTCAAAGAACCCGAGGTGCCAAGCTCAGCGATGCCCGTTCCCGCAGGTGATGGTAGTGCGTCCCAGAGCAGTCACCGGCGACCGCTGGAGACTTCAGGTGCAAGCCAACAACCTGTTGCAAAACGCATGCATCACAGTCATGCTGATGATGTTTCAGATTCAGCCAGCATCACTCCAAGACAACAAAACCTTGATGCAATTTCCAACACAGACATCAATCAGAATCACCAACGTCAACCCCATAACCTGAATAATCATAATCTTCTCCCCACGAATAATCCTGAAGGCATTGGTAACAGCGATTCCAGAGCTTCACATGAATCCAGTGAAAAATCAGTAGAAACTGATGATTCCGAGGTTCCCCATCAAATCATCGATTTGGCCAGCCAAAAGCATGGACCCGATTTCTTACAACTTGACCGCGATGAGCAGAGTTGGCTTTTGAAATTGCACCGGAATCTTGGCCACCCAGGCCAGGCCAAGCTGACAGAATTTTGCCGACAGCTGCAGTGTCCGGACCGGATTCTCAAAGCCATCCGAGACATCCAATGCTCAGTGTGCCAGGAAAGTAGGGGTCCAGTCATTTCTCGACCAAGTGCAATTCATGAGCCATGTGATTTTGGGGATGTTGTGTCAATGGATGGTATCACATGGACAAACTCACAAGGAAGTCAATTTCATTTTTACCACTTTCTGGACCAAAGCACCATGTTCAATACTGCAGTTGTATCGCCAGGTCACACCACTGATCATGCATGCCGAGCACTATTGACTGGATGGTTCAATTGGGCTGGACCTCCAAACCTGCTGTGTGTAGATGCTGCAACTGAGTTGAACTCCGATGAGTTCAGTTCCTTCCTCCAGAGACACAGTGTGAAATGCCGAACCTGTGCTGCAGAAGCCCATTGGCAAAATGCCCGCACGGAGCGTCATGGCGGCATATTGCAGTTGATGTTAAATAAGATTGACCTGGAACAACCGATCACCACCTATGAGCAAATGTCAGCAGCCCTTAGCCATGTGACTAGCACAAAAAACCAATGGAGCCGACACCGGGGTTTTCCTCCAGAAATGCTAGTTTTTGGGAAAGGGGTGAGAGTGCCAGGATCAGTGACTTCCGATCCAACTGTTGCCGCACATGCTGCTGCTCTGTCCAATCAACCGGACGGAATGCGCTTTCGACAGGATCTGGCCCTCAGAGAATCCGCAAGAAAGGCTTTTGCCATGGTAGATAACGACCAGACTCTCAGACGAGCTATTGTCCAACGCAGCAGGCCACATAGAGGTTTTTATGAGAAGGGAGAATGGGTCATGATGTGGAAGAAGAAAGGGGAAGCCGAAGGATCATGGATAGGGCCCTTACAGGTGATTATCCAAGAAGGTCAGAATGTTGTTTGGGTGACACGCCATCATAAACTTTACCGAATTGCACCAGAACACCTGAGAAGTTTGACAGCCATGGAAGAACACCGACATCAACCAAGTTCCACGATAGCGGAATCCCAAAATCAAACATCAATCAGACCTGCACATGGTGGAGTTCAATTTCATGACATGATGTCCAATCAACCATCACATGCCTCAGGGGACCAGAACCATGCCATTCCAAATGTAGCCATGCCGGAAGTGGGTCAAGGCGCGAACTTGCAAGCTCCAATGCCAAATGGGTCTTCAGAACAAAATGTTTCCGAGTCCCCCCATGGCCAACCTGACACCGAACCTGAGATTGTCTCAGTTCCATCAGACCCTCCAAATGATAATTCCAACAATACACATCCTGAGAGTCCACAAGCCTTTGAAGTCCCAGTACCGGAAACCTCAGATGAGGAAGATGGTTTATATGCAGAAGAATATCCTATCTATAGCCTACATGAGGATCAAGCATACCGTTTTGAGGTTGACATCAATCAAAGGGATATCAATCACTGGAAGGAAGAAGTCCGTCCATCAGAAATGGCTTTCTTGGTATCAGCAGCAAAACGACAGAGAAGTGAAGTGAAAATATCCAATCTTAGTCCTGCCGAAAGACAAATGTTTGCAGAAGCTAAGACAAAAGAAGTTGAGAGCTGGCTTTCCACCGAGACAGTTTCAAAGGTTTTGCGTCACCAGATCCCAAAAGAAAGTATCCTTCGATGTAGATGGATATTAACTTGGAAAGAAGCTGATGAGACCAGTGCTGCCACCAAGTCGTCGTCAATGACCCCAAACCGCAAGGCCAAAGCACGACTTGTTGTGTTGGGATTCGAAGATCCAATGGTAGATCAAATCCCCAAGGATAGCCCAACGATGTCAAAGTTGTCACGGGTTTTGATACTTCAACATGCGGCCAGTTTGGGGTGGGATATTCACAGTTTCGACATCAAGACTGCCTTCCTGAGGGGTACCGAACAGCAATCACGATTGCTGGGCATGGAACCACCAGAGGAAATGAGGGTAAAAATGAAACTGAAACAGAATGAGATTGTGCAGTTGCTTAAAGGAGCATATGGCCGAGTTGATGCACCCTTCCTTTGGTTTCAAGAACTCAGACAAAGTCTCGAGGCCTTAGGGTTTGTATCAGCACCTTTTGATCCATGTTGTTTTGTGCTCAGGAATGAAAACCAGCAACCTGAAGGTATCATAGGCATACACGTTGATGACGGTTTGTGCTGTGGATCCACCAAGTTTCATGCCAAGCTTGCAGACCTTGAAAGAAAATATCCGTTTGGTAGTAAGAAAAAGAGAGATTTCACTTTCACAGGTTTGAAGATTTCTCAGAAACTGGATCAATCTATTTGGGTAAGTCAAGAACAGTATGTGAAGGATATTCACCCAATTAAGATTGCCAAAGAACGAAAGCTTACTCCTACGGCTCCAGTGACTGAAGAAGAACGTCAAGGATTGAGAGCACTTGTTGGATCACTCCAATATGCATCCGTCAACACACGACCGGATATTGCTTCGAGACTCGGATGGTTACAATCTCAAATCAACAAAGCAACCATATCCACACTCAGTGAGGGAAACAAGATACTTCATGAAACAAAAGTTCACTCAGATGTAACTATCAAATTTCAACCAATTCCCATTGATGACATCCGATTTGTAGCATTTTCCGATGCCTCATTCGCCTCCAGCAAAGTACCAGACTCCCATCAAGGAATGATGATCATGGCCAGTCACAAAAAGATTGCCGAAAACCACAGCTGCCCAGTGAATCCTTTGATATGGCATTCGAAAAAGATTCAAAAGGTTGTGGTCAGTACATTGTCAGCTGAGGCAATGTCGCTAGCTGGTGCAGTAGACAGTTTGACGTGGCTGCGACTTTACTGGGCTTGGTTGCGTGACGGCAATTGCAAATGGCAGTTGGCGGATGAGACGCTACTGCGGTTGCCACCGGCGTTTGCAGCGATCCCCCCAACGGATGAATCCACTGATTCCCAACCACCTTTATCACTCCAAAATGTCCTTTCAAAATTACCCGAGAAGACTCAATCCATTATCACAACAGATTGCAAATCACTTTTTGACCTGATCAGTAGACATGCCCCACCTAGTTGTGGTGAATTCCGAACTCAATTACAAGCGAAACTTATCAAAGAACACCTGCGAAATGGAATCCAAATCAGATGGGTACCATCACAAGCACAGTTGGCAGATGCTCTGACCAAGATCATGGATGCTGCGGTATTGCGCGAATGCCTGGCCCGTGGTCGCTACAGCTTACATGACGAAAATCAGATCCTCCGTGCCCGTTCCGACTCTAGAGCCCGAATGCAGTGGCTTCGCAATTTGTCTCAGGATTCTACAACTGGGGATTCATGGATAGGAAAAGCCAAGACGTCCTAGCTGGAATCATGTTGACTGACAACAGTGTTTTCATTGTTTGCCAGACGGGAATGAATCTTGAAGACTCAGCGTGAGGAACCGCTGTATCTCGAACATTTTATAGATAGAAGGAATTTCAAAGCAATGATGTTCAATGCATGCCTGTTCGAGATCATCAGCTACCTGACTCTCCGTAGCTCAAGGGTGGGCTCAGGCATTGCCCAGCGGAGGGAGGGACATTTTGAGCTTCGCTGTCAGCCATAAAAAAGGTGCTACGATTGGTGTTTGTGCAGGGCACATAGGTGTTTACAGATCAGGGATCTTTCAACTACATCTCAGTGTGGATCTTCCTTCAGTTGTTGGATAGAGAGGGATTTGGGTATCTCTCAAGGATCGGCCTCCCTACCAATCTTGAGAGTATATATATATATGTATGTGTATATATATATATGTATGTGTATATATATATGTGTGTAAATATATGTACGTATATATGTAAATATATGTGTATATATATATATATGTATATGTATGTGTATTATATGTATATATATATATGTATGTATGTATGTATGTATGTATGTATGTATGTATGTATGTATGTATGTATGTATGTATGTATGTATGTATGTATGTATGTATGTATGTGTGTATTATATGTATATATTATACTTACACAGTATATTAACATTAAACTCGCCACCAATAGCTTTTCATAATTGTTTATATAATATGTCCAAATATATATTGGTTTAATATGTCTAAATAGTGGTTCAATATTCGGCTGCGGCCACCCCTGAATAATGTGCAAAATATACCACCCCCCCCCTTTCCCAGCTCCCAGCCCACCTCGTGCGATGATGACATCACCGCGATTCTTCAAGTCTTTCAGGGCTTTTCGCTTCACCTGTACCAGGTGGTGCTCGTCATGGAGGATCATCATCCCAAAAAGATGTTGTTTTAAGGAAACCATCAACCAGTTTTACTATTATCATGGTAATGATATATGGCACGATTAATCACAATATATATTTTATGAATATGATATGTGCAATATCTTATATATTTCATATATTATATATATTATAATATAATATATGTACATATATAATAGTATATATTATATATAATACACATTATGTATTCTGTATTATATATATATATCATATTTCATATATATATTATAATATATATATTATACATAATACAATATATATATGTTAGCCAACCACTCTTGTTGATTTATGAACATATTCCATACCTAGATGTGATGGGTATGTCAACCTGAAGTTTTCAAGCCAAGATCTCCATCCCATCTCTCACCAAACAGCTGTTGCTGTTTGGAAAAAACCACACATGTCGGAATCAACTAAAATGTGGGCCGAAGAGTTCTTTCGAAACAAATAAATGATATTGATTGATGGATTTATGGATTGATTGATTGGTAGATATGTAAATGAATTTAAAGTTGCTACAGAAAAACTGTAGTTGGCACCTGCACAAGTTTTGCTGGCTTCGTGCCAACGTGCCAACATTTGGAATGCACTCCCTGCTTTCAGGCGCCTGGTTCTGCGATCCGGGCCATCCGATCTCACTCCAAGACCTGCCAACAAGATGCCGACCACTGACAAATGATATTAGTAATCATCTATATTAATTAATAATAATCTATATTAATTGATCATCTATATTAGGAATCGGCCCAGTTTGGCCCAGTTTGGCCCAGTTAAAAATGTTCCTATTGGTTGATGGAGATGTTCAACCAGTGCTTCAAAAGGGAACAAACTATATTGGAGATATTACCATCTGGTTATGACTAACATAGCCATGGAAAATCACCATGCTATTAATAGGTAAACCATCTATTTCTATGGGCCATCTATACCATGGCTATGTTAAATAACCAGAGGGTATATTAATGATCATTACTATAGTAATACTGGAAAGTAAGTAATAATAATTGTAATAGTCTTAGTAATAGTGAATAAGTGAATAATCACGGTACTGTGTACCAACACGACCAACATGTTCAAAAAAAAACACAGTTTCAGAAATTCCTTTCTGAAAGAACAGTGTTTCTCTCCACAACAGGTTGATTATTTTGTAAAAGTTAAAAGTACCCTCTGGTAAACTAACATAACTATGGAAAATCACAATTTCTAATTGGTAAATCCACTATAAATGGCCATGTTCAATAGTAAACTGTTAGTTTACCAGGCCGGGTACACCATTCCTCATCTGCACGCCATTTCCGACCTACCACCCCCGTGGTCCCTAGGCCGGCCAGCGGCCTGCCCTCCATGGCCACGTTGCAACAGCCACGGATCTTTTGCCACAGATGGTCGAGCACCTGTTGGAACTCCTGGAACATCGGACATCACCACCGATATATCAGGTACTAAAACCATGGTCGAATCAGTCCGATGAATATCAGGGATTCATGGGGATCTATTGGGGATTTTTGGTGGAAAGCATGAAATGACTGAAATGACATAGAAGATTTGCGGTTGGTTTATGAAAATTTGGTTATATCAGCAACCATTTTATATGGATATTTTATGGGAAATATAATTTATATAATGGTGATACAACCATCAGCTTGAATCAACTTCAACTTGAAGTATCGCCAAACATATTATGGAAAATGTTGGACGAACCAGTGTTTAAAAGTTTAAAACATACCTTATCATGATTGATGATATCAACACACATCAGGGTCCCAGCTAAAATAATTCCTTGAGTCCAAATTTAGGCACTCCGCAGATTCGTCCCGAAACAAGCAGCAACATGCAGCAACATGCAGCAACCATGGCCCGCCACAACCGCAGCAGTGCTCCTGTGGCGGGGTGTTGTTGCAGTGAAGTTCCTCAGTCAGCAAGCAGCCGCCACGGAAACCTGCCATAAATGAGTTGGTACCAACCAAGTTACCCCAAATGATGGGACCTTTCCACAGGGCTTCCATGAGGTTTAAATAAAGGTTCCTTCCCATGAAGCCCTACGTTTGGTATGAAAAGTGCAATGGGAATCAAGAGTTCCGAAAGATAGCATGGAAAAAAACGCGAATTGACCAGGCTCAGAACTTAACCTGGCCCGAAAATTCACGCGGGACACCTCAAAAAGGCGTCTACATTGCCTTTGAAGTGATGCGGCCGACACAACAGGTTGCTGTTTCAGCACTTCACAAAAACTAAGTCAATTGGAATCGTGATACCAGGTGTGGCTAAAAATCAGAAATAGATACCGCGTCTCACCATGCCCACTAAAATCTTCATTGCTGGTTTCATATGACTTCCAGACCCGGCCCTTCTCCATCCGATGTGAGCGAGGTGCAACATAGTCCCGGACTTCCTTCTGCAGTTTCAATCGAACTCCAAAACCTTCAGAGTGCCATGTCAGCCCAGGCACTGCCCAGGCACCTTTGGTATCCTTTGGTCATTCCCAAAGCTATTGGTTGTTGTGACTTCTCTCGTTGATTTAACCAATTCTCGTGTTGATTCCAACAACAAATCCCCAACCAACAATCAACCCACAACAACCCCGCAAAAAATGTACTTTCCGTGTAAGCCTATAGTCCTTATCATCAACCTACAGCAGTCGCCCAGGCATTACTTAAAATGGGGGCAACTGCACCACTTGCATCAGGGTTTTTTGAGATATCTTCCATTGTCTTTCTACATCAGACATCCCTTGTGCCGGGCGGTGGCAACAGCGACCATAGATCTATACTACACATGTTTACCAATACCATGGTCAGCATCTCCATTTTCAGCTTTCAGCATGCCAACTTTTACTTGATAGTCATACACTTTCGCAAATGTGGTAACTGGTAGAGTTCTGCAAATGTCAACAAATCTCCACATAGAGGTTTCTTGAACTGGCGGGACCCCCAAAATCATCCAAGTTGTTGTTTCTTACCCATGGGAAAACCAATGGTCTGGTAAACATACAAAAAACTATGGAAAATCACCATTTTCAATGGGTAAATCCACTATAAATGGCCATTTTCCACAGTTATGTTAGTTTACCAGAGGGTACCCATATTTTAGGAAACCTCCACCAATCGTCGATGGGACCATGCCGGGCGCCCCGGCAGTTGCGCTTCTCCGCATCCCCCTTGCGCGATGCCGCGCCGCGGGAGGGCGACAGCAAGAGGCGACCACTGGGCTCCATGGATAGCATCATCTCCACCTGGTGCAATATGGAGATATCTATTGACAATGGGAAGGTACCCGGGACAACATTGGTGTTGGAGAATATAATGATAGGTAGAATGATACTGAAGATGTAATTGGCGATACATTGTATGTAATGTAATAGGCAAGCAATAGATGAGATTGTTTGTATGGCATGATTATGCATTCTTAACTGTGAGAATCAATGGGTAAATCAATGGGTAAATCAATGGATATGAAACGGATACTCCACGGATAATGGTTCATATTGTTTTTCCCTTATCAATTGATATTTCCATTGGTCAATAATAGGGAATATTGATTTGTTACGAACAAAGATGAAAAATGATGGGGAGCTAACCGCTATCTGACCATTAACAATTGGGACTTAATCCATTTCAACTGGTAATATGAGTGTGTCTGAAAATAGATAGGGTCCCCCAGGTTTCATCGCTAATCATCATTTCTCATATCGCCGTGTTGGAGGTATCCACTGTTGACAGACCCGTTTTTCTTGGGATCATACTGGGTGTTTTCAATGGGTGTGTCACCAACCGAGTCACCAACCAGCAATAGGGCCATAGGGCCATAGGGCCATCAAGAATGGGATTAGAATGGAGATTGTGGGAGATTTAACTAACAAACGGGGTTCAAGACAAAAAAATAATATACCGTTCACTGTTCACGTGCACATAATAGAAATAGTAAAACTACACCACCGTAGACCCCAAACAGTGGGTGGATTCAAGAAGTGATGGTCAAACACATGAAATAGCAGCGACAGGAATGGTGAAAATGTCTGCAATAAGTGCCGGAGACCACTTTATATATACTATATGTTTATTTTGTTCGGCTTCGCTTGCTTTGTTGCAACGCTAGATGCCAAAAACCGATGAAGGAAACTTCGATGGGGGTGCAACTATTTGGATCCAAACGCTCGAATCAAGCAGCATAGGACTGTCAAATGGGATGTGTTGAAAGCATCGAAGGATGAAAGTGAAAGATGACATCATTCTCAATCCCGGAGCTCTGTGCACTTTAGAGTCTGCGCAATTCTCGGCGTGCGATAATTTTAGCTGGGAGACTTAGGCCTCGGGAAGACGGACATACCATCCAACAAAGAGAAACAAGAAGGAAGACAAGCTGGAAGACAAGCTGGGAGACAAGCTGGAAGACAAGCTGGAAGACAAGCTGGAAGACAAGGGAGACAAGACCCGACCTCGGGAAGGTGAGCACACCATCCAACAAAGGGAAACAAGAAGAAAACAAACTGGTACACAAGCTGGGAGACAAGGGAAACAAGGACAATGGGAGACAAGGGGAGACAAGGGGAGACAAGCGGACACACCATCCAACATCAAGGCGGACACCTTAAGAAAGCATTAAGAACCCCTAACAGTACACTGTTTGGGGAAAAAAGAGATTAGATTTGGTATGATTTTGTTTTTTGAATTTGGGGGAAACACCTATTCCATTCATTGGGGTTAATCTGTCTTTTACCCATTGAAACGGCCTGAAATGGGGGTAAGCCCTTGTTTCAAACGAATCCGTGTCCGTGTCCGTGTGGGAATAGTGCAGTATGTGCAAGCGGAGTATACCACATGCTACGGTAGTCCATCAACCATCGTCATACCTCTAGGTTTCATCGTCTGGTTTCCCCATGTACACAACCACCAGCAGCAAGTTGATATGTCACGAATTGCCCCTTTGGGGAAGCCAAGCGCCTTCTTCTCTTTCCTTGGCATCACAGAAATCTCACAGGCTTGCAAATTCTGTATTCAATGGATTCGTTTACGGGAAAATCTACAGGAAACCATGGTTTTCCCCATGAAATATAGGGTTCCTGTAAATGTTCCCTTAAACCAGTCCATTGAGTAATGGGCCGGTGAGAATATTTCAACATAGGGCACTGGGATGCATAATGTTGTAAGACATGGGCCATACCTCAGCTATGTTTGGAATAGTTTCTGCTATCTCGTATCCATATGAATCAAGCCTAAAAAAATGTGGTGATGGCCAACCATCCCCATCAAAGAAGGCACTCCTGTTTTTTAGTGCGGCGCATACACTGTGCCAGGTGCTCCCTTTGGCCAATGCTCTGCTGCAAAGACTGCACGCACTGCGCGTGATGCCCGTGTCCAACGAGCTGCAGCAGAGAGCCGCTTGAAGTGAACTTCTAGTTCGTTTCAACAACTACATTGGGTTTTTGGGCCTGTAGTTTCTGGACACTGACAAGAATGCCTTCAAAAGTCTCAGTAGTGCCCTCGCTAACACTCTGCACCAAGTCCATATGTGTACTCAGCCACGTAAGTTCCCGATGTGAGATCATTTGGCTGGCATACATGACTTGAATTTGATCTCTGGCTGTGGCAGCTTGTCGCAGATTCCTGAAGAGTCTGCCGTTAATTTGGGCCCCATGCTGAATTGGGCCTCCTTGTTGCACTTCTCTGCCCAAGTTACTAACCTGTCTCCTGGCAACTTCCAGAGCTTGCTCAGTTTTTTGCAGGGTTGCTTGGTCACAGCTCTGCGCAAACTGAACTATGGAATTCATCACGGAAACAGTACACAGCAAAACTCCCATCCAACTTTGTTCCTGAGAGGCTTCAATCAAACCATGGATTGCTTGGGCTGCGTTCATTGTATGAGCAACGGCAGATGCAACTTGACTTCCATTCTGCACTAGTCCAAGAGAGATTGTATTGGCACAACTCCTGAAAAATTCCCCTGGTCTATCTTCTATGGCCGCCATGGCTCCCGTGTAGACACTGCCAGTAACTCCCGCATATAGGGCCAAGGGAGGACAAACTAGGGCACCCACAGTCGCAAGCCCGGTTGCACCGCGACGCAAGATGCCATGAACTCGACGATCGCAGGGCCTGTAGATTCGGCATCTCTTGTTGCACTGCTGACACCAGACCACGCGCCCTTCGTAGTACAAGTCATGGCGATGTCCCGGATGAGCATTTCGGGTTCTGCACTCTGGCCATGGGCAATCGAACACCAGGGGCATGTGGTCGGTATTGCTGAAGTCATCGAATGCAGTGCATTTGACAGGTGCCTCAGGCTTCTGTGCCCACAAGATTGCAGTTGCAAGAGCGGCGGATGCCCAAACACCTATTCGAGACAGATCATGCAAGCCCTGCTCTGTCGAGAATGTAGGGTCCGTGGTCAAGCGAAGGTGGCCGTCAGCATCAGCAAGACCTCTTGCGCTGGAATTTGGCCATGCAGCACAGCACTTGTGGCTGTGACCACTCAAGCATCTCAACATTGAGGAACGAGCACGGCATCTGGAAAGCAAACTCATTGTGTAGTACTACCAGTACAGGCACAGGCTCCTGACCCAAAGGTCCAACTCTTTGCTTGATCCGCAGCAGCAGGAATAAGCAACATGAGTGACTCTGATGCACTTGCTACAACCGGATCATTCTCCAAGCTGAAAAACTTGCACTTCAGTCCTTCCTAGTCACCCCACAAAACATCCCCAAAGGACGATCCCTATGGGCAAATACCCAAGTAACTTGACCATGATCCCACAGCAGGAGCCAAGGATCTCTCCAGACTCACCAGCGGTGAATTTCAAGCGCCACTCGCCATTCATCATCTGCCGCAGGTGGCTCGATGCGTCCGCATCCTTCCGTTGCAGCGAGGGTTCGTGGTAGCCTTCCGGTGCCACTACACCTTGCGCCGGCTGCGCCATGGTGAAGGGGAAGAGGAAATCCCTGGCTGAAAACACGAAGCATACTGAATTAGTGGAATGGTTGGAATTTTGAACCTCTGGATCTTGAAGCTCTGGGGTCCAAAGCGGCTCCAACATTGCCCATTAGTTTTGGATATTGACCATGTCGTTCAACAAAACTCGGCCAAGCCTTCTAAACTTGTGACAGGACTCTGGCTAGGTCTCTAAAAACCTGTATCTAACATTATATAACTACAATGTCAACCAATGATTATAACAGAAACCCTGAGGGATAAAAAAAAGAGACGGAACCCTCTTATCAAGTGATGTGATATAGTCAATCCTTGGTTGAAGATTAGCATCCCAACACCGCCCTCGGCACCGCCACGCCAGACGAAGACGGAGGAGGTGCCCCCGGTGGCCGTCTCTTCTTCGCTTTCCATCTCTCCACGAGGCAGGTCCAAGAGGAGCATCCGGTCGGCCTCCGAGGACTGGACGAGGGTGGCTTTTACCCTCTGGGTATGACGAACGGTTTGCCATAGAAAATCACCATGCTACTAATAGGTAAACCATTGATTTCTATGGGCAAGTTTCCATGGCTATGTTAAATAACCAAATGGAAATATGTTTAATCAGGACATGGATTATCAGCTGAATGGGGGATTTTTCATGGGATGTAATGAGATATCTAAAAACCAACATTGTCTGGTTGGTGGTTTCAATCCCTCTGAAAAATATTTGTCAGTTGGGGCTACTATTCCCAATATATGGAAAGTCATAAAATTCATGTTCCAAACCACCAACCAGTTGTGTGTGTCTGAAAATGGAGTCTTGTATGGTACAGTCCACAAAAAAGGTCATGGAATTGGGGACAATTTTCGGACACACCGGTGGATTTAGGATGATTTGGAGTACGGTTATTTTTAGACAAACCGCTAACATCCAAGGCACAGCCAACAATCTGGGCCACTGCTCGACTTGTTAGCTATCGAATCAGTGCCACTCTTAGCTGGTGAACGTAGACAATGCAATTGATACCAAAAGACTAAAGGATTAGTTTGCACTCGAAATGGTTAATGTTAATGGCGTTTTATCCAAATTTAGAAACGATCCCAAGGGTGTCTTCAACAGCCCAATTCATGGTTCGCCCCCAGTCACCTTGGAAGGCAGCATGGGTGTGCGGAACCACAGCGTCAGCGAGTACCTGATTGGTGCTTTCACGGTTTTTTCTCTCAGGTGACTGGGACATCATCTGTGGTTTGACATTGACCAATTTAGATGATGTTTTGTACTGGGATGAGATTCATACATTTGAATTATTTGACCATACTGGAGCCATTTTGGGATGGCTACCCCTCATCAGATATACCTGGAAATCAACGCAGAAAGCCTCAAAACAAGGGGCTCTGAAAAATGATTGTCCTAATGAAAATTGATTTATATAAGTGTATTTATCGTTGGGTCCTGTGTTCAATGTTTTGGGGAAGAGCAGCCGAATTGGATCTCAACCCCCTGGATTTGGCCCTATCATTTTTTAGCACCAATATGTCTGAAGAACCACCAACAGGGTTGTTTTATCCATCAAATTATGATTTGCAATCACCGAACATTCAAATATCTAGCAGAAAATTTGTTTGCCCTACCACAAAATATGATTTCACATGATTTCACCAACCAAAAACCATGGATGTTGCCTGCCTTTTGCCAAAACTGAGTCCTCAGAATGATCAGAATGGTTGGGTTGATACCAGTACACCAACAAAGACCTGCCTTTTGTTGATCCAAAGGGGTATGTTCCCCATCTGCCACCACCCGACTTGGTTTCAAACCCAAAAATGTGCCAAAGTCAGGTGGCATCATCCCATGTCTAGAAACAAAATATGTCAAACCACCCACCAGATATCCATAGGTCTGTGGAGCTTAGATTATGTCACCATCTTGAACAGTTTGGCCATTTTGGGGCCCAGAAATGCCAATCCTAATCCAATTTCCATCATTCCATCTGCCAGGCCACTTCGAAAAAGATGTTCTTAAAATTATTCACCATCAATCCATGGGTAACATTCCCATCTGCAGTCCAAGCCACTTGTTGATATAATGATATATCATGATCACCATGGATGCCACCATCAATTCCAACACCCTAATCCAATTCCCATGAATTCACCATCAATCCACTGATTGCATATCCCCATTGGCTCCCCGTTGGGAAAATCCTCCCATCGTCCAGGCCACTTGTTGATGCGTCGATCCGAATTTCCATTGGGTGCCAACTGGATGCGCTGCACCGCCAGCCCTGCGCGCTGGTCGAAGAGCAGGAAGTTTTTGCCTAGCGCTTCGCGGCGATGCTGTCGTCACGTGGAGAATCCAAAAAAGCTTAGAAAAGACTGGTGAGAATGAGGTCCAACCATCTAATAGATTCTCATAAAAAGGAAATCTGAGCATCAACAAGTATCAAACAGGTGAGTTTGTCTCCATCAGAAATGGGGATCGAACTGCTTATACGCTCAAGTAGTCTAGCCTCGCACTGAAGAATAACCTGTTCAGTGCCTGCAATCATCTACAAGCTGTTTCTTTTTTACATCACCATCTGATTCCTGCAGAGTATATTCATCCTGGGTGTGATCGTGAAGAGGAACCCGTTGAAACAAGTAAAACCATGGTTTGAGTGCTCTCCGAGTTGGATTTGTGCTTGTATCATATCTATATATATATAGTACTATATGTTTATATCTATCTAGCTATCTTACATTGCTGTACGTTGATATATATATATATGCTACATATACTTACATACATATCATATTACATTATATTACGTATTTTTTTCTACCGAGTTAGCCACATGTTTTGCAATACTATGCAATTTCATAGCCTACAAAAAAGCTTTTAGAACCCTACATAAAGCCCTAAGTCGTGTTGAGTGACGCATATAGTTTTTATAGTTTCACTATAGTTTTATGTGGGTAAAACAATGCCATAAACCATCCCCCAGTCATCACCATTTTTATAGGGGCTATATATATACCATTCCCAGTCATGTATGGTTTAAATCATTAGCATCCCATGAAGACGATAGTTATATCCTCTTTCTTGGTTTATAAAGAGAGCGGGCTGTTTGTAAACCCATTAACCCATTATAGAGGATTTTCAATTAGCATGTTTGATTACCAAAGGGCGTACCCATTTCCAAACCCATTATAAATCCAGTATAAACCATTTAGTAAACCCATTATTTGTGACCGTACTTATATCCTCTGTTTCTTGGTGTTATAAACACATTACCCACCAGTAAATTAATATAGACCCTGGTAGATAGGGCTTAGAAGAGTAGTTTCCACAAAAAAAATGTTATTTTATGTTATTTTCAGGGTCCAACTGGTTATTTACCAGAGGGTAACCCATCTGGCTGGCGGTTGAGCCACCCCTCTGAAAAATATGAGTAAGTCAGTTGGGATGATGACATTCCCAATATATGGAAAGTCATAAAATTCCATGGTTCCAAACCACCAACCAGATATATTGTTATTCCAATTTGTAACCATTATTAACCATAGATTAACCAGGAAAATTCCATGGTTCCAAACCACCAACCAGCCCATTCTTTTACCCACATCCCATCCGAGCCGACCCGTCTTTGGACCTCCTTTCGTGCCCCAGGACTCAGGGATCAAATCCACCACACCCAGGGCAAAGGTGTCCTTGGGCCTCGCCACGAAAAACGGCCCTTACTAAAGTCATGGGGAATTCAGAAGGATACGGTGGAAAATATGGTGATTGAATGATGTTTTAATGGGAGTTCGGTGGATTTTAAAGTGTTTTAATCAGATTTCATGGTGTTTTCTGCGGTTGAGTGGGAAGAATCATGGGAAATACTAATGGGATAATGAAGTAAATATCATCTTTTAATATCTACAATATCCTGGAAATGTTGTTCTATCTTTTTGGGGGTTGTGCCCATTCATGGAAGGTCCCCGCACACCGGGGTTCATCGGTTATTTGTTGGCCGATCCTAACTCCATAGCTACCCGTACATACCCTGAAAGTGCATGAAAGTGCACTTTTTGCCGGCGATCATATTATGAATCGATTCTTTTAGGCACTTTTTTCAATCCATTGTTCTTTTCATTTTTTTTCAAACAAATTTCACATGGAGACTTCCCGAAATGGGAGTACCATGGAGTACCATATCCAACCCCAAATCATCCTGTCGTCATGACCAGGTTTTGAAACCTATGCCCACTTGGGGATCACCTGCAGCTGCCAAGCCACAACAGCTGTCCTCTGAAGTCCCACTCGCCGAAGCCTGCGGCACAGCGACACTGCGACACTGATGGCTCCGGTGTCAACGAGGTCATAGGGAACAAAGCCATCTGGGTCATTACCATTTGGTCATATGGCAGTGTGTCAAAACCTTGTACCCCTGGTGAACATCAAAATAGCTGGTAAATGGATGTTCATCCCACTAAAAATGGTATTAATAGGTATTGATCCATATAGCCATATTAGGTAATATAATATGCCCAAATATTACATGGTAATGTTACCACATGGCGAAAGTATAGGGAACATACCGAAATTTGGTCATATTTGGTCAGCGATTCCCCCGAACCTACCCCAGTTGGTATAGCCCATTTTCAAACAAAGCCAGATGTCATTGATGGATCTTGAGCACATGCAAACGTAAGTCCACTGTAAGAGGCTCAATGAACACGGAAAATGAAAACTCTACATCCCGACGACAGTTGGGGCATTTCCTGCCACCAGTCTGTGCAAAAACATCCCAACAGGCTGAGCACGCACAAACATGACCACAAGGAACAAACGCCTGGGATGGTTTAGCATCCCGGCATATCACACACTGGGCCTCTGTGCCCTCTCTGGCCTCGGTGAATTTCCGCTTCAAATGGGCAGTCTCCTGCACCAAAATGTCATTCACTTCTAGCTGCTCTCGGATCAGCTGCTGGGAGTTTTGTTCCATGACCTTTGCTTCCTCGAGCTTCTGGTTGGCCTACATTTCTCGGATGGCCGCTTCTTTCTCTAAGCGTATTTTCAGGGAGATGGTCTCTTGCTTAAGCAGACGAGCCTCCTTGGCATCAGCACCAAGGCGAACTGCCTCGAAATGTGACTCCAATTTGACCTGCTGATCCTCTTTCGAGAGGTACCGAATTTCGTCTCTTTTGAAGCTGCACTTTTCGGGGGCAGTTGCGGCAACGAATCACAAACGGCACCAAGTTCATGCGAGCAGCTGCGGAAAGGAATGCCTGCCGGGCCTCGTCGTACGCTGCTGACTTTTTGGCGTTGATTCGCGCCTTCTTCTTCTGTGGACTCGGGGTGCCATTACAATTCGGCACATGCTTCACAGTGTCGGCTGCATAGCCAACCGCGTTGCACTGTGGACACGCTTGGAAGGTCTCACCTCTGCACACCATGGCATTGCAGCGACGGGTATGGCAGTTGCAACAGAAATTATTGATGGATCTTCTGGAGCCTTGGTCCTCCGAGGTCTACGTATGACATGCTATGACACTGATAGAAACACTATCATATGGGTCCGTCTGAAATAGTGTATACCGCCAATATGGTACTTTCAGTAGGGGAAAAGGATGATTAGCCCATGGATTTAGGTGTACCCTATTTTCAGACAAACCCATATCAGTGGTGAGGGGTGACATGGTTCATCTGTCACGCGCCATCTTTTTCTGCGGGAATCATTCGATCATCTTCGATGGGTAGAGCCACAGGGAGGTATCCCAAAAATTAGATGTTTGACGCCAAAAAATAGTCTAATAATCACCACTTCTCTCCCACTTTAACCCATAAATACCCATAAACTTCCACTTCTCCATCTCCCACCCAGTGGTTTCAGCCGTTTTTTTCTCGCCCGGTCGGGCTGTCGGAAGGGGGAACCTAGCCACCGCCCGGTGGTCGCGTTGGCTAACCTCTCGCAATCCGCGGTGAAAGCTGCCAGACGCGCTTAAAGACTGGGCGGGGCGACATAGGTAGGGGATGGTATGGGGATGGAAATCCCCGCCTCAAAACGAGGCCTTTACAAGATGAATGAATTAAATTCGGCAATTCTTGACTTGTTGCAAAGTCTGGAAGTTGCCGTCAAGATACCGCAGATAGCCCCAAGAATGAGCTGAGCCACGAGTATCAAAACTTGCACTAGACAGTATTTGGAAGTTAGGCCTGTACTCGTGAGAACACCAGGACCTTGAAAAAAAACACGAACGGAATCCAGACGTGTTAGGAGCGCTGGGTGCTGTTGTGGAGAATTGCCTACTGGCAACGTCGGCATTGCAGAAATTCTCATTCTTCTTTCTCCATCCTTCTCCCGCAAAAGCCCCCAGGCACTTTACGTACTTCAAACCGACAGCTGGGATGGGACACAACGGACTATATGTCAGAGCTGTTTTGAGCTTTTCTGGGTTTTTTTGCTTTTTTTTTCGCCATGACCATCGGAAAATCGCATGTTCATTTCGATCCACTGGCTGTCGGGGCATGCAATGGAAGTGCAGACTTGTACTATCCGACAACGTCCGCGACAAAAATTTGGGGAAATCACATGGCCGGTCCATTGGTAGGGTTGACCATGCTGGGAACCGCCATTCTGCGGACCCACTTTGCAGGAAGGGAAAGGTATTTTTTTCGTGGCCCATCTCAGGCTGAATGCTCCGAGCGAGGGCAGGGAATCTCGAATGGTTGCTGGTTTCACCCTACCCTCTGGTTATGTCAAAATAGCTATTGAAAATGGCCCATTGAAATAGTGGATTTACCCATGAAAAATGGTGATTTTCCATAGTTACGTTAGTTTACCAGAGGGTAATTAAAAAAACTGAAAGTGGATTGGCCCTCATGTTCTCAGGAGAAAAATGTTGAAACCATTTGAAACCACCAACCAGTCTTGTACTGATTCTGTTGTACCACTGATCCCCATAGTTTTGGGTTCCCAAATATCAAAGGCGCACGAAAGTGCAGCGAAAAAAGGCCTATGCGGATGCTGCCTCCCGACGGGTCATAGAGGAACACTGCTGGTACAATTTGGGGATCGATTTCCTTGGAGGTCAGCTGGAAGTCTGTCATTCCACGAAATACATCGAAAGGATGGTTACTAGGGGTTCCCAGTTCATGGATTATGATATAAATTATGATAGTGCATGACAGTCCCGATGAAATCTCCAATATATGAAGCTATATCCATAGATTGTACGTATATTATGTGATAGTATAACGAGAATCATCAACCAACAGAGGTTTGGCAGACCGCCCTTGGAGGGTGGTCATTTGCATGGCATGGTGACCACGGCAAAATGCGATCCGTCAGGCAATGATGAGCCAAACAACGACTGGGGTTTGAGAAACTCTAGTTTAGACATGTTGACATGTCATTTTTTCACTAAATTATACATGTAATGCTAAATGTAATTATCAGTGTTTTTTCCTACTGAACTATCCAATTTCATAGGGCCAACCTAAAACATGTTGGTGCCACACCACCATAAGCTGTTTCTTCTGAACAAGGAGTTTCCCAAACTACTGTTGGTCTGACAAATGTATGGGTGCTGTTTGAGTCCGGGGACTTGGGAAGCGTGGCGACAAAAGACCGCTTATGTTTTTCATGTGATACACCCAATCCCTATGATTTTCTTTTGTGCAAATGGGTTGGTCTAAAGATGGTGTATAGATGGGTACGGCATGAATGGCCATGTTAGTGGGAAAAATGATGATCAAAAATCAACCGTTCTATTTTGGATACTTCCCAAAATTTTCATACAAACCCCCGATCACTCCCAATCATCTCAATCAACTGGCCAGAAAATCATCAGTGTTCCTAAGTCATGGGGGTTAGCCCCAATCATCATCCAGTCGTCATGGATGACAACTTAACCCATGGTGACGCCGAGCATCACGACCAGGCGCCCATAGCGCGAAGCCCACAACTTGTTGACCTTCTGCGACAGCAGCCCAATGGCACGCTCAGACTCCTGTTCGCATAGGCATCAATTCCTGGTGGCATTCCTGGTGAATATCCACAACAAAGAGCCATTGATGGTCGGCTTGGTTTTGTTTCATGACTGTTGAACTTGGATGTGGCTGTCAATCGAGAAGCAACAGTGTTTTCGAAGCCTCCCCAAGGTGACATAGCAGGAAACGCACTTCTTCCATGCCGGGAAAACACTAAATCCTGGTGACTGTTCCTGAAGTGCCGTCCGTTTATTCCCTAGTGGGTTCTCATAGCTGAAAGCCGTTTTGGAAGGACACAATCCTTTTCACTGTATGTATGTATATATATATATATTATATATATAATTATATATACATATACAACACCAGGACAAAAGTTTTTCCTCTAGACTAGCTGCTGCAACCCTCTCCCCTTAGACTCCTGACAGGTCTCATATGAATCACATGGCGGATCGCGGATCAGCTGGTTTGCTTTTAAAAAAATGTTTTTTTTCCGACTTGAAATACGATCCGCCACGCAGGCTACGCGAAATGAAGATAATTGATCCGCGGCTGAGGATCATGATGTTTATAAGACGCTAAACGGGAAAAACTTTCTTCCTCCTGATGAGCATTTTCCACTAAACAAAGTTGTTTTTTGATGAACATTTTCAACTAGAAAGAGTTGTGTCCTCATGAGCATGTTCAGCCTCACACAGTGCTTCAACGTGTCGTGCTCTACATTGACCTGCATGCGCGCGATTTCTTCTCTTCTAGGCAATGCCGCAGGTGTAAAATAACGCCGAGCGTGTTCCACTAAACAAATCTGCTTTTTGATGAATATTTTCAACTAGAAAGAGTTGTGTCCTCATGAGCATGTTCAGCCTCACACAGTGTTTCAACATGTCTTGCTCTACATTGACCTGCATGCGCGCGATTTCAGTTCTTCTCTTCTAGGCAATGCCGCAGGTGTAAAATCACGCAACACCAGGACAAAAGTTTTTCCTCTTGACTAGCTGCTGCAACCCTCTCCCCTTAGACTCCTGACAGGTCTCATATGAATCACATGGCGGATCGCGGATCAGCTGGTTTGCTTTTAAAAAAATGTTTTTTTTTTCCGACTTGAAATACGATCCGCCACGCAGGCCACGCGAAATGAAGATAATTGATCCGCGGCTGAGGATCATGATGTTTATAAGACGCTAAACGGGAAAAAACATTCTTCCTCCTGATGTGTATATATATATATGTATATATATATATATCTAGTTTGTAGATCCTATTCCAAAGTGGTTTCAAGCACAAAGGACCAGGAACTATTGCCAAATAGGTTTCCAAACTGCGGTCAAATTGTGCTGTTACTCCTTGCAAATCCCTCAGATGTTCACCGTGCCAAAAGTTTCCCATGGTTTTCCTTCCCTCTTTGTGGCTATCAGATATTTCAGATGTTCAAAACCCTTCAATATCGATACCATATATAGTGTTGGAATTAGAGTTTAAAGCCCATAATATCTCCATATGTTGTGCGGCTAATTCACCCATTCATTTCCATGATGAAAAATTGTGTTCAATCTTATCAAATCCCACCACTACGTTTCCCTACCATATGCTTACTTTCATCCCATGTTTCTGGTACTAAAATCACCAGATCTGGGAAATATTTTTTGGTACTTCAAGAACCTGAAAGGTCTAATTACCAGTCGGGTGTAGTTAACCTAACCATCAGTTGTGCCACTATGGATAATGAAAACCTACCATCGTATATGACTCTATGACTATACACATCTATCCCTATGATGTCCCTATGATGCTCAGGTTCATCCAATAATATACCATTTATACATATATATATACACACACATTTGTCAAACATATACTACTATAATTTACTATAATGACCTATCAACAATACGACCATGAACATGGACACTACTATGACATAGTAGTCTAATATCAGGTAGAATACTATTTTAACTATGATGGGTTAACTCCATACTTGATGAAAATTGATAAAATAGTGTGAATATTGTGATGCTTACCCATCCGATCTAATACTTCTGTACTGATAGTACCTGACAGCTACGACAAAATACTTGCCGTATCTTACCTTAGTATGATTAATATTTATATATATGTATATATTATTATTAGTATTATTATTATTATTTAGTATTTATTATTATTTTATTATTATATATATAGTATACATATTATATTATACATATTTATTATGATATTACACATATATTAATATCAGTAACCATACACTACTAACCATCTCCGATCTCCTCCTGCGGCAACAGCTGCATGGCCGTGATCACTGTCTGATGACTGTGACGTCCCTTGGCCATCTGAGGCAGCTGCTGCACCAAGGACTGGGCCAACTGCACCTGGCCGTGAGGACACCGGAGAACGTGCTTCGGTTGGAGATAAACCAAGAAAAAAATGAAAATTCATGGTGTTTTAATGGTGGCTTGATGGGATTTAATGGGATTTAATGGGATTTAATGGGATTTAGTTGTGTTTTAATGGGATTCCATGGTGTTAATGAGAATTCATGATGTTTTAATGGGATTTGATGATGTTATATGGTTTGATAGGGATAAGCATGGGGTAAGGATAATAATAGGATATGAATGTGTTTATTTCCGGTAATCAAGTGTTGCTGTTTGGCAATTCCCCAACTAAATGGAGGTTTATAGCTGGGAGAATCGTCTATACATGGCAGAATTTCCATTGCTATGTTTGATTACCCGAGGATAAACATGATCAAAGCAACCTTTTCATGGGATATGAATGACAATTTATAATCAATTAATAGCATAGATGATCTATGAACCAATGAATGAGGATACAGATGGGGTTTACTCAACCGGTTCAAAAGGTGGCAGATAACTAGCTGCAAATGGTATGAAACGGCATATTTTGTTAAGATGTAACATGTACCCTCTGGTAATTTAACATAGCTATTGAAAATGGCCATTTATAGTGGATTTACCCATGAAAAATGGTGATTTTCCATAGTTATGTAAACGTTTACCAGAGGGTAACTACCCGTGGACCACATTGTTTCAATGTTGGGAAAACTTGGAGGATCATCCCACGGTCCCACTGGTTGATAAATCAGTTTCCGAGGGATGAGTTTTTCCTACGTACCATTGTAGTAATATGGATGATTAGGTGAACCTGATGAATATTACTAGGTTAACCATGATTCATTCGAAAAAATTGTACTTTCATTATCCTAATCAGGTTACGTAGTAATATTAATATCTCCAATTGATCAGGTGATGTACAATTCTAAAAGTATCTAACTTTCCATAGTTTCACTGTTCATAGGAATGTAAGACCAAATATCTGTATCCAGTTGTATCCCATGTTCCCAGGTATCCTTGGTAAATCCTCAAACATAATTACCAGTATCTATACTTATACAATGATATCCTAAATATAGCCCCATTTGCCAAGTATTCCCATCATAGTAAAGTGGGTACTAAATGGATTCCCATTTTATGATTGGTAAATTCCTAAGTATATATATATACATATATATATATATGACAGGTTCCCCACAGAAAAAACAGAAGTATTCCCCTGGTCCAACCTGCTGTGGCGCATGCTGAAGCGCTTTCTGCAAGACCTGCGTGGCATGTTCGTCGTTGCACAGCTGGCAGCTCGCCAGCAGGACATTGCACAGCTTTCTTCGCTGCGTTTCGGTGCCAAAGTCGAAGATCTGCTGCCTTTTTGCTGCAGGCTGGGGGGTATGCATCAACACGACTTGGGATGAGTTTGGGATCTACCAAATGGAGCCGATATTAAAGTTTGAAGTTACATGGGGGCGCAAGATACAAATGGGTCTACACAACTTAAGCCATGATGTGTATATATATATAACATATTGAAACATCTTTTTTCGGCGGAAAGCCAAGGTACTTGTTCATGCCCTATACCGAGAAAACAAGCAATATATCCAAGCATATCATATTGACAGCTTTTGTTGCAAGTAGAAACTGAGTCTTGAATGAGTCTGATCCACGGCGCCATTCTGTGCTGATGGGATTCAGAATTTTTCAATATGAATGTCTTGTCTTTCATCTTCTTTGTGGGTACAATAGGACGGCGCCTGAAGTTAGTACATGGTTTTTACGTCTGAAAGTTGGCTACATTATAATATATCCATATATATCCAATAAACACATATAAAATCATATAAACGCACATTTATCGGAGCAAATTACTGCACTTCCCCACCTGTCTTACGGTGGGGTTGTCGCCAGGTCGGTCGCCATTTCGTCTGGATGCAGCTGTGGATGTGTCCCTTCTGCGGCAACAAAGTAGGGTCAATGGCAACAAAGAGGCAAACATCAGGAAGCCCCGGAGTCACCATGATGATGATGATGATGATGATGATGATTGTTATCATCACAAACTTTGCTTTAAATAGTTTTCTTCCCCAAGAAATTGGCATCCCCCACTTCTATCCCAGGTGCATCACGTAGGTCGCGTAGCTGTGGCAGACTAAGGTCGAGGCCTGAAATATCACCGAAAAATCGCTCTGATTCTGCATGTGTTTTTCCTTAAAAAAATAGGTCTAGGATATTGATGTACAGATTTCTGGGTTCTCTTTCTCATCATTTGCTGGTATCCCATTTTGCATCCGACTGAAAGTAGCTGCGTGAAAAGCCCAACCAAAAATGTTCATATTTGGGATGTTCAGCAGGAGTAAGCAGGTACCACAAACAGTTAAGGTATGATATGTTATGATTACTGTATATATTATTATACCATGTTATAACACATTACAGTATAACCCGCGTGGCCGTTGGTCTCAAAAATCCAAACGCCCCCCATTTTTTGTCATAGCATCGGATTCAAGAACGACTGAGCTCCAACTTGACTAACCATCAACCAACACATTGTTTCAAGCAAACCATAGCCATATTACCTGCTTTACGGTTAAAAAATCCCAATGCATCTAAGCCCCACTGCTAACCAAGTTTTTATGGATTGCTTAAATTCCAGTTGTCCATCCCCATTTTCAGCTGTTAGACTCCATGTGTTCATACCATCCTTTTTTTTGAGGGTCCCTATAGGTTCCTCATGATCGCTGGATCCACACTGGTTCTTCAAATCTCCCAAAAAAGGGTGTATCAATGGATTGGTTTAGGGGAAAATCGACCGGAAAGCCCCATAGAAAAATGGGAAATTCTATGGTTTCCTGTAAATTTTCCCTTAGACCAATCCAATGAGTGTACTCCCTCAGAACCTCGTTCAGCAGCATGTGGACGATGCCCTCCATCTGTTCCGCCTGGCAGTTCTCGAAGAGTCGCTGAAGGATGCGGCAGCCGTACCTGGGAGGCCCCTTGGGGATGGTGGTTGCTTCACCCTCAAAGGGTGCTGGATGTAACAAAAACCGGGTGGGTTGCCAGTGAAAATTAGATCAACTATGATACAATGAGGGATTTCACATGATTTCAAGAGACAACCATGGAGATTTCACCAAGATAAGGCCTGGTGAAATCTCGAAAACTTTGGATTTAAGCCACAAGGATGCTTTCGCCATGCATGTCTTCTTGGGAATTCAACATCATAGGAGATGCTTGAAATCTCGCAGGGCGTGCCTTCCTTTTCACGATTGGGTTACCCATTAAAAAAACTCGATCGTCACCTGCATGATGTACATGGGAACAAGTGCAAGCTGGATAATGACACAATATTTGCATCCTAAACAATGGTTCTCACAATGTTTCACAACCACCCAGCAAGATTTAATCCTCCCTCTGCCAGTAAGGGTATATCAAAAAAATCCCTCTGGTAATCAAACAAATCAACATATTAAAAAGGAAAATCACGGAAATTTATCTATATATGTGTAAATGACCGTATGTGGTATATTCACGCATCATCCATGATCCTTTTTCTACAAATCTGTGTTAATTTACCCCGGGGTACAAGATGATGGATTTTCCACCGCTGTTTTCCAAGTTGCTGATGGCGTGCCAGGTCGCACACCTCTTCTGGGTCCTGAAATTGACCATCTTTGTCTGAAAATTGTGGGATTCCTCCGGGAAAAAACGAGGTGTTAAACCATGGAAATTTGAGGGGTACCAGGGGTATTTCCACACAATCCCAATTACAGGAGAACCTCGGTGCCGATTCAGGCCACTTCCAATTTTGAGCAATGTTTGATGGTTGTGGATTCGATGGCTCATTTGCAAACCCAATCCTTTCAGGAGTACGGGGCCCCACTGTTGTAGCTAGCTGACCTTTTGTTAGCCAACCAAGCCATGGGGTTTCCCTGATTTTAACCTGAAGATCACCATATCATCGCAGATTTAATGGTATCGCAACTATTTGGTGCATCTTTCCTCACTATACACCCAAAGAATATTAGCTCGGTGAGCGTCGCTTCGAAATCCGCTCTGTATACACATATATGATCATCTATATATATATATACATATGTACATGTACATGTATATATATATACACATACAAGTACATTTGTCTAATATATGTATATATATATATGTATATCCTATAGCTGTTAGGTCGGTGATATCTGCCACTAAACTTCCGGGACAAGCTCAGCGCCTCCATCAACTCGTGAATGATGAACTGACAGCTTTGGGGCCTCAAGACCTGCACCAACGCTCGAAGGCCCGGGGCTCGACAAGGGATTCCTCGTGTTATAGGCTGACTAACCTTAAGCCTTAAGCCATTGGCGCCTGGTCACATTGAGGTCTTTGCGTTTGAAAGACTAGGTTTCTTGGATGGATTCCCGATTTCACTGAATGTTCACTCCTTTTCTTCGCTATCCAAACCCAATTCCCCTACCACAAGATTCGTCGTTTTAAAAGTGTTAAGGTCCGTTGGAGCTTCACGATTTCGATACTTGGTGCTTCAACTTCAACCCATCCCAATAGAAATCATGATCCCAAGTGGAAAGGAAAAAAACACCCTCCAGGTGGATATCCCATGGTTCATCATCATGTTTCCTAGAAAAACAAGGCATTAAAACCATGTTTAATCCACCATTTTCAATCACAACAAACAATTTATGATTGGTTACATCTATATATATATATGTATGTATATATTATGATATATACATATCCCACTAAATTCCCAGAGCAAAATAAACATGGTTGAGGTTAAAGCAGGTTATTTCCCCCCATTGAACCTCCATGGCCGCCATGGCACCCCACCTGGATCAACTTCTGGAGGACGTAGTTGCCACAGGGGGAGCGCGATGCCTCCACGATGTGGCCCTTCAACTCCTGCGGGATGGCATGGCTAGGCCAAAAAATCAGGACCTAGACTAGGGATGTTAAGCAAACATGCATAACATGGTGGGCTAAGCAGTTTTTATATGTTTTTTATTGAATTCAAATTCAACTCTCGACTCCGATTTCATGACCAAGTTTGACCGACATGCATGGTCATTGAGTTTTTAGACTGCAAAATCATCTACTGAACATGTTCAACCTTTTCCTGAAGTTTCAGGAAGCTTCAGCATCTTTCAGGAACCATCTGTGGGGGTGAAGGGTCAACATATCACACAGGTGATGGGCTAGTGATCTTATCTTCACTCTTGAAACATGGCTTTGGAAGACTGCTGCTGTAACCTGCCATGTTTGACTTCCATGTCAACCTCTTAGCGTGTCCGAAAAAAGGTTCTAAAGCCAGTTGGTATGGGTTAGAATCTAGCAGTAAAAACATGTAAAAACCAACAAAAACAATATATGTTGAACTAACCTGGTCTCACTTCAGTTTCACCATCCAAAAAAAGCTCTTTTTTTCACCATCAAAAACCCCACCCCTCCGGGCCCCTCCCATCCCACCTGCGCCAGCATTGCCCTTTCGGCCTCCCCACAATTCTCCAAGGCCTGCTGCACCAGGCGGCAGCCCTTGTGGCGTTGGGACAGGTTCCACACGCTGCCCGCCACGGCGCCCTCCACGTCGTCGGCGATCGTCTCCGTGGCAGTCGTGGCCGTGGCGTCACCGGTGCTTTGCCGAGACAAACTTCCTGGCGCTTTTTAGAGGCGTTTTTTGGGCGAGGAAAGTCTGGAAACATGGATCTTTGGTGAAAAATTACCTCACTTTATGATAGGTGATTGGCAAACCACCATTTGTTGGAGTTTTAGGGCCATGGTCGGAAGGATGGAAACAGTGATTAGTTAGTTGTGATCAGCATTCAAGTCTATTCAAGTACAGCAGTCAGTGAATTGAGGATGGCAAATGAAAATCCTGAAGTGCTGCAGTCAAGGGCCACCGCATGCAGCATTGGAGAAGAAGATGCATTCGAACATTTTTTCTGGAGTCCATGTCAGTTTGCAGCGTAGGAGATCTGTATGGTTGTCAAAGAGCCGACCAATCATGGCCATTGCCACCATGAGACACCCATTTCAAGATGATCTTTGCTTCTCTCAACTATCAGAATGGAACCGTTCAAAGAGGTGTTCGAGTTTAAGTATATACTCCCCAGTCGTAATGAAAAACACAAAGGACATTGACCTAACATGACCCAAATTTAGCCCCTCCCCCGGGTCCTTGGAACACCATCTCCGAACTGGCATGGCTTGGCACAGAGGTGGGTGTGGAGCAGGGGCTGGGAACGTTGACCATGACCATCGCCACAGGCACCAGCAGGGTGGGTTGGAACGCCACCGGCACAGGCGCCATGGGCATGGCACCCATGGGTCCCATGGCACCCATTGGGCCCACGGGATACGCCATGGGGGTGGGGGCAGCCAAGGTCACAGTGGGCATGGCAGTCATGGCTGAAATCGCTGCGAAATCCTCAACCTGCGCGACTTTCGAGGGCTCTAAACAGCCTGAAATGGCCACAGGGCGAAAGCGTCTGTGTGAGCCTGGGACCCTGAAAACATGAACAGCAGAGAAAAGCAGGTGGTCATTAGTACAAGGAATTTTTGGTGATTTTTGACAGGCGAAACACTCCATCCTGGCAAGGCCACTATGGGACCACTGATGCTTGCTGAGCAGGAAAAAATTGCCGTCACAACCTTGTGCTTCCCGCTGCCACGCGTTAATTCGGGTTTTTATCACATCACCACCCACCTCTCAAGGCAACCAGAAACTCTTGTTGTAAGTATACATAAGTGATACTCATCACTGGATACTGCATCTATTCTGGGGCTCAAGGCTTCCATCCTCATCCTTTCTTACACCAGCATGATTGTAGCTTGAGCCCAGCATACCCTCAAACTAACACACATATAGAAAATCCACCATGAAAGTAAATAATTGTCCAAGGGAAACAACCATGGATTTCCACAGCTTTTTTTTAACTGAAGAGTGCCCTTTGCTAAACAAAGGTAACTACGGAAAATCACCATTTTTCATCGGCAAATCAACGAACTAAATGACCACTTTCAATAGTTAACCGGGTAGCCCTCTCCCAGTCCTTCCCAGAGCCAGAGCGCCTTCACCAAAGGTGGGATTCATTCCCAGCTCTTCTTCCACCAGAACTTCGATGGCTTCTTCCACTTCAGCCTGCTATGCTATCTGGGCCCATCAGGGCCAAAGCGTGCCCCGTAATCCAATGGTTGGAGGGGAAATCTTCAACGGAAACCATGAGTTTTAGCAATGTAAAACAATGCCATTTGCACGCACCATCTCCCAGTCATCACCATTTTTATAGCTGGTATACATATATATATAAACATATATAAACCATTCCCAGGAAAATGGGTGGTAAACATTGCATTAGCTTTTACCCACATCACCCTCTGGTAAACATACAAAAAACTATGGAAAATCACCATGCTATTAATGGGTAAATCCACTATTTCAATGGCCATTTTCAATAGCAAACTGTTAACATCATAACCAGAGGGTAAGATAGAGGTGTCCTGTAGAGGTGTAGCGTTCCTGTTTGATCATCCCGCCATGCCGCCACGCCTTGGCGCGCGCCTCCTCAGCCTCCTGCCGCTTCTGCGCCGCGCGGCGTTCCAGAAGCTCCTAGCCAAAATGGCAGCGAAATCAGAGAATTAACCGAGAGGTCCAATGGGAATAACCAGGGTTTATGGTGACTTCATGAGATTTAGTAGTTTAGTGGGATTCTTTTCGAATGGGATTTGCTGGGGCCCCAAATCATTATCTAAGTTGGTGCGTTTACAACTCCAATAGCCAGGGTTTATGGGGAATATAACTACATATATCTACATATAGTTAAAGGGGATTTCAAAAAAACTATAAACCAGCAAACATACCCTCTGGTAAACTAACATAGCTATGGAAAATCACCATTTTTAATGGGTAAATCCACTATAAATGGCCATTTTCAATAGCTATGTTAGTTTACCAGAGGGTAAATGGGGGGATGACTCATGTGGGATTCACCCCATGCCATTTGCACCATCCCCAAGTACCATTTTTGATGGGTGGAATGTCAACCATCCCCAGTCATGGTAGGTTTATGGCAGCCAGGGTTGCCCACGGTAGGGTAAGTTACATAAACTTGGGGATTTGTGCTTTCAACAGTTGAATCATCTTAAATCACAACTTTAGTTGAACTGTTGAACCAAACAAAAATGTTGCTGGTAATTCCCGCAATCGGTATTTAGCCAAAATCGAGCCACATGACGCAAATTCGCAAATGGTCATGGCTTCTCCACATCCTTTTTGATTCTTGTCCTAGGTTTGCCCTACTGTGGATGGTTGGATGGTCGCGAAATCCTCCATTACCTTGGTTTTTCAACCCATCCCATTCATGGGATGTGAAAGCCATCAACTGGTGGATTTCGCAACAAAAATCCCTGGGTTTTTCATGGTATTTCAATAGTTGTTCATGGTTTTTCATTGGTTTTTCATGGTTTTCCTGGGTTTTCCTGGGTTTTTCATGGTTTTTCATGGTTTTTGCATGGGTTTTTTCATGGTTTTTCATGGTTTTCTCATGGTTTTTCATGGTTTTCTCATGGTTTTTCACGGTTTTTCCCTGGGTTTTTCGTCATCAAACAGATCCATCTCTCAGCTCAGACTCGCACCTCTTCGATCTCATCCGGCCGCACGATGTCGCTGGTGTGGCGAAGTAGCTCCGGCGGTCGTGGCAGCGTCCTGGCAGGTTCGATGGCCCATGGGTGGCGGGCCCATGGCATGGCTTTTTTGGGGGCATCTTGATGGGTCTAATAATGATGATAACAATATGTAGTTATAACTGGTATGAGGGGTTTAAAAAAACAAATTTCTCATAATAATCAGAATAATAACAATCATAATAATGATATATCTGATATGTCTGATATGTCTGACTGGGATTTTATGAGATGTTCATATTTGTTTTTGTAAAGTGAATTCTTATCTTATGGGATCTTATGGGTATGACCAGGGTGATATTTCACATGAATTCAAGCCATAAATTGGATACGTCGACCAACAGCTACTCATTCAATGGAACAGTGGACGACACTTTACAGGGAAAATCCCATTGATGGATGGATCATCATAGACCAGACTGAGGCGAACCCTAAGCCCAGCAAGGTCGTTTGAGCTAGGTCCATCTTCAAAAAAAACGAGGCACTCAAAAGGAACAGAGGTGCAAACCAAGCACTGTTTCTTGGGGTCTGGATTGGAGGGATTATAAACATGGCAATTCTTAGATAGGCTGCAGAAAAAGATGACAATGTGGCTAAATCCACATTGTTGTGCTGAAATCTGCTAATTCACCACCGAAAAGATTCAGTAAAAGTTTAATTGGGTGCAGTGAAACCACTGTTTAAGAACCTACTGCAATAAGAACTTCGGGGGCTGGATTGCTGGATTCAACCCTTTCTGTCGGCTAATTGAAATAAGAACCCCAGGGTACCCTGGATTCTAGCTATATACTGGTTCTTGTTCCCTTTTAACGGATATCAAACATTGATATATTTTTATATATATATACATAATTATATATGAAAGATATATTCTGCCGGTGCTTCTGGTTCTGGAGCTTCTCTTCCGCCTGGCCGGCGCGCTGCTCAAATCAAGATGGGAAATTTGTGTTTTTGTTTTTTTAACCTGGTAGGAGGGATGCCTATTGAATTATGTGGAAAAACTTTTGGGGTCCCAAGCCCTGGCACGCAAGAATGTCTGGCCCTTAGCCCTGTTTTGGATGGCTGCACTTGAAAAATCTTTTCGGGCCCTAAAAAGTTTTTTCTCAACCAACTCCACGGCAGGCCCAACCCTCCCTGCCTTGTCGCCGTCCTCCTCTTCTTCCGCTCTTTGCTGCTTGCAAGGCTGGAGGCACTATTTATACTGAATGCTATATTGAGGAATTACTAAGAAATTTCAAATATCAACCCCTTAAGAACTGGCCCGCTAAGAACTTGAGGGTACCCTCGTTCATAATTCCCTTTTTTTTACCTATAGCACTTAGACTTAAGAACCCCAGGGTAGGCTGGAAAATTCTTAATCGGTTCTTGTCTAACGGTTCCGCTGTACTATTTCAGCCAAGTTCTACATTGCTATTTAAAAAAAAATGCCTATTTATCGTTGATTTAAAGATAGTGATTTTCCATAGTTTTTTGTATGTTTACCAGGCCGGATATCTTTCACCTATCCTAAGTCTTCCTAGTTTTTTGCACACCGACTTCGGCCCCGACTCCTTGGATTTGCCGACTCCGGCGGGGGCCCTTCGACTTCATGAACCTCCGGACACGGCTGCCATCGGTCAAAAACACATGGTATATAGATGTAATGGTGGTAAAGCAATAGGATCCACCATCCCCAAATTTCCCCTGTTTATGAATGGTATAAACCATCAATATGGGTGGTAAACATGAGATTACTCTACCAACATGTGCAGAGGACTATAGAATTTGACTGAATTTTTATGGTCGATTGGTCATGGTCGGCTGAATCAGGCTGAATCCCAGGAAGCGTTTTGGGTCAAATGTTTGCTTTGGAATTCCACCCGTCAAATGTCGCTGCCTGATTCGTGGAGAACCCCCGCATTTGTATGTCTGGTTACTGGTTGTGAAATCCATCCTTTTTTGCCCTTTTCTGTTGATGAAATCCACTTCTTTGCGAATGAAATCCCAATGGTTTGCGTCTTCCACCGACCCTTTCTGAATCCCGATGTTCAACGTGATTTGAATCCCTTCAATATTCATCCAGTTAAAATAATCCCTTCCCCCTATTACTAAACCCCCCCAAATAATAAAAACTAGGGATCATCTCTAATTTTGGACAACTTTGGATGAAGTATATGGAAATCCCCATGTTCATCCGTTTTTCCTGGTGAAACCCAAAAGTTCAATGGCGGATCCCCAAGCCAACCCGAGCCTCTGCACTCGGTGGACGATCTGCCATCAACCCCGAGGCGTCTGCACCCAGCGCTGCCTTCGGGGCAAAGCCAATGCCTCCGCGAAGAACGGAACTTGAAAAGGGGTGTAGAATAGTTTTGGGATTTCTTTTGCATCAGGTTTTGGATTTTTTTTTGGCTTTCTTTCCCGGTACCATTTGCCTTGTATTTGCAACAGTTTGGAACTAGAACCTGTCATTTTGCATGGTATTTGCTACATGTTGGCATGGTCACTTTGCATTTTGCATGGTATTTGCTACATTTGGCCATGTTCGCCTTCCATTTTGCATGGTATTTGTCACATTTTGGCATTTCAACCTCTCATTTGCATGGTATTTGCTACATTTTGGTGCTTCAAACGTTCATGTGGGTCTCTTGAGGGTTCTTTAGGCTTTCATTTAGGGTTTCATTTAAGGTTTCAATTAGGGTTTCATTCAGGGTTTTATTTAGGGCTTCATTTTGGGTTTCATTTGGGGTTTCATTTAGGGTTTGATTTAGGGTTTCTTTAGGGTTTCATTTAGGCTTTCATGTAGGGTTTCATTTAGGGTTTCTTTGCGGTTTCATTAGGGTTAGGGTTTCTTGAGAGTATCATTTAGGTTTTTTTTCCGGTTTCATGTAGGGTCTCTTATCGGGATTTCTTATCAGGAGTTCTAAACGTTCAAATGGGTTTCTTTAGGGCTTCTTTAGGGTTTCATTTAGGGTGTCATTTAGGGTTTCTTTAGGGTTTCGTTTAGGGTTTCATTTAGGGTGTCATTGAGGGTTTCATTTAGGGTTTCATTTAGGGTTTCTTTAGGGTTTCAGTTTGGGTTTCATTTAGGGTCTCATTCAAGGTTTCTTTAGGGTTTCATTTAGAGTTTCTTCAGGGTTTCATTTAAGGTTTCTTTAGGGTTTCAATTTAGGGTTTCAATTTAAGGTTTCATTCAGGAGTTCACGCTTTCTTTACGGTTTCATTCCAGAGTTTCTTATCAGGATTTCTTTTCAAGTTTTCTAAACGTTCAAGTGGGTTCCTTTAGGGTTCCTTTAGGGTTTCATTTAGGGTGTCATTTAAGGTTTCAATTTAGGGTTTCAATTTAGGGTTTCATTTAGGGTTCTTTAGGGTGTCAATTTTGGGTTTCAGCTAAGGTGTCAGTTAAGGTGTCATTTAGTTTTTTTTTCAGAGTGTTGTTTAGGGTTTCTTTGGGATGTCATTTAGGGTGTCATTTAAAGTTTCTTTAGGGTTTCATTTATGGCTTCTTTAGGTTTAATTTATGGTTTCTTTAGGGTTCATTTATGGTTTCTTTAGGGTTCATTTAGGGCTTCATGTAGGGTTTCTTATCAGGATTTCTTTAAGGTTTCTTTGGGTTTCACCTAGCGTCTCTCGAGGGTTTCATTTAGGATACAAACAGAACAGAATAAAGCAAAAGAAAATGAAAAACAAAGAGACAGTAAAGACAGGAAGCAAAGAAGCAAAGGAGCAGGAAGTAGAGCAGCAAAAACACATGACTGAAGAAAAGAAAAAGTAGAATAGTAGAAGTAGAAAGGCACAGAAGTACAAAAGCCGAGAAGCAGGGAAAACAGAGAAGCAGAAAAGCAAAGAAGCAGGAAAAGCAAAAAGCAGAAAAGCAGAGAAGCAGGAACCAAAAAAAAAATCCAAAACCTGCCGCGAAAAAAAAAATAATAAATAGCCCTCCCTTGAAAAGTTCCATCGTAATAATATAGTTTTATTGGTTCCTATATTGGTAATCATCATAGTAACTTAATCATAGTTACTATTGTTCCACTTTCAGGCAATAATATTGAAGGAATTTATAGTAACTATAGTAAAATTCCACAACAATGATACTTACCGAGAACTATTATACCAATAACAAAGTAGAATTGGAAGTGGTATAATAGTTCAAAATAATTCAGTTCCGATTTCAGGTACTTATAATATCATTGGTAATTGAATCAAGGTCTCAGAAAAATTGAGAAATTGGATGAGCTGAGAAAATCCGCTGATGTTCCAAGTTCAACAAACAGATTCACGCTAATGTGACTTCTTGAAACCATGACCCCAGCTGAGATGAACACATCCAAGTTTGGTACCAAGGACCATCTCCATTGGTGGTCACTTCTCATGGTTTCCCCTGGCCTAGGAGGGAATCCACTTGGAGCTTACAGAAGGCGAAGAATTCGGAGTAATCCGCGCAATGATTTCCCGTGGTATCCACGGCTTCGATCCTCAAACATGGTTTGAGGAGAACCAGTGCTGGGTGTGAACCCCATCGTTCTTTCGACATTTTACAATGATACTTTACTATATAATACTATATATATATACATATATATATGTATATATAATAATTGTATCATCCATGTACATTGCTTGTGAGTGTTCCTCACAGCCAAGAGATCTCACAGCCAAGAGATGTTGCATGTGTTTTACACTGTGGATGAATGCCATCTGCATCGTCCTTGATTCTCCTGAGGAAATTATCCCGTCTTTCTTGCTCGAATCAGTGTTGTTGCTGGGTGTCCAGAATTAACAGGACACAACAGCTACACTTCAGAAGTTGTCAATAACAGTGGTTACTCAGTGTCTTAAATGAGTGGAGTACAAACCACAGAGACTCTAACTCTAACCATCCAGGTGTTTTACCCAGCCAGTTGGCGTACAACCCATGGACAGAGATATATCGAATCCATACAAATGGTGATCTTTCCATAGCTAATGTAGTGATATTTCCATATACAGTATATATATATATATATATCCTATATATATATATCCTCTATATATATGTATATATATACATATCCCTATATGTATATATATATATCCCTATATATTAGTTATACATACATGTGTATATATATTTATAAATGTAGCATATTATAGCTATCATTTTTCCTACCCAGAAATCCAGCTGAGATCAGGTTCCAATTCGCCACCTCAAAGGCATCAAAGGCGAATCCCAGCTCCTGGCGATGCGATCCTCAAATGGTCGAATGACTTGGATGATTGATATAGGAATAGCTGGATGCTTTATTGGAAAATCTTATATTTATACCCAATAGCTGGATGGTTTATTTCATTTAGGGGTAACACCATTTGGGAAACCTCCATATACCATATACCGTATAGCAATTAGTATAAACCAGCCCCTCAACTAACAGGACGACCCTGTCATGAGTGCTGAAATGTTACAAAAAAATGCTACTGGTGCTACTTTCAGGGTCAAACTGCAGCTGGTGGATGGTAACCAGTACCATGATATACAATCATGTTGATGGTTTCAAAGTTTGAAGTGTTGGCCCTTCCAATGGTGACTCTGATTCAACCAATCAGAAGGGTGGATTATCAGCGAATTCTGCACTGAAGCTTGCAGGATCCAAGCAACGTTGTGGGACAGCTTTCTCAGCAGATATTGAAATTTAGCAATCATGATAGTAGGGAATTTACTCAGCGATAATGTTGTGGAGATGTACAAGCAAACTGAGTGAGTATTGACCAACTGTGACATGGGATCAGATGGAAGTGGCACCAAATTGGGTACCAGTTTGGACGCACACCAGCTGGTCACTGCACTGTTGGTAGACCCAGTCCCGCAGGGCTCTGCAGAGCTCCATGGGCTCCAAGAGACCCGACTGGTTCACATCAAAGCCTGGACGTTGCTCCGTTCCCATATGGCTGGAGTTTGGCTGAGGATTTGTTTGGCTGAAAGCCGTTGGGAATCATGTTTCGGCGAGTTTCGCCCTGATTTTTGGGGGGGGTTGAAAAGCACAAAATGGGTTCAAAGGGATCCTTTAAGGGCTGGTGGCGGGCGGCCAGTGGCTACACAAGTGAAACCACTGGTTTTGCGGCAACGGTTTTGACCCATACAGCATATATCCATATCTCACCCATGCTCTGACCATGCTTTGACCCGTAGATGTTCTAAACATCCGGGGCAAATGAAGATTCTAAAATAAGGCAAATAACAAGTTGCCAGACGTTCACCCCAAACATGATTTGCTATCAGGGCAAAATTTTAAAAAATATCTCACCCAACCTGAAAAGATCCTGCAGCAAACCATGATGGGACAACTTTGCCTTGGTCTGTATGGCCTGTGAGGATCTACTGATCATCTGTTGCTGTGAGTACTTTTTCATAGGGATTGCAGGTGTGCCATGACAAACTGTTGGGCCATACCCACACACTATAACCATCTATGTCATATTATTGGTTAGTTATATCCCCATTATATATCCCCACCAAATTGATCATTGTATCACCATTGTTCCAAAAATAGTCCCACTTATACATAGTCATCCACCAACCATGACAAAAAATCCTCGTCTAATCTTAGATCCCCTGCAAAAAATGACAAATTCTTAGCTGGTGAACGTAGATAATCTCATGCCAAAAGACTAAAGGATTAGTTTCTACCCATCTAAGATTGACCTAGACATGGTTTTCCCAGTTTATAGTTTATAGGTGATTTACCTATATTTTCCTATGTTATCCCATACCATCCACCAAGTGAAGGTCCCACATATGGGCTGTTCGCTTCGGGCAGCGTTGGAAGGCCATCTGAACCGACAGCCCTTGGCCATAGATGGCCGCGTGCAAACGGACCGCTCGCACTCGGGCCAGAACTTGCCTTGGTGACGAACGGGGATGATGGGATCATCATGATCAAAATGCTACAAGAACGGGGTATGGCAATGGGATAATGATGGTGAATAGATATATATATATTAATATATTAAAATATATTAATATATATATATATATTAATATATTAAAATATATTAATATATATATATATATTCATATTAAACTGTAATTTGACGGAGATACATCCAACAAAGCGTTTTTTCCAAAGCCCGACAGGAAAAGCGAAATCATCACGAATGATAGAGAGGAAACTGATGAGATCGGGTGGCGAGATCATCCAGTCATGACCCCGGATTAAGAAGCCATGGTTTATGAATTAGGGGGGGTACTCCACAAATAGTTATAATATCTAAATGGCCCCCACCAAAATTAAAAACAGCCCTTTGGGGTTTATGAATCCAGGCTTGACAGAACCTTAAAAAATCAAACATAGCATGGGAAATCCATCATTTATAGACGATGTTCCCTTCAAAAACCTCCATTTATGAGGGATGTTCATGGAATTTCTATTGCCGCATTTGATGGCCGGAGGGTAAAGAATATGACACATGGTTCCTTGACAGGTGGTTACACCTGGCATTGCCATCCTGCTAGTGATGCTGGTGTCATTTTGCCTGGAACCAGCAAAATTCATGTGCTTTTCTTCGGTTCCATAGAATTGATGTTGAACTCCTTCAATACTGGTCCTCAAAGATGCGCCCAACATTGAAACAGAACCTCATCTCATTCTAGACCGAAGTTGCCCCAACATGTCGGTCAAATACCATGTCTTTGTTGAAAAATGCGCAACAACAATCATCGCGATAGGGAAGCTGGACTTTGAAGAATAAGATACCCTCTGGTTATTTAACATAGCCATGGAAAATGGCCCATTTATAGATGGTTTACCTATTAAAAATGGATGATTTTCCATGGCTATAGTCATAACCAGAGGGTATGACTTTGAAACATCAAAACTTCACAGCTGAATCGGAGGTGAAGTCCCTACCTTTTCAAAGTCTCAGCATCTCCCAACCGAAAGCCGGCCCACTCCAAAACCCGCCCTTCTCCAGGCAGCTCAAACTCCAACCAGGGACGAAGCACCTGAAAAATTTTCGGAGATTTTTCGAGCAGTCAATGGCCATGTCACCGATTTATTGAAGGAAATTGTCCCCCAAAATATGGCTTGAGATGCTACAATACCTCCAGTTTAGGTACCTGAAATGCCCATTGATCAAGTTTTGTTGATGGATGTTCATCGCCACAAGTACGAGATGATTAGCACAGAGCAGATTCAACGGATTGGTTTAGTTGTGAAAATCCAGAGGCTGGTTTGTACCCCCAAATAGGGGGGTCCTGAAAATATTCCTATCATACAATTTCTTTAGAGATACGTTTCCATATTTAAACAGGTTTGATGACATTAAATCCCCTTGTGTCACCATTGTGTCACCATTAAGTCCCGTTGTGTCACCATAAAATCCCTTACATCACCATTTTATCCGCATTCAATCCCATTCGATCACCATTAAAATCACATGTTCTATACTTGGTGGTTCATCCCACTTAGTAGGTTATAACTCCAGTTAGTGCATTAACCCTACTTATCCCACTTATTTTACTGGGATATAACATGATATAACCTACTTAGTAGCTGGGAAACTTGCATCTCTATGATTATCCCCATTAACTCACATGTTCTAGTAGGTAAAACCTAGCATATAAGCTACTTAGTAGGTAAATCAACTATAAATGTGTCATATTCAATAGCTATGTGAGTCATTACCAGAGGGTAAATCACATGTTCCATAGATTTTCCCACCTCCCCGCGACTTCCCAACGGCACCTCAGCCACGGGTTGCTGTTCCCAGCCGCCCGAAGCGCCGCGGCGCCGGCAGCCGCCCAGACCTTCGAAGAAGCGGCGACGCTCGAAGGGCCTGGCAATTTCTCTGGGAAAATGATGGTAGTTATGAGAAAATAAATAAAAATGATTAAAATGCTAGTTCACCAATCATTGGGAAAATGATGGTTAATGATGTTTTGTAATGATGACTATATATATTGGTGAATATCGTTGGGATAATGATATCAATAAATCATCCATATCCCAAATATACCGAAGTTGATGGATCTAATATGATCGATCTAATATGATCTAAAACTCAATCATCCAGAATAATCCCTGCCCTCTAATATTAAACACCCCCTTAGTCTAGTAGGGAATTTTCACACAATTGGGACCATTTAGGGTGTGTTTTTTAAAAAAGGTGGATGGGATTAACAATACTCAAAGGGCGTTTCGTGTAGATAACTATCCACTGGTTTAATGAGGATTTCATGGGAATTTCATCGTGATTTCATAGGGGATATGTACTATCCACTGATAGTTTACTGGGCAGAGTTTATAGAATATCACCATTAAATATGGAATACAACATCATATAACCATAATATGACCATTTAATGGGAATCTAATCATGATTTCTGCAAGGTGGTGCCCCATAGTTAGCTAAGTTGGTTTATAAGTCTCATAACTATGGTTTATGGCAGATATAACGAACTAGTTATCATGGGGTTTATAAACCCACGTTCACATCACTGGGGGGCACCATCCTGTGGGGCTTTTAATACTAATTATCCACTGGTAAACTAACATAATTATGGAAAATCACCATTTTTCATGGGAAAACTCACTATAAATGGTGATTTTCCATAGCTATGTTAATTTACCAGAGGGTATCCACTGATCTAACCATTCCCATAAAATCCATCTCTCTCCACGCCTGTTCCGCTGCAAGGCGCGGAGCAACACTGAGATCTCGGGGGGTCGGAAGAAGGATTGGCCGTCCAGGAAGCGAGCCAACCTGGGAGCCCACAAACCGGGGGCATGGTTGCAATGTTCATATGGGGATGGGTCAATACCTATAGATACCATTTTTAGTGGGATGAACATCCATTTACCAGCTATTTTGATGTTCACCAGGGGTACAAGGTTTTGACACACTGCCATATGGATTCACTGGAGTGATTGACTTGGGAAAATCTGAAGAAACCATCGTTTACCGTGGGTTTTCCCCATGAAATATAGGAAATGCATATAAATTGTCCCTTCAGAGAATCCAATGATTCAGGGGAGCCAATCAGATCAGTTTCGCCTGTGAAAGCGATGAATAAAATGAACCCTTATTTCTTGGCTTAGATATGCCCATTCTTGCATCCAGAAATGTCCTATCGTTTGCTGAAGGTAAGGTTATTTGTTGCGCATGTTTGGTTAATTTAAGTCTCACTTCTTATCAATTTGAATAAGCAGTTGGTTGTTGGGTATGTCACTATTGTTTGATAAAATGGGTATTTGTTTACACGTGATTAAATATGATTAGATATGGTTATTGGTTATAAATGGTTCTATTGGTTCTTAGCGCCTATAAATACTGTACATGTTTGCATGTTGAGTATATCAACATGGTGGGTGTTGATTAAGTGGGTTCACCTCTTGTCAAATGCCTATGCGTCAAAACCCGAATACTAAATTGTTAAATGATTTCGGAATGGTGTCATCTGATTAAACCAATTCCCAAATCTGGTCGGTTGATCCTGTTAATAGTCCGCAACAAAAATAAGTCGTATATACCCCATTTCATAACGAATCAACAATGCGATTTTCATATATGCTGTGTATTTGAGTAAGTATCCCATATACCATATATATATATGTGTGTGTATCCATATATCATATATCATGATGATCAATCAACAATGTTGCCATATACCATATATCAATATATCATATCCCGCATACCATACATATACCCACTGTATCATATACGCTACAGTATATCCAGATTTATGGTATGAATGCATCTATGTATCCATATATCTTATTTACCATCAACAATGGCATTTTCTAGAATGACCCATCAACAATGTTGCCATATTTCATATCCCATATACCTTCTATATCCCTTGTACACTAACACAGTCACATTAACCACATTGGCAGTTATGTTAAAACCATATTTGCCATATTTGTCTACTGTGCGGTAATCAAATTTGACAATTGAAAATCCACCATTTGTAGCAGAATTTCCCAGCTAGAAACCTCCTTCTAGTTCCGCGATTTTCCATTGCCACGTTCGATTACGGGAAGGTATCATATATTACATGATATATCAATTACAGGTAGGCTTTATCTTAACCATATTAGCCATTATATCAACAACATAGGTCATATTTATCATAGTCATATTAAATCATATTGACCATATTGGTGTATTGTCAACCCTGGATTAATAAACCCCTAGGCTGTTTAATTGGGGGGGCAATTAAGTATCATATTATCACTATTTGGAGGGTACCACCATAATCAATAAACCATGGTTTATTAATCCCTGGTTGGCACTAACCATTGCATAACGACCAATCAACAACTACTAGTATTATCAACCATAGTTATCATTAATACAATAATTATTATACATACGTATATATATATATATACCGTGCAAACAAATGTACAAGTGTTTATTACTTGATGGTATTTTGACCATATTAACCATATCACTGCAGTCATATTCACCATTAATCATATCATTATGACTAAGCAATAGTGATAATATGCCAACCATCGTCTTTAACCATATAATCATAGTTATTATAATAGCCATTAGTCACAATGTAATCACAATATACGAACCAATCAACAACTATTATCATTATTAATCATTGTAGTTTAATAGCAATGTTTAACCATATTATCCACTATTAAAAATAAATCAATACATCGATAAATGAATAAGCATAGTTATTGATTCATAGTTATTGAATCATATTAATCATATTTATTTAACCATATATGGGGATTTCCATAAATGGGGGATCCCCAAAATGGTTGGTATCCATTTATAAACATTGCTATTTCAGGAAACCTCCGTATACCTGGTAATACCGTATACCAATTGCATAAACCAGCCCCTCAATTGTATATACCATATGTACTTAACATTACTTAACCATATTCAACATGCTCAATACTGATCATATTATATAACCAGTATTAATCATATTTACTTAAGCATGTATATATATATGTATACTTTAATAGGGTTTTCCAATATAAACCATCCATTTGGGGAAACCCCGATGACTATGGAAACCTCATGCCCTGCCGGGCCACTGGTGCATCATGCGGCACTGGAAGGTGGGCCCAGCTTGGAAGCCCAAGCTGCCGTCCAGCACGGCGTTGCCTACCATGGCCGGGTCATTGGTGATCATTAGTTGGAAAAATCCATGGGTTTTCCTACCAAAAACCTATGGTTACACTAGGGTAGACAACAGAAAAATGTGGAAAAGCCGGTTTCATCCTGGAAAGGAAGATGATCTACTTTTATGTTGAAAAGCCGGTCAAAATGACCATTTTGCCCATCAAAATGGTGTTTTTTGCCCATAAAAATGATGGTTTTACTATCCATTTTGTGGTTTACCACAGAGAATGTTGCGTTGAACAACAGATGTGGGGTTTTCCGTATAGTAAGTGCTTCCGTACAGTAAATGCACCCATCCGAATGGTGATGCAGCCACTAAATACCAATGGTATCCAATGGTCAAGAGAAAATGAGCAACTGGTCCACTGTTTTCAAGTGATATTCCACTTCTTGGAGAATCAGTTCCCGACCTTTTTTAAGCTGTTCCCGAGGTTGAGGAGTACCGTAACCCTCATGTTTGGATCAGTTTGAAACACAGTGATGGTTGATTCAAAGTTTTAACCCAAGTTTTATTGGTCAAAACATGTCAAAACTTTAGATTTTGATAGACGATTATAGTTCTGTTGGTTCAATACTTCCCGCTTCCGCCTGCGAAGACGCATCGGAGCGCCAGCGAAGCACTGGGGGCCTGTTTCCTCAGCTCCACAAGAACCCTCATCTGGGGATGGGTCAAAACCCTGGTACCTAGTGAACCCCAAAATAGCTGGTAAATGGATGTTCATCCCCTAATAAACTGTATCTATAGGTATTGATCCATAGCCATCTACTCACAATTCTTCGGCCAAAAGAAAACAATTCAACATAATTCAACCCAAGTAAATCCTCTGCTAGTTGATAGGGTTGATAAAAAAGGGTTGAATTCTTGATATAGTTTTAAGTTGATATCGTTTTTCCCCAAAGGTGTGGAATTAGTTCCAATAGGTTCCAATTCATGGCCATTTCGATGGGGATAAATAGTGGTTACCCTCTGGTGATTTAATATAGCTATGGAAAATCACCATGTATGATACATCGAACTAAATGCGTCAGTCTATGCATGTTCCATAGCAACCTGTTGAATTACCGGAGGGTACCACATCTTTTGTTTGGTTAAATCCCATTAAATCGCAGTTTTGGGTTGGTTACGTGCCATTGAATCACCATGTTTGGCTAATTTGGTTGGCTCAATCCCATCAAATCAGCATTTTAGGTTAGTTATATCGCATCAAATCACCATGGTTGCTTCGTTAAATTCACATTTTCCCCCTGGAAGTTGGGGAAAATCCATCTCCCCCGTCTCCTTTCCAACCGCGCCGCAGGATGGGCTCCTTCTCTTGCAGCCGGGCGTGCAGCACGCGGCGCAAGGTTTCGGCCTCCGCCAAGGACAGAAGCACAAAACAGCGCCCCTCATCGCGGGTGCGGAAGCGGGCATCTAACAGCAGCCTCACCATGTCCTGGCTCCGATGTGATGTGTGGGTAGTGGCTAAAGCTTGGAAGCTCCCAAGTCACATCAATTGATGTCCTACTTCCTGCTGTTTGCCGTGTGCCAATGGGTTGGAAGTTGAATGACTTGGGCACAAAAACGCCGTGTCCTGTGCACTTTTAGGACAATGTGCCTAAATTTGAGGCCAGTTCTCGACCATCCGCATCTCCATTCACCGCCAGATACTTTTGCACCACCCCACTTCCCAACCCGAGTCCCCACCCAAAACCCCACCCGCCAAGTCCATAAATAAACCCAGCTCTTGGCTTCAAATTTTCCAAGACGCTGAAACACCCCACCCTCAACCCCATCCCACTCACCCCACCATCCCAAATTAAAAACAGCAATTTAAGCATCAAAAATAGGCAAACAAAAATGATCTGAAAGTCAACCCATTCCATTCAAGTCCAAAATTCTGAAATTAGAGAGCTCAAAATTCAACCATCCTATCCCCATCATCCCACCCCACTCAACCCCATCAACATCCATTACCATCGATCATCATCCATCAACCCCAAAGTTTATCAACAATATCTCTAAAACTCAGCCATCAAGTTCTCCCATCCCATCTCATCAACCTAAGTTGTGATGTTTGAATCGCATTAAATCCCATTATCAAATATCAACGGTGACATACCCCATCACCCCATCCAACCCCAAGTCAAAAAGTTCCTTCAAATCCTGAATCCTTCACCAACCCCATCCCCAACCCCATCCCGGAACCCCCCCAACCCCCCGAAGCCCCCGAAGGCAGAGCCGCTCCTCGTAGTCCAACTTCTCCTCCGGTCTTCGCCCCAGATACGCCAGGGCCGCTTTGGGATCTCGCAATGAGGCGTCCCAGTCGAAGGACGCGGCCAAGAGCTCCATGAGGCGCTCGGCACCCAGCTCACCTGGCGGATCCGTTGCGGCCCGGGGAAAAGGCGGGGAAAATGGTGGGAAATCGTGGGAAAATTGGGAAAAAACATGGAAAACATGGTGAAAATGGGGTGGAACCAATTAGCGGAAAATTCTGAAGATGTTGGAAAAATGTCTGCCAGAAAAAAGAGAAGCGCCTCAAAGGGGACAGTGAGGGAATTTGTGCGCGTGAGGCAGCGCGGGGGTTTCTTGAACTTGGGTCGTTCCCTCATAATCAACTGACTTCCTTTATCTACATACTTCCCTTACTCGCATATAATTATTTTATGTGTAATGTGGGTAAAACAATGATAAACCACCCATTTGGCAATGCTTTATACAAGCCATCTATGGTGATTTGCGGGATGGTCTATCATTGTTTTACCCACATTAAATTCATATATATAATTATATATATATAATACATATATATTATATATGTATAATAGCTCTGTCATAGTTACATAATGTTACATACATACGTACTCACCCATTCACTCACTTACGTACGCTTCCATCGGCTTCCCAGACCTGGTGGCGGGGGCAATTTCTCAGGCTTCTTGCCATGCCTTGGTGTACTTTGGAGGTCAACCACTCTGATCCTCTGAGCTATGGAACCACCCTGCTTTCAGAAAAGGAGTCTATATGGAAAATTGCCTCAAAACAGGGGTGTCAGTGATTAAACAAATCGGGAAAATTGGACCAGATTTCACTTTTAAATAAACCATCCAGTTTGGGGGTTCAAAACCTGAAGTGGTCATGGTTCCCTCAGCATTGGCATCAGCGGCCTGCATATGGAATAGCTCATTTTTCGGTGGCCAGTTGGGATATTTGTCAAGGGGATGGGAGTCTACCAGTGCCGGCTCAGTCTGCAGCTTCCTCAAAAAATGATGCTATTCCCGTAGTTGCATCATCAATTCCCAAAGCAAATGGAGGTGTGTCTGAAAAGTACTTCAGCCGATCCCCTCAAGTTGAAGTGATATGTGTGCTTATCTTGGCTTATTTCAGGTACATATTTGCAATTTTTCATCATCGCATGATTTCACCATGTTCATCCCATTTTCCACCCCATGTTCTATCTCATGTTCTATGGATTTTCCCACTCAAAGCCCCATTAGATCACCATTGAATCATCATAAAATCCCATTTGATCACTCTTAAATTCCCTTAAAATCACCCATTTTATCCCAGCATCAAAAATCGGGTTTGCCCAAGTCGGGGACCCCCAAGTCATAGGGTTTTAGTACTAAGTCATGGTCTTTTCTGGTGGGATGTTTGATCGATTTGTTCATGGTACCATGACTTGGGAAAGTTTCCATCACTGGGAGACAAAAATGACTCCCATGACTTGGTTAATACTGTTGATGGCAGAAATCCTGCACCACCAAAAGGATGGTTGAAACATGTTTCAACCCTGTAAAAATCATGGGATAAACCACCTAGCAACTGGTGATTCGGATTTCTTCCACCATCCACAGTAGGGGTCACCATGGTTCAATGGGAATTCCAGGATCCTAAGATGGAGGTACTGTACCATATAAGGCCATATTTTGCTGGGATATTCTCTTACATAGGCCTTACATAAGCCTTATATATGGTAGGTACCTCCAATTTCGGTTCCTGAAATGGCCATTGAATGGTCATCCATGACGAGGATGATGACTGGGGCTACCCATGACTCAGTCCCAGCGGCTCGCTGCGGTGCAGCACTTCCAGCTGCGCCTCACGGGGGAGCTCGATGCCCTCGCCGCGCATCAGCAGGTCCCAGGCGGTTCCTGGGCAATGCGAAACTCAGGGGGGAAGTCATGGCGAAATCCATGGGAAAATCTATGGGAAAATCTACACAAAATCTATAGAAAATTGGGATTTTAAGGGATTGAATGTGGTTGAATGGGGATAATGAGATAAGAATATGGGATGTAGTGGGATGCAAGTGGGATACAATTGGGATATATTATACCCAATTATAGTTATCAATTGTGGGATTTAATTGTAATATAATGGGATCTAATGAGATATATGATGGTTACCAATCCTTGGATATGGTGGTATATGATGTTTTGTGTGGTTTGATAGGGATACTAATGGTACAATTATGGGATAATAATGGAATTGCCCTCCGGTAATCAAACATGGCAACCGGAAACAAACTAAGTGGTGGATTTTCAGTTGCCACATTTCAAACGTGAGGGTATATCGGAATAAATATCAAATAGGAATATCACCATCATCTCACAATCATCTCCAAATATGACTAGCAATTTGATGATGAATAGAATATATGTTGATATTAATTCAGAGAATGGGATGCTGATATTAGGAATACATTATTTGAATGAGATGTTGATAAATGGTATTATGGTTGAATTGAATATAGTGATAATTAGCGGGCGTTCAAATACATTGAAATGGAATTACCCTATCATAGTTGATGGAACTAACTGCATATATTGCTTCATTGCCATTAATTGCCTATATCTTTTGATGGGATTATGTCTATGATGGGAAATAGCCATCAAACTTGCAACTGTCCATACCATCCTTACAAGCACTTGGAATATCATCATATAGTCATCAAGTAAGTTTATAATGAGGGTTTGTACGCTGTCACAAGCTTGTCATGGAAGCGGTCATCATCATTCCACCACGGAAATAACCCTCTACATTTACCAATATATACATACATGGATATATTCTAGATAGACCTTGAAAATACTGCCAGGATATATCAGGATTCACGATCAATTTTTTTATACAATCCCACCAGAAGTTGATCAATTTAAAGATTTCTACAAAATCAGACATCACCAGGTTTGAATATCAACCACCAGGGATTTGGAGATACAAGCTATTCACCAAAGGTTGCATTTCTGGGGGTATTTTTGGCAAGAAACCAGGAGACTAACGAAAATGACTTTGTTCTGAGCAAACGCCAATGAAAAACCAGCTAGAATAAGAACATACAACCACTATAATATCAATATAACCATATTGATTTTTTGCTATGAAACACCAGGGATGGACTGGGCAGTGCTCAATTTGTGTGGCATCCATCAGCTGGATCCCCCATGATCCAATGGTTGGAGCTTGACACCGAAAAGCTTCAATATGTCAGCATTGCTGATGAATTAAACCATCTGAAACCCCAAAATTTTTGGTTGTACCCTCTGGTTATGTCAAAATAGCTATTGAAAATACCCCATAGAAATAGTTGATTATGTTGATTTACCTATTCAAAATGGTGGATCTTTCTATAGTTTTTTGTATGTTTACCAGAGGGTATCATCCACCATTGGGGCTTCAGCTAGCCGAGCGTCGGAGCTTCTTGTGCATTTCCAGCTCTTCCACTGTATCCAACTGCAGAGGCTCCTTGCATCTCACCGCCTTACCTGACGTACGGAGGACCGGCAGGATCTATGGCTATGGGAAAATCGACACCGGATGGGGCCCATGGGGGTAAAACCCATGGGTTTTACCCTCTGGTAAACTAACATAGCTATAGAAAATCACCATTTTTAATGGGTAAATCCACTATAAATGGCCATGTTCAATAGCTATGTTAAATTACCAGAGGGTATGTTCGGTTTTTACCATGGGTTTTTACCATCAAATATAAAGGGATGTTCGGTTTCAATTTTCCCAACCGAGACAAAGTTCCAAGATCTTCCAAGCGCTGAAAAACCCTCAGAATCAGACAAAACAAATGGTAAACGTTGGGTCCTCTGCCATTGTTGGAAAGATGATCTGACATCCAGTGGGTCTGTGGGCAACCCAACATAGATGTCAGCTGTAGGAAGGATGTTCATAATTGTGTCAAATTCTTCCTCCTCTTACCCTACACAGCTGGATTGAAGCCACAACTATTCCCCCTAGATGAATATAAATTTCCAAACGTATCGTTTGATGGAATACCCATCCTAGCATGCCATTTCCACATATTTCCACCACATCCAACTTGTGGGGTCAACGTTCACCACTGATTTTGGTATTCTGTGGAAACCCACCAACAAAAAGTTGGTAAAAACATAAAATGCTCTTGTTAAGGACATAGAATAAATCAGCATGTCTTATGAAAAAGGATATATCAGCATCAATCACCATGATTTCTAAGAAAACGGACGTCTGCCCTGCCAAGCAAAATCACCATGTTTATCAAATCGCCCATGTTTCGTTGAGAAAAACCATGGTACACTCAACACGTTTTCGCGAATCTTCTCCGAGGCACCGAAGTCTGGGACCCACTCCATCTGCACGAAGACGTTCTTGACACGTCGGAAGCCGCTCCTGGGGCGTGGCCAGTGGGGCCAGTGACCTGACCTCTGGGAGGTCAGAAAATACCAGGTAAAAAACCACCCCGAAACGAGTTTTTTGTATTGAGTGTTGATCCCTTCTGAGGTTTTTTGAAAAGGGTCTCCAAAAACGACAAAGATTTGTAGCGTCTGCCCATTGATCCATTGATTCTTGGCAACCAAACCCACCACCGTCCAAGGTACCACTGCGGATTGAACCAGTTGGTGGAGATTCGCGCCTCACCCGGCCTCGGAGAAGCTGGAGATGGGTCGAGTCCAGGCGTCGAGGACTTCGTCGTGCCCATGGTGACGACTGGGGATCCCTCATTGTAGGAAACCCCATGAAACCCCATCAAAGAAAAGAAAAAGAACATTCCGAATGCCACAAAAAAACCGAGTGAATCCTAGTGAACACCCGAAAAGCCCACAAAATTCCATCAGATCCGACAAAACCCCATGAAATTCACATGGAAAATCCCATGGATCCCATGACATCCGCCCAGGTCGAGTGACAAATTCTCCAATGGACGCCGTTTCCAAAGCTTGAAGCGCTGGGCCTCATAGAACTGTTTGGCCTTCTCCTGGTGGCCATGGCTTTTTTTGGTTTAACGTGGTAGATGTTTCACCTATGGATTTATGAACCTGAAATATAATTTATGGCCATGTATATATTTACGGTTTTATAAACTGGCCATGGAATATAACTAACTATAGTCGTTTGAATTTCAGGTAGTTATTTATGGTTAATAAGCCCCCTACAACTACAATAAAAATTGACCCTCTGTGACCTATGAGTTCACCCTATGAGTTCTGTAAAGTGCTTGACCGTCCCCTTCAATGGTAAATCAAACCAACTTTCGACCAAGACAAACATGGTTATTTGATACTATTTGTAGTATATAATGATTGTGTACTATTACATAATGACATGTTATATGTGTATAGTATAATAGTCTGAGATGTGTATTTATGATTGTACAATCTAATCTAATATTAGAATGTAATAATATGTGCGTGTGTATATAATATAATATATCATTGTACAAATATTACGTAATCGTTGTATGTACAAGATTGCATGATTATGTATGTAATCATGCACTGCTGTGTGTGTTAAATGCTGCTAAATGCAGGTAAATGCAGTTACTATAAATGCAGTTAAATGCAGTTAAATGCTTTATGTTGCACCTAAGTTTAGTTCTGTTCCCGTCCAAGCGCATCCTCAGAGGCCAGAGAGATCAATGGCCAACTCTCAGGTTCTTCATCATCGCGGCAGTGCATCAAATCAACGAACCTTGGTTTTCTGCGAGGCCCTGAAAAGGCGGTGAAAAGCTGGCTGGATGGTATGTTGGCATTGGGGAGAGCATTGGGGCGACGGAAGTGACACATCCATACAAATCCTTTAATTCCCGGTGGTTTTTCGGGGAAAGGAAGCTGGTGACCAGGGTGTAGCCCTCTCAAACTGGCGGTCCAAGTGTAGAAGGAATCCGTTCTCTGTTTTCAGCATCCCATGCTGAAAATGTCTTGAAGCATAGATCTTAAAGCACAGGCAAGAGACTTTTCAATCTCGATCTCCTGTTCCTTTTCCTCTTCTTGCTCCTGCTCTTGCTGCCTCTCCTGTTCTTGTTCTCGCTGCTGTTCGGTCTCCAATCCAGCCTCGCCTTCCTTCCTAGGTGGGCTCCGGGGGCTCGGGGATGTGTCCAGCTGTGAAGTACGAAGTGAAGCCACTTAGAAGTCGTAGGTCAAAGGTGGTACTCCGGGAATTTGGGTTCCAGGTGGATTTCAGGTGGAAACGTGCTCTTAAAAACTCGGAGTTTCATGACTCCAACTGTCTTTTCCAACTATGGATGGGGATGTCTTTGTTCAGCTCTTGGGTCCCGAAAGTTCGCAGCAAACCAATGGGCTGTATAAGCCATCCCCAAATCAATGGGAATTTCAGGTCAACTGGAGCTACTGTACAGATTGTACAGAGCCATATTTTGGAGGTATCTCCTCTTACATAGCACTTATTTAGACCGTGTATAAGCTAGGTTTATGTCAGCCAGACCATAGCTTATTCTAACTTTTTTAAAACTTGAAAAAAAACTAAAAAAAAAACAAAAAAAAGGAAAAAACAAAAAGCAAATCAGCAAAATCCAAAAAACACAAAAGCAAAATAAGAGGAAAAAAAAGGAAAGACAAAAAGCAAAAAAAAAACGGACAAATATATATATATATACAATCAATTCTCAAAAATCATGAATTGCATCAAATTCCAACCATACTTATGTTCTCCTGAATTGCTTATTCGAATGAATTTTGAATTTGAAAAACTCATAGAGAGGTTGTGTTTCTAGTCTTTTTATATTGTTTTTCCTGTTGTGTTCCTTTTTTTCCCTTTTTTGTTGCTTTTGTTTTTTCCACCCATGTGTTTCCCTTTTTTTCCTTTCTGACTTTCCATTTTTTCCCATTTATTTTGCTTCCTGTTTTTTTTCAGTTTTGAAGTTTTGCTTTTTGATATTCCATGTGTGTTCCTTTTTTTTGCTTTTTTTTCAAGTTTAAAAATCATTAGAATAAGCTATAGAGGTGAACATAAAGCTAGGTACCTCCAATAAATCGACCAAATGCTAGGTTTATAGCATTGGGCTTACCACATTACATATTATTACATGTTGCACTTTGGTAAACTAACAGTTCGATGTGGGTCTCCCGATTCTTTGTAGATCGTTTTCTTGGGGATTCCCAGGGTATCCAATCTGAGCATCTCATCTGCCAGGGCCGAGAGTTCCAAGACATTCTTCTTCACCTGGCATGGTCGGGTCCAAGCCAAGAGGCTATGCAGAAAAACACGGATATGGCAAATGTTCCTGATATTTGATGGTATGATGTGTGTATACATATATATATATATGTATATATATATATTAAAATTATAATTAAATCATGATCAAGATTTTGGTAGTTCCCGCAGTAGGACTTAAGATTTTTGACCCATGCTCCTTCTCAAATGAAGAGAAAGCCTGAACGCAGCACGACCCTACAACCAGCCGAGCTTCACTACTTTGATCACATTCAAAACATTCATCAAAACAACATCTCCTTCCAAATAGGTTGTCCTAGCTTGATTCCAACGCAGATTTTTAGGACATTTCTAGCTCAACATATCATTCCGGGCTGTGACATACCGCACCCGGCTGTGCCTCAGCCACAGCTTCTTCGTCCTCCTCACCCGCAATCAGTGCCGCCATCTCTTCCACGCGATCCTGGACCACCTGAAATAAGCACAGTAAAGTCCTGAAGTATTTGGATCATAGGATGAATAATCATGGTTAATCATGGTTAATAGTGGTTAGTAATGGTTAATCATGGTTAAAACATGGTAAAGAAAAATGCTTCACAATGATTTATCATGGCCCATAATGGACAATATAATTGTGATTACTGACGATTGATGGTGATTAATAGTGAGTAATGGCGATTCATGTGATTAATGGTGATTGATGGTGATTGATGGTGATTGATGGCGATTGATGGTGATTGATGGTGATTATATGATGGTGATTAATGATGAATGATGCAGTTTATTAAGCCTTGAAAAGGAAAATAATGTCGAAAAGGGTGGTACTAAATGGTTTAAGCCTCCAATCCAAAACCCTCAAACTCTGCAGACATTGGGGTGGTTGACCGACAAAATGTTTAGAAATTGCGGTTTAACCCTCAAACATGTTCAAACAAATGGGTGGGTTGACCTTCAAACATGCTCAAGAATTGGGTGAACCGTTCAAAATCAAAGTGGCTATAGAATCTATACGATAGAGCCTTGACACCTTTCAAAATAATGATGTCTAATTACCTTGGATCCCGACTCAATGGAGTCTGACCAACCAAAACGGGTCCCGGCATATCATTAGCTGCAAGTAGGGTATAATGACCATACACCAAGTATAAATGTACTAGTTGGTGGTTTCAACCCCTCTGAAAAATATTAGTCAGTTGGGGTTACTATTCCCAATATATATATATATATATGTAAAAATAAAAAATGTTCCAAACCACCAACCAGCGTACATCATTCCATCCTCTAGCGAAAAAATAGCAAAACCAATGATCAAACCACAAAATGAACCAAGTCCATTACTTTCCACCCGGGTGTCTGGACAAATGTGACAGGGCTTTTTTTCTGGAGAATTCTCCCCCTCTGACAGGAAATCAGCCGGGATCATCCAGGACATGTCGAAAATACACATCCCAATTGTACAAGATTCTACCCTCTGGTAAACATACAAAAAACTATGGAAAATCACCATTTTTAATGGGAAAACTCACTATAAATGGCCATTTTCAATAGCTATGTTAAATTACCAGAGGGTATTCTAACCTCTTCCATAAAAAATCCCCCATAGTCCTGAACAATCCATCCTTGATCCACAAAACTATTTTTTGGGCATCCAAAAGGCATCCCGAAACTATGACATCGCCGGGCTCGGTCGATCCAACATGCTTCACCCACCTCATGGTTGATACATAATCCTCAATAGATTAGATGATTCGCTAGTATCAGGTACTATAAGTCCCAACAGATTCACCAAGCAAGGTATTTTCAATAGCTCAAAGTGGGTTGATAGTGGTTAATCATGGTTAATAATGGTTAATCATGGTTAATAATGGTGAATAATGGCTCACAGTGGCAAAAAAACAAATCCTCCCAGCGCCTCGTGCACTCCGCGGGCTTTGGGTACACCGCTGGGCAAAGTGAAGGCAATGGGCTCCTGCGGAGGTACGTACCATATATAGGGTCTATAAAAGTGCTATGTAAGAGAAGATACCTCCAAAATATGGCTCTATATGGTACAGTAGCTCCAGTTTAGGTACCTGAACTAGCCATTGATAGGATATATAACCAAGCTGATCAAGTTAATATATATATATACATACATACATACGTATCTATATATATGTGTGTGTGTATTGGGTGCTTTGGAAATTTGGGTATACGGTATACCCACAAAATTGCCATTTCAGCTCTACAACTTCTGCTGAGCGGCTTCGCTTTTGGTCAACATGTCAAAACAATACATAGTGCTTTTGAGCAAAACTGATAGATCATAGATTCTCCAAACCGAAACATGGAAATCACAAACCTTTGGGGCGTACAAAAAAAAAACATGGGACTTGAACAACCCCTCCTGCAGCACACCAGCCACTGAGCGAGGGGGATAAACCTGTCACCCCCTCAAACTTGGACAAGTGTCCAGCTTCATAACTGAGTAGCAACCATAGCTACAACCCAACTATGAAAGGTACAGGCCCGGTGATCTTTCTATAGAGTATTAACGTTTGGATCTATTTGTGGTGTACATCTAAGTAGTGAACGATTTGCCGTAAAACAAAATGCTTGGAACAAGCCCATGAGATCAATGTTCTATCATCCTGATGAGAAACAATAGAAAAAGTATCTCAGCAATCATCCAAGTCAGTGTGGTTATTCTTGATCCTGATCAGAAACCTGACAAGTGGATCCAAAGATCATCCAAGGGTTAATCCCTCCAAAGTTCATAGTATCCTATTAGTCCTAACATTATTCCATTGCCATTATTGGGAAAATAACTTCTTAGATGTTGGATGATTTTGGGGCTTATAACATGTTATAACCCACTTACATATAGGATACCCTCTGGTAATTTAATATAACTATGGAAAATCACCATTTTTAATGGGAAAATCCACTATTTCAATGGCCATTTTCAATAGCTATGTTAGTTTACCAGGCCGGGTAACCGTTACCCAACGGACACGTCGACATCCTGTAGGAAACCCCAACGGATCCCCTGTCGGATTCCTTAAAGACCTGCACGGCCTCCTTCAAGCCTTCGCCGGCTCGGAAACAAAATGCTATGGAAATGATCAAGATCTTGCAAGGTGGTGCCCCAGTTCGTTAGCTAAGTTGGTGCAAATAAGTCCCATTAAGCCGTTCTGGCCCAAGACCAGGGCGTGATCCCCGGATCTCCCACGTCACCAACGTTCACGATCGTGGGGGCTGTTACGAACAGGTGGGTTCAACCAATGGTGACATTGCTTTTCTTTTTGTTCTGGTATCCTCCTGCAATGTTCAGCTTTTGGAAACCACCTTTTCCAATTAGCTTTCTTCCCCCCGGGGTACATAGTTTGCCTTTTGCCGCGTTTGCGGTGCAGTCGCGGGCCATGGATTCCTGCCTCATTGACCATTCTCCGGAATCGCAAACCTACATGGCTAGAATCTTTGTGAAAGGCATTCCAGGTACCCGGATGATCAGTGCGGATGCGTCCTGGTCCATTGAGGAGGTCAAAGAGATTCTTCACTGCAAAGGTGATGTCAGACTTGCCACACATAGCCGTCAGCTTGCTCCTCATGAATTGATCCGGGATGTGTACCCGGGTGGTTGTGGTCACCTCCTTGTGCTACCTCGCTTGCGGGGCGGTGGGAAGTTTGCTACTTGGGAAAGCACGGCAGCCCGTCAAGGCCTTCGAGTTGCAGACTTGGATGATTTGATCTTTCCTTCTTGGGAAGGTGAATGCCGAATGGAGCATTGGCCAATTTCCATGGTTGAGGAGTCTTCTTGTGGCATCTCTTTTGCTACAATTGCATCTGCAGAGAAGGTTTCGGATGTGAGGACAGTCGGTCCTCTTATCCTGGTCATCAAGGGCTTTGACAATGAGAGGCTGGCAAAAATTGGTTTTGGGCCAGAAAGGCTCATTTGCACAAATATCGGAGTTCGAGATGAAGTAGCAAAGACCACTGAACTTAGAGCAGTTACTTTGGTCAACATGAGTGCTTCAGAAGATGACTTCGTTGAATTGCCAAAAGCCGACCATCTGCTCAGCGTTCAAACTGTGAACAGAATGCCGGTTTTTGTAGAGTTGAGACAGTCTGATGCAACTTCGAAAGACTGGACTGACCTCAGCAGCAGTGAGGCTTTTGAGGGATACGTCCGTATTTTGCTCCAAAAATGTGGCATGTGCGAGCAGACGGTTCGCTACAAGCCTTTCTCCCGGCAAGGCTATTGGTGCCAGCGTCTACAGATTCCAGCCGCTCACCGTGATCAACTTTATCGCATGTCAGGCCTCTCAAGTGTCCAGATCCGCGCAGTTCGTTCAATGACGGATCCTGCGGAAAGTGGGCTTGAAGTGTTGCGGATTGATGTTGACAAGACATTGGCTGTCCTGGCCGAAGAGTGCAAATTGAGTGGTGCTCTTGGATTTTTCCGGTCTCAAGGCAAGACATTCTTCCGGACATCAGATCCGACCATCGCTGCAGCAAGAAAGTTCTTCTATCCGGATGATGAAAGGTTCACCGTCCAGAACATTGGCATCAAGATGAAGCATTTCTATGTGGTAGAGGGTTTTCCCTTGGGGGTGGCTATCCGGGAGGTGACCGAAGCTTTGGAAAGCATCGGTTGGATAGCCATCCCGGTTCGCATCACGAACCTCCGACAATTGTCCAGGGTTCTTGCGGCAGGGGCAGACCCGCCTGCCAAATTGAAGTATTCAACCAGCATTGGCATGCTCCATTTGACTTTGGCCGAGAAGCCGGCTCCAACTCAGAAGGGAAGTGCCGTCATTGCTCCTACTCCGTCCCGGCCACGGTCATTTCAGCAGACCCCTGCCAGCAAGGAATGGCCCAAGAGGGAGAGAGTTGCTCCACCGCCCATATCTACACCTTCCACGGTGTCCTCATCTTCAGGACCAGTCAGCCAGAATGCTCCATCAACCAGCCTGGCCACACTGGTCACGCAGCTCGAAGCCCAACTTGGCACAGTTCAGTCAGATGTGAAAGGGCTCCGTACCAGCCAGGAGATGCTCGAAAAGAACCTTGTGGACCTTGGCCATCGCCAAGATCGGGGATTCACAGACTTGATGGCAGCCATCCAGGCCTTGAGCGCAGAGTCCTCTTCATCTCAGAAGGCATCACCGGCAAGAAAGAGCTTGAAGAAGTGATGGGTTCTTGTACGAAACCGGCATTTGAGGCGCATGTGCCATGTCCGCTGGCGGCTTTCGATGCATTTCCAGCGTTGCTGAGCATGTGTAAAAGATTGTCGGTGGTTATTTTGTTTTTCTGCTTCACGGCGGTGCTTGGTATGTTTTGTGGTTGATGTGTTGTTTGAACCTAGCTGGCTGGATGTGTGTCAAGCCTAGGAACTGCATCCGGGCAGCGTCTGTGATCCATTTGCATCTTCTGAAAAAGCCATCCTTGGTCGTCCTTTCTAAGAGGGAAGTCCCCCGAGGTAAGAGGAGTTCTGTTAGTGCCAAAAAAGTCCGCAGACTTCTCCGGGCAAATCGGATCAAATTAAGATGCTGCCTCGTTAGATTGGGACTGGCGGGGTTAATTCATAATTCTTTTTCACCCAGCACTTTCAACGCCTTCTGGTGCAACGATGCTATGTGCACTGGAAATGCAGGGGCGGGAAGTCAAATTAATCACATTTCATTGCAGAGATCGCGAAACGCTTCACTAAGCGTATGGTCTCTCAGCGAGAGCAGGAAATGTTGCATTTGTTTCTTTGATTTGAATTATGTCCATTGTGTGTCGTCCTCTGTGGTCCTTTGGTCTCTTTTCTCTCCGTGCAAAGGTTATCCCGGTGAAGGCCCTCTTTGCTTTGGTTCTGCTAATGTTACTTCTTTGGGTAAGAATGTGAAAAGTGTTGTTGCAATATGTGCTGACGAAACCACTCCCGATTTCATGTGTCTCCAAGAGACACGACTTCACCCTCTCAAAAGCAAGAATCTTGTATCCAAATTGCGAACGCAAGGCTTTACAGTTTTGATTGGCCCTCAGCCGGTCATTAAGAGGACTGTTAGCCGGCTTCATGCACCTTGCCGACGTCAAACACATGGGGGGATCGCGATCCTGGCCCGCAATACTGTAGCTTTGCAACCGCTCTTAATTCCTCAAGATTTTGGCTTGGAAAAAGCTGCGCAGGCATGTACTTGTACAGCTGGTTCTTTCACTTGTCGAATCATCAACGTATACCTACCCTCCGGTCAACGCCATGTTTCAAAGAGGTCTGAGATTATGACTCAGGTATTTCTGTTTGCGGCTAGTCTCGGTGATGGTCCCACTTTTATTTGTGGTGATTTTAACTCTAGCCCCTCAGCCAACCAAGCTATTTCAGAGGCGATTCGTACCGGAGAGTGGGTTGATGTCATTGCAGATGAGTATGCTGCTGCCAACCTTCCACCCCCATTCACGTTTCAGAGGGGAAAAGGGAGGCGGCGGTGTATGTCCCGTATTGATTATGTTCTTGCCAATAGTGATGGCTGCACTTTCTTCAAGAAAAGTTGGATTCAACAAAAATCCGGCCTTCCTGATCATTGCCCGGTTGGGCTTCATTTGGTGATTCCTAGCGCTGTCGACAAAGCTTTTACAATTCCTTCCAGTTCAAGACGTATTTTCCCACCAAAACCTAGCTGCCTTGACCAATGGGCCCAAAGGGATTCCATATGTGAACCTATACTCCGTGAGTTTGCCCCGAAAGTCGCAGAAAGTGCCGAATCCTTAGATGTGGAGCTTACTTGGAGCTTGGCATGCCAGGCTGTATCATCGATGTTAGATGCTATTTCCGGAAGCGCTGGTGTTCAGAAAGGTTTTTTCCCCAGGTTTCAGGTCACCCCTGTTGTAAATAAGCCCAAAGAAGTCGCGCTTCGAACAAAGCGAATTGCTCGCATCTCTGCTCTGTTCCGGGAAATGATCAGAAAGGCTTCTGTTTTTGAGTCCAATATTTCCTTTGCTTGGCGAAATTCTTATAATCAAACCCTTCATAAGTTGGAGCGTGAACTCCAGGCGGTTTGCTTTCCTTTCCCTGAGGGTTTCTTGTCAGAACGAAAGAATTTTTCAAGTGATTTCCAAACCTTCCAAGGTTGGGATCAGAAGTACGACCAGAAAGTCAAAGCTTCAGGGCTGAGGGCCTGGCGAAAGAAGCTGCGTATTTCAAACGCAGCCGACAAAAAGTTGGTACACAGGTGGTTGAAAGGTTCTTTCGCTACAGTGCCGCGACTGATGCAGCGAAGTGACGGTTCCTTGTCCGGATCGGTATCTGAAATGCTGGAATCTGTTTCAGACCATATGGAAAGTGTATACAATCAACACATGGAATGGGATACCCCTTCCCAGATTGAATATTTTCGCGAGAAGTATCGGGATTCAATTTCTCAAACGTTCTGCGAGGCTAGTGTTCCCAGTTTGAATGAGCAAGATTTTTGGGATTTGTGTCAAAGCAAGTCCCCTACCAAGGCTTCCGGTCTTGACATGTGGTCATATCGGGAACTGCAGCAACTTCCTGTGTCAGCTTGGCAGCTCTTTGTCCTTGTATGCAAACTAGTTGAAGCTGTAGGTGAATGGCCGAACATTGTAAAGTGTATCACTGTGACATGTTTGCCTAAAAAGGACGGACCTGTTTTGAACCCGAATCAGATTCGCGCCATTGGTGTCAGCAGTGTTGTCTATTCTTTGTGGTCTTCCCTCAGATTTAGACATTTATCGACATGGATGAATTCAATCGCCCCATCATGCCTTCTAGGAGGGATACCCGGGCGGAGTGCTGATTCCCATGAGATCGACTTGTCCCTTGAATTTCATGAACATGACCAGAATCCTGATCCCATCGCCATATTTTTAGATCGTGCAAAATGTTTTGACATGTTGGTACCTGATTTTGCTGTTCAGATAGCTTGTGACATTGGGCTTCCCCTTAACGTAGCGAGGGCTTTGACTGGTTTTTATCGGGGCCAAATCAAGATATTCAAGATTGGACGATTTTATGGGCGGAAGGTGTTTTCCAAAAACAGTGCCATTCAAGGTTGTTCTATGTCAATTTTAATGGTAAATGCGTTCTATTCCATTATGACCAGGGCCATGACCAACCAGTTTCATCATGTCTCCATTGCGACCTTTATTGATGATGCAAAAATATGGGGTTCCTTCCACTATGTTGATGAAATTGCTGGAGCGTTTGAATTTGTGCGGCAATTTGATAAAGACATTGGTCAACAACTCAACCCCCAGAAAACTGAAATCCTGGCTAGAAGGGTCCTCAAAGGAAAGCTGTTGAAGCAGAAAATCCAACTCCCAGTTCAGGTTTCTTCCCAGGTTAAATCACTAGGACGTGTTCAACAGATGAATAAGTGCCGTAACGCTACAATGCAATCAAACCGTGTAGCAAAGGCGAGCGACTGTCTTAAAAAGATTCGACAGTTGCCACTGTCCCCTCCCCAGAAGTCTGTGTACATTCATGCACATGCCCACTCCAAATGGGTGTTCGGTAGTGAAACACAGGGCATCCCCAAGAAAGATCTTCAAAAATTGCGTACGCAAGTGTGTGATATTTTTGACCCCTCATCTCACAACATGCGGTCACCTTTTGCTGTCATGGCTACATTGGAGGATGTATTTCTGGATCCGTTTGCAAACTGGGCATGTCATGTCTTGAACCATGCTCGCAAACTCGTCAAATTCCACCCAAATATTGCAAAAAGGGCGTTAGGAGCTGTTCTCAGAGATCCCACGCCGAAATCAGGAGCCTGTCATGGTTTTTCAAATGTGCTGTCGTATATATTGTCTGAGTTGAATTGGGCAGTTATATCACCTGATGATTTCACAGTATCCACACCTCATGGGTCATTCCCCTTCAGCGCATGGAGCGACCAATATTTTTCTGGTATTGTCGCTTCTTCCGTTAGAACTTATCTTTTCAAGCAGCAGCCGGTGCGCCAAGAAACATGCAGGATTCCTGAAGGCCACTTGCTAGACATTTCACTCACGAGGTTCTTGTTTGATCAAAAGATGAGGAGCGATGAAGAGTTTGATTTCCTCAAGCCTCATGTTGACAAAATCCCCCGAAGTTGGGCCTACAGTAAGAACCTGCTGCGGATGGCACAGACGGGCCGTGTTTTCACTTCCTCTCGGCTTCATGCTGCTGGCTTGGCCCCGGATAATTTGTGCATCTCGTGTGGGGAAAAGGAGACTGTGAGGCATTTGTTTTGTGATTGCCCGGCTTATTCCAGAACGAGGCCTGCGCCAGTCGAGCCTGGTCATGACGTCACTATGTTGACAGGGGTTGTGTTTTCTCCCCCTTTTCAGTTCGACTCATGTTGTCTCACGTGCCCCGAGCGACCGGGTGGGCCTTTTTTCCCGACTGAGATTGTTTTTATTGATGGGTCTTGTTACAAAAGCAATTGGCACCAGGTTGCCACGGCTGCGTCAGCACATTTTCTTTCCACGGAGTGCAATTTTGCGTGCCTCCTCCCCACGCAAGATTGCACGAGCCAGAGGTCGGAAATTTTTGCAGCAGCATTGGCGTTGTCACATTCCAGTGGTCCTATCACCATTGCTAGTGATTGTTTGACGGTTGTTCGAATTTTCAAAAGGCTTCAAGATGCTGATTTTTCTCGCGAATGGATTCACAAGTTGGACAACTGGGATTGCTGGAATTTGGTTTGCTCCGTTGCGAAATCTCGTCCTGGTAGGGTGCATATCATAAAAGTAAAGGCCCATTGTACGGCAAAGTCTAGTCAGGATCCATATCTTACGTATGGAAATAGCATGGTGGATGCAGCCGCTAGGGCTGTAGCTAGAGATGCGTTTAGAGCCAAGCTCGAACCTTACCGTAAGTTGATCACAGTGGCTGTGTCATGGCAATGCCATATCATTGCCACGCTGGGCGAACGATGTGCGTGCCAATTTTTGTGCCCGTCAGACCAACCTCCGAGTGATCCAACCCCTTCACACCTTTTTCCTGAGCAGTGTAACAGTGAATTCTTGACCAAGTGTGAAAACGGGACCGTTCGCCCGAATGACTTCGACAGACTCTGGGACGGTTATCAAACTTTTCGGGATTCTTTCACCTCTGTCATTGTTCAACCCCATGTCTTTCCTCAGCTGGACCAGCGGAATGCTAGGTCTAGGTTGCAGAATTATTCTGGTGAGTACTTCCAGGCTTTGTCTAGGTACACCCAGGATGTCTGTGTAGAGTTTCTGGTCAATCAGCAAGGGCCCAAAGTTCCATGGGTCTTGGTGTTTTTTGACTTTGTGGGTTGTTATCCTGATTTACCCGAGTGGGTTGACGGCAAGAAACTTCAACATTTTTTGAATCAATTCAAGACCCGTTTTCGCCGTTTCTGCAAAGGAAAATTCACTTCATATCATCATTGCATGAATCTCCGCGACCTCTATTTTGGGAGGATGAGTGGTTTTGTTGGGTTGTTCAAACCCGTCTCTATTCACAAAGTCACTTTCCTGAGTGTTCATTCTTCTGCTCAAATTGGCTATTCAGGTGGGTCTCCCTCTGGTAGAGGTCCTGGTGTGTCCTGTCGGTCCATTGATATTCCCTTCTCTGTCCTCAGATCATTTCCTGCTTTCGCTGATTAATTGTGCTTTCGTCGCCTTGCTGAGTTTCGCGCGCGGCACTCAGAGTATCAGGCTGCAAAAAACAAATAAGTCCCATTAAACCTATGGTTTATGGCAGATATAACTATAGTTAATGGGGTTTATAAACCCACTTATAACTGGGGGCACCATCCTGTGGATTCCAGAAATTCATCCAATTCATCCACTGATCCAAAATCTACAGCTACAGCTACCCTCCGGAAAAAACTCACATCAGCTATCGAAAATCTATCGAAAATCTATCCAAATTTTATTCATATTTTCATAGGTAAAGATCGTAAATCATAGGTTAAATCGACTAGAAACAGCCATATTCAATAGGTTTTCCATTGGTTTTCTCCTGAGGCTCCACCTCCCCGCCTTCCGATGTCACCATCTCGAAGGCCGACATCACCGTCTTGAAAGCGTTGCGACGCCTGGGGCCGCTGGAGGCGCCAGGGGAGCCTCCCTGGGAGACCCCGTTGGGGGATGTCATGGGGCATTTCAGCTGCAATTTTTCTCAAAAGTTGGGAATTTTTACAGTAACTGAGCCAAGGAAAAATACGGGGGCTTGACGATTCAACCAATTCAATCCATGAATTTGAGGTCGATGTCACATGATTTCCCGAACTTCGTGATTTGAGGTCCCCGATTTCGGGCTATTGAACCATAAATGGGAACATAATTTATGTCATGGGATGTAATGGAAGAAGAACCAACAGCATGATATGCGTGCTTATCAAAAAATGGGACCCTTACAACTTTTACCAAAAAAGAGGATCTAGCCTAGCCAAACTTGGATCCAGCCGACCACAACTGGGGTCCCTACCCAAAAACTTGTGACATAGGTTCGTCCAAAATCTGGGAATAGCCAAATTTACCATGGGATTTTGGATACCCTACTTTCGGACACACTCTTGCGGAATAGAGAATCCAAGAATAATCATATCTTGAGTGGATGGCTGGGTAGATGACATCCCTATGTTTGCTGACCGTATCCCCATGCTTTTCGGTCTGGTGGAAACATGTCAAACCCTCACTCTTGCTGTTTCTGTTACCTTACCAGCGGTACCAATGGTCATGCAAGGCCAGTTTTGCAGCGCCCAAAATCCTTTGTCAGCTCAATATCATCCCCACTCATTACAGCCACATATCTAGACATATAGAATAGTATGCTGAAAATAGCCCATCTAACCACCAAAAACTATGCCTTGCTCCTGGATTTGGCAAGTTGCCAGACGTTGCCCAGATTTTGCAGCTGCAGCATGGCGAACTGGATCCGTTCCGTGCGAATGGAGTTCACCAGGAGCCACGCTGCCACCGCCAGCAGCCGGCCGCGTTCGCAGGAGGTCCAGCTGCCGCCGGGGCCCTGCAACTTCTGCTCGATGCCGGCCAGGGCCAGGTCACGACCTGGGCGAAGTGGACTAGAAATGCTGGGGGAAGTGGACGGAAAAGTTGGAGCGCTAGGAAAATGAGGAATAGAAGAAGCGAAAATGGGGATTGAACCGGGAAAAAGGTGGATTGAAGCAAAAACCAGGTGGAGATGAAGCAAAAATGTTGGATTAAAGCAGAAAAATTAGCATTCAATCAAGAAGATAGGGACGAAATGAATAAGAAAAAAGAGAGATTTACCTTGTCAAAAATGGAGTCAAGGCTGACAAAAGATGCAAATATCTTAAAGCTGGGATATGGCAGTGCTGGGGATCTGATCAGCAATGGGGGAATTCGAGAGACCTGTATGCCATGGAGAGTTTTCCTCTTTGTAGCAGCCATCAGTTGTGGGCTTTGGCCGGCCATGAGGTTGCTATGAGTTACATCCACACATTAGGGATGTCCCAAACAAGGAACTCCTAGCCTTCCCTCTCCGACCTATTTGTGTATGGGTTCAAGTCATTGATTCCCCACAAATGGATGTCCAACTGTCTCAATCTTCAAATGTCACCCATCCTCACGTGTTTTTCCAATATTTCCTGGTTTTGACCCCTTACTTGGAGGATCATCCCACTAAGTGGTGAATAACCCTGGTGACCCTAAGCCCCTTGGATTAGCCCATTTATAAATGGCTATAATGTGGATAAAACAACGCCATTTTTACCACCCATTTTCCTGGGAATGGTAACCATATCACCTATCAAAATGGTGATGACTCGGGGATGGTGCAAATGGCCCATTTGGCATTGTTTTACCCACATTATAGCATTATATAGCAACTTCCAAATAGATAGAAAAGTAAACCATCACTTACTGATTGGAATTATATATATATATTATATATATATATTATATATATTATATATTATATATATTATATATATTATATATATATATTATATGTACGTGTCTATCTGCTTATAACCCCAGTTCCTAACCATCTGCTTGTCAAGTCCCATGGTTTTTCCTGACATCTCCCAGCAAGTGGCTAATCAGCTCGACCACTTCGGGGATGACGTACAAACAAATGCCTCGGATCCGGAGATGGGCCATTTGGAAATGGAAACGTTTAGATAGATAAATGAATATAGTTAAATATATATATAATTATATATATATTTATATAATTATATACATATATATATATATACATACATATATCTACACGTATCTAGATATACACATATTATATCATACTTTAGTGAATATTTAAAATGACAAAACTAGAAATAATGTCAAACGATGGTCAAACAACCAGTGAGAAAGTGGACGCACGCAGTCCGTAGCTCTCAACATGTCAGGGGAATATCCCAGTTTCCCATTCTCTCCTGCATGGCCATACATGGCTGGTACACCCACATGAGGAGTCCAAGTAAGAGGATTTTCCAGCGACTATTCACATGATGACCGATTATTGTTATCATTATTGTATAGTTGCCATCTGGTTATGACTAACATAGCCATGGAAAAAAAAACACCATTTTATAGCTAGGTAAACCATCTATTTCTATGGGCCATCTATTTTCCATGGCTATGTTAGTCATAACCAGAGGGGATGCATCAACTGATGGCCATCATCCATCGGGTCCCTGGATGGTGCCACCTGAATCTCTCTCTCCAACATCCCAAAGCTAGGACAGCTAGGATTTATAGCACATCTGACATGTTCTATGTGCTAGTAGTATTAGTAGTCTACTGAAAATGATTTTTGTTTTTCAATTTGCAACTATTGTTCTTGTAAAAATATGTTTTTTGAAATAAGATCAACGTGTTCTGTGGATCTTCAGTTTCCATTCATGTTCCGCGTCCGAGTCACGTTGACCTCGACCAATGCCTCGCATTCGATAGGCGCCTTGCACATAGTCGCGCCAACACCTTGATGCTGTCAGATTCCAAGCTTCTTGAGCCATGGTGATTTGGTGGTAAAATGGCAGGTGATCCAACAAGATCTTCATCAATATCATCAATATCTTCAGATGTTCACAATTCTCAGACACAGATCAACCACGGGTAATCGAAGTCTTGTGGGAAAGGTTTTATTTTTTTCTTCTGGAACCTGCTGTTGTTGAGCCCAAAGTATTTTCGTTGCCTTGACCTTTCTATGAATGGTCAATTTTGAAAGGCCTCTCTTGACAGAGTTTGGTGACACTTTTCCGGACCACTAGTAGTGGGTTTGGTGGTTCCCAGGTTGCTATTGTACGTCTCGTCTGAAAATAGACTCATGACCGAAATCCACTTGGTTTTCATTCAAATTGTGCCTTTCAAATTTGCCATTTTGGGAGTGTTACGACCTCATTTTCACACCCAAGTCACCTTGTAATGGTGCTTATATATCCGATTATAAACCCAGTACCATTACACATTCATCTATTGGTACCCCCATATTTGTTGCTACCCAGAATTTTCGAAAAATGTTGGAATCATAGAGCCAGATATTCTCCATTGTATCCCATCATTGCTGCTTACATCCCCTATCAAATCCTCAAAGATCAAGAATGGTTGGTTGTGTATCTCATTATGTATATATATACATAAATATATATATATATATTCATATGTATATATATATATATTATTATATATAGTATGTATATATATATAGTATGCATATATATATATTCCCATTCCATCTCCCTTCAGGTTGGTTATATCCCCATGTATTTTCTCCAACAGTAACCATCTCTCTTGTTGTCGCCATGGATGGTTTTGCCCAGGCACATGTCTTTGCCCAGAGTCAATGCAGCCACTGCGTCCAGTTTGTGTTGGATATCCATCCCCGTGGTGTGCACCTTGCCGAAGGTCCGAGTGGAAATTTCAGAGTGGTCAGTGACTGGGAGAAAAAAACTGCCACTGGTGAGACCTGATGTTAAAAAAGGTGAGACCTGATTGAGCAGCGTTACAATCAGGTCTAGAAATCTGACAGCAACATGATGTAATCTTCCACTTCTGAGGATTTGCAAACCTCCAACTCCAATGCGGTAAAATTAATAACCCCATTTTCTGAAGGTTTGCTGTAAACATCCCGAAATCACAATATGGGGCATGAATGGCTATGAATGATATGAATGGGTATTTTCATGGGTATGGCTTCTACGGCATGCTCAACAACAAACCAGCTGGCATCAGCCCTCTCCACATTTTTGTTGGTAAAAAATCCTCATCTTCGTTGGATCATTCACCATATTCGTTGTATAATTCCTCATCTGTTGAATGACAATTTGTCCGTCCGTTTGCTGTAAATCTATCCCCATGAATATTTCAGTTGAAAAACCGTTCCAGATCATGGTAATAATTTTATGGGATAGTTCTGAATTGTATCCCCATGATTGTTCCATTCTTCCAGATCATGGTCAATAGTATAGTCCCCTCACTCAAAACATGCCTGGAAACTCCACCATTTTTCGTTCGACCGTCTGCAGGAGATTCCAGAAACTCCCGCCGCGGATTTAAAAATGACTCCACTATCATTCGCACTGGGCCTTGTTGATTAAAAACTACATGAAAAGAATAGTGATGTTATGCCCTAACTGATAATGATCATTATCTTCATCATTGTCATTCTTGCATTATTGTCATTAAATATCGTTAAACCATATTGAACAATGTTAAACCATGTCAAATCTTATAATGTTCAGTATTGTTGCTCTATAAGCCTCCAAGTACCCATGAAATGAGCAAGAGTCCCAACATAATATGTACATTACGGACCCGATTTTTGTGGGCTCTAGTATATTCACATTCGCATTGTCCCAAGCTTCATAGAAACCCAGCAACAATGATAAATATCATTGCACCTATAATATCCAATAGTTTGTGATTAATCGGATTTGATTTATCCATTGATAGCCCCATGATATTCTGATTGATGGCCAATTTCCCATGGTTTTCCTATGAAATAATTGTAATCATCGTGGTACCAATGGCTATTTCACAAAAAGTCCCATACAATTATCATTTACCCGCAATTATTCATGTAACGTATACATATATATATAACATGTTTTTACCCAATGCCATAAACCATCCCACTAACCAACCACGGCTGGGGTCATTTGAATAATCATCCCATAGATTGGGTATAATTACTCAATTTCATAGACCTGAATTGGGATGGTGCAGATGGCATTGGGTGAATCCCACATTACACCATTTCCCTCTTGAATCCCTATACTATTACAGTAAATCCCTCCAGAACCCCTATGATATAAATCCCTATCCTCTCCCATGATGTAACATGAATCCCGATTACAAAAAAAACACAGTATATACCCAGCTATATTTGATTATAATATAATGGTGTATCAAGATTTAGATTTGAATATATTTGAGTATCCCACTAAATATCACAAATAGATACTAAGTATCCAGATATTCATTTGTTGGTTTGTTAAATGCCATTCAATCACAATTTTGGGCAGTTAAATTCCAAATCCCTCATCCCATGATTATCGAGATATATCCAGATTTTTAGAACCTGTTTTGATCCCACTAAATATAACATATAGATACCAGATACCCTCCAGTAAATGAACATAGACCCTGGCATTTTTCGGGGTTGCAAGATTAGCTTCCACTAAAAAGGGCGAATTTCCACTAGATGTCAGACACCCTTCCAGCCATTTCCCACAAACATCCCCACCTGGTCATAAAACGCGAAGCGCTTCTGTGCCGGCACGCCGCTGTCTGCCAGCTTCGTCACCTCCCGGGTGGCGCGCAACCTGCGTGGGATGTAGCGGAAAACCTTGGTTGAACTGGGTGAACTTCGAAAATCAGTATAACTTCGTTAACTTGCAAAGTTGAGGGAACTTGGAAAAGTTGGGCTGCACAACTGTATAATATATATATTATGATTATTATGTATATATAATATTATATATACATAATAGTTATACATATAATATATTATACATAACTATATATATATTGTGTGTGTGTGTAAAAGTAAGCTTTCAAGTGGGACACTGTGTGTGATTGGCAAAGGTGGGGATTAATTTTTACCAGCAAACATGAGTCCACCTGGAGGATCAGTGCTCTACTATCCCAAAAAACAGCTGCTATTTTTTTCTCTGGATCACATACACCAGTGCGCTGTTCAACCAACAGAATATTAACCAACAGATAAACCAATTTTTTGGGATAGTAGAGCACTGTTGGTTAAACCAATATACACTGTTGGTTGAATCATCAATTTTGGGAATATCAACCAACAGATATTTGATGCTTGATTTGTCTTTAAATTCTCCGGGACTCCAACAGATTGGACTCGCCCCTTGCCGTCAAGGGACAAAATCTTCTTGCCGCCATCATCGTCCAAAAAGACCACCTTAGTCAGTTGGTCACGGGTAGGACGGGACAAAAAAATAGGGATGGCCATAAATGGGAGGTACCCCGAAAGGGATGGTTTACCATGGAAAATCCGAAAATCAAATGGATGACGCAAGGGGGTACTGATTTTTTTTTTTGGAAACCTCCAAAGCCCAGTGTGGTGTCATCCCTATCTGATGTCTTCCTGTGCGCTCAGCATTCTCGGACAGAAAAATGAAAGGATGAGCCATCGGATGTGCGGGCACCCACAAAGGATCCCGCACCAAACAAAGCCATATTAGGAGGTTTGAAAAAACAGCACTGGCCTCCACCCCCAAAAAGTATACCTGCTCTCTGAACCCAAAATTTGGGGCTACCAATCAATCATCCATTTTGTATGTTCGGATCCATGGAAAAATCCACCATTCGGATCCATTCGGCTACTGGGATCCCCCATCAAAATGGAAACCACCTACTATTCTTCCAGCCATCCCGCGCCATCCAAGCGTCTCCGTCCACGGTGTCCGGCAGGGATGGCGCTGACCTGCCAATTTCGGAAAGCCCGCGGAAAAATCAACGAGGCTTTATTAATCTGTGGTTCACTTTTATAAGGTGATCATCTAATCATAAATGTCCAAAACAATTGTATCAAACACATGTTTTTCTGGATGATATCTCAAGAGATAACGATAAAGTAACACACATCCGTAGTGTTTATTGTAGCCCCAAGATTCGCAGAGGCTGTTTCCCCCTGTAGGGGACCTTCGCGAAGCTTCGGCACTAACCACTAGTGCCACTCTAGGGCAGTGGGCAACCTGGGGTGACGATATGTCCCCATTCAGCAGTGCCCCCCGCGATGGTTGCCTCTTGGCCAGTGTACTGGCAAACAGTACCATCAATGTTCTCAGACTATGTCTCAGTCTTTTGACATCAATTGTAGCGAACATTCCACTGGTATGACACGTTTTGCTGCTGTTGATACAATTTCAATGCTGAATCAATCTTGGTTGCTCGACTAGGTGGTTACCCCACAAGTGATGAAATACTATTAAAACCTGGTGCCCCATCTCAATACGTAAACAAACCAGGGGTCAATACTCCTAGATAAAATGGCATGTTCCCACTTCTTTGACGATCTACAATCCTTCTAGTCCTGGACATGATTATCCTTATTATCCCATATTTTCCAAGAAAAATATACCAGCCATTTATTTCGTCCCCAAACCCAAATCCACCATCCATCCCCGGTTTTCAAACGGCAGCCCAAACCTATGAACCACGCCTGGCAGATGGGCTGCTCCCACCAGGGCCGGCAGACTCGCTGCGGGGGCCGAAGCCCAGAAGATATTCAGCCACCTGACCAGCGACCAGCCAGTCTTCTAAGATGGCCAAATTCCCCAAGTTACAGAAATTTGCTACCAAATTCTTGATGATTTAGACGAATTGGGCTACCAAATGTCCAATTTAAGGGCTTTTGTTGGGGGGATTTGGACATAAAAAATGACCCAGCAAACATGGGAAGTTTAAACACGTACGGACATGCGTTTTGAAACATGCTTCAGACCAGAAATGTTGCAGGGCTACACACTAGAATTGCCTAAGATGTGGGAGTCAACCAATAAATAGGCTATCAGCGATGCTGCCTCTCTCAACTAACCACACGTTCATGAATTTTCAGGGTTGGACACTCCTCCAATAGCAAGCGACCTGCCAGCATCCAAGCTGCACGTCTTTTGGGACATCTGAGTACTAATTGTATTAAATATTGATTACTCAATTGAGCAGTGTTCAATTGTCATTTCATTTGCTGGTTGGTTAAGAACGGGATTTCCATACTGAGTGAATGACAATCCATATGTTTGATACTATAATCCTCTACAATCATCAATCAAGCACGTTCAAAAACGCTGGCTGCACCTCCCAACCGCACCCCAAAGCCTCCAAGTGCCACATCCCTCCACTTGCAGATGGGTCCATGTGGGTAACTACTTGATTAACGATGGCACTGTACATGGACCGTAAGCCATGACGGATCATTACAACAATACCTTGCAATTCATTTGCCATCCAATCAACTGACTGGTCAGTGTAACAAACGGGTCATAAATACAGAACAACAAATGCCTACAATCCATCATAAATGCGTTGAATCCGGTTAGATCCCTATAAATCCATACTAAATCCGTGTCAAACCCATGGCAAAGCCCAATGAAAAATCCCCATGAAATCCCATCCGTGGCCTCTTGATTCGTCAAGCCCGTGATCAGCGCCCCGGTGTCGATCAAGGCATTGCAACGGTTCTGGTGGGACGCCTCGATGATGCTGTCCAACAGCAGCTCCACGTTCCAGCCTGTCAGCAACGCTATGGGGTCACCATGATATTACCCATTGAAACAACAAAAAACGTGAAGATCTAAGGAAGACACACCCAATTATGGTATAGAATGATATAAACTATGTGCATATATATATAGAGAGAGAGATAGGTATAGATATACATAGTACATATATAATGAATAATGATGAGGAAACACGTGGTTCATTTACTTGGTGCTTAATATGACCAACGAAAAAGGGGGGACCAATGACCAAGGCCAAACGATATAGAGATTGGAAGGGGGCCCAATATTCAGCCAACTGCTTTCCAGTATATGCATTGATGAGAAAAATAAGCATCCTCTAGTTGCTACAGTACTATATCCATTACCCTCTGGCAAACTAACAGGTTGCTATGAAAATGGCCATTTAGTTCGTTGATTTACCCATGAAAAATGGGGATTTTCCATCGTTTTTTGTTAACGTTTACCGTGTTTACCAGAGGATATCAGATGGCGGGAGTTCGATCGCCTGGTTCGATGGCTTCAAAGGTAACCACCTGGCCAGGGGCCGGTGCCATGGCCACACCGCTGGTCGTGCTTAGGACTTAGCCTTTTTTCAATGTTTAAAAGGATCATCTTTAGTATCTAACCAGCATTGTTGAAGGAATATATATAGGCTAACTTTGAGCCATTTCATATTATTGACGATGGTTGTAATATGTTATAATAATGTTCTCAAAACATCCTAGTGTAATATCAAGTGTTATATATATATAATTGCATGTGAAAAACCGTTGATGTTTATTTCTGGGTTTACCACATCAATCCAAAAAAGGAAAAGCTGTCTATAAGTTGGTGGAGGTTGTGTTATGGGGATCGTTCCTAAGAACCAAGCTGAACCTTATATGCAATCAACAATAGCCAATGTGTACATATATAGCCTATATTATAGCCAGTCTGTATCTTGCAAAACAATGTGTAATATATATATAGCCTATATAGCCAGTCTGTATCTTTAGATTGCAAAAATCCACCCTGTCGCCAATTCACCAATTCACCAAGACATTGATGGACGATGATATCGATGGTATGGTGGTCCCGTAATGGTATTTTAAAGCCCGCAAGACCTCAAAAACTGGAGCTTGTTTGAACATCAGGCGATACTCCTTAAAACAGTCATATATCATAACAATATATCATGGATCTATCATGATATATACCATGATATATCATGATAATGATATCTCATGATATATAACAGTATTAGTATTATGTTTATATCATGGATCATCCATGAAAATTGGGTCACTCAATGTTTCTACCCAGGCCAGCCCCGCCCCGCCCCGCCCCATTCTTCGCTCGCCTTGGTGTCCGTCATCGTGCTGACCATCTCTCCTTCGCTTCCTGGCACGGCCATGGATCGATGATTTAGCTAAGTTGGTGAACATAACTCCAATGGTCCATTGGTTTATGATACGCAAATAACAATAGTTAATGGATGTTAATGGGGTTTATAAACCAACTTAGCTATAAGTGGGGGGGGCCCACATTGTAGGTAATTTAACATTGCTAGTAAAAATGGCCCATTGAAATAGTTGATTTACCTATATAAAGATGGTGATTTTCCATAGCTATGTAAACGTTTACCAGAGGGTAATGTAGGGAAAACAATGACGTAAACCACCCATGACTGGGAATGGTAAACATACCACCTATAAAAATGGTGATGACTGGGGGATGGTTTGTTATTGTTTTACCGACATTATAGCATTATAGCATTATATAGCAACCTCCAAATAGATAGAAAAGTAAACCATCACTTACTTATTGGAATTATATAATATTATATATACGGGTCTATCTTTTTTGGGAGAGCTATATCGAAAAAATTGTGATTGTCCATGGCTGCGTGAAAATACCAGATGGTATTCTGGGGAAATGTCCCCAGTATTGATGGTCAAACGACCCTGTTTTTATGGTTCTACGTTCTAATTCACATGTTCTAAGCGATTCTAACCATCACCCAGCAGCAATCTTACCTGGCGTTGTAGTGAGTTTGTTATCCATTATCCAAATGGGTTTGTCTGAAAATATGGTACCTCTGAATCCATCGGTTAATCATCATGTTCCTATCAAAAAGTACCATTTGGATCCATTTGGGGGGTATACACCATTTTCAGACAGACCCAAAATGTATGTGAAAGGCTTCGTTATCACCTGTCACGTGTTTCACATTGTTTCACCTCCGCTTTTTTTACATTCCACCAGAAGAGCTGTTTGCGAAATCCCTTAACTTCTATACACTTGGAATTCATAGACCAGCCAACATCCGATATGATGGTTGGAATCCACTAGGTCACTAGGAATTGAGATGGATCCCCACAACACCCTCACCCAACAGGATCTGCATATGTCCTCTATGAAGATCGCCGTTTTTGTGGAGGGTTCATTAAGTGATGTCTAAAACCTCCCCAAGAGAGAAAATATCAGGACCCGAAAGCGCAAGAAATCTCGCAGAATCATCGATCCAATTAAATCAACATACCACTTTTCATAGTCTCATACAGTAACCCGATCCCTATCAAATTCACATCAAATCACCCTGAAAATCCAGATAAATCCATGATTGGGGACCCCCTCCAAAAAAGCCCCAAGGCCGCCCTCCAAGCAAGCCCCAAAAAAGCCCAAAAAGAAAGCCGCGTAAAATGTTCGGGGCCTGGTTCATAGTCACATTGTCCCAGCTCTCGTGGCATCAAATCACTGGGCGTGCCGCTGAAGCCGATGCGCTGCCCGAAGAGAATGGAGCCGCCCAGATCTTGCCCACTGGCCTTGGTGCTGGGATCCGGGCAAAGCAACAGTGGTGGATGTCTGGGGGAATGTATGGCGGTATAGAGGTGAGTAACATTGTTAGAAATTCTATGACTATAAAATGATGGTTAAAAGGATTTGGATTATTAGGATGGTTGGGATGATTATAATGATTATAATGATGATAGTAGGAAGAAGGAAAGGAGCAAAAAGAGAAGAGAAGGAAAAACAGAATTGATTGTGCTAATCATACTCGGAAGTATAATAGCCTGGGACAAAAAGTGTATAGAATGATTTTTGCCGACGAAACAAGTGGTCACTTGTAAAATCCACATGTTTGAACGAGTGGTCACCTTTGAAATGCCCTTGTTCATTACCTAGATCCCCTTTCATATCTGGGTTTGTTTTAAAACGGAGTACCCGTAAATCCGTGGCGTCGTCATCATCATCACCATCAACATTGCCATCAAATTGGAGATATACACCTTGTTTAGGCAAACCAAAATAGCGTGTTGAATTGGAAGAGTTTATATATATATATCCCATGCTATAAGCCCCACAAAACTGGGAGCATTGAATCCCATCCCATGAACTTGTGTTAATTAAAAATTCCATACAAATATCACTTAATATAATATAGTTGGTGAATGTCTGTTATATATGTATATCCTACATATATATATATAGTTATATAGTTATATAAGTCTGTTCAATACATCTGTATATATATATATATCGTATAGGAATCTATGAAATATAGCCCTCTGCTCGTCCTCGAGTTCCTGGCCGAAAGCTTCTCATCTTGGAAGCGCATGACTCGGTCAGCATCACCCCCGGTGATCCCACCCAGGATACGCAAGATATAACACAATATTATATCTATACATACTAGTCTATATAATATGTGCTTTATACATATATGATATATGATATATGATATATTATATATGATATATGATATATGTATATTTCTACATACATGTGCAAAGGTTATATACAAGTATTGCCCTTATTTACGGTATGCTAATTTCTATGAATCATGGTTTTACACACGGTCTTGCACTTTCTATCCATCATGGTTTAACCAGCCAAATAGTTCAGTTCAGTTCATTTCACCTTCAGCAGTGCTAATTCACCACCAGTTATCACTAGCTTCTATTTCAAAGACTTTTGACCCCAACTCACCAACCCAACCATTGCACAGCTGCCAGTCACTTCAGTCACTTCCCATCTTAATTTGGGCTCACCCCAAGCAACCATCCCACAAACTGTTGGATAACACCCCTTTTTTACCGGCGATGTCATAATCTTCCGTCGAAACCATCCAAAAACAGCCGTTATGTCAGTTAAAGAGCCACTGAAAATTGTTTATCCCATTTTTGAGGGTCCAAAACCTCCATGTAAAAAGGCGCGGCACATTGGGGGAAGACGGACTGCTCCAGGTAAAAGTGCACGGCACTGGGTAGTTTGCTGAGGAGTTGGAAGAGCTGCGCCATGTTGGCCTTGGAGATTGGGACGCCAAAAACGCCGGGATGTTCAACAGCTTGCAACCCATTCTGCTGCAGGCCTCGTTCCGACGTTCCAGGAGGTGTAAGGGCAACCTGCCAGCAATGGCCAGCTGGCGGCCAGCTAAGCGCAAACCGCAAATACTCCAAGTGATATCTTGGTGTCTAAATATGGTGTATATCATCTCAATTTATTACAATTGAAATGGAAAAAATGATGTTTTCATCTATTGAATTGGGAGTAGCCTATTTTCAGACAAACCCATGTGATTAGAAATTTAGTTTGCATTTTGGTATGGGTCAATTTAGCCACCAAACGAATGGCCACAGGGAGATTGGGAATGGATTCTACCATGATCATCCCATTTCTTGCTGGATGGAACATGATGGAATAATCAAAGCCACCAGTCCGAAATCCATTGGGGCGAGGGACCAGGACACACCATTTTTACTGGGTCATATTTGGCGGTAACAGGTCCGATTCTACTTGCCGGAGACACTCCCATCTTTGGGGTTGCCACAGCTTAAATAAGCAACAAATTCATCTCTGCTGGCTAGAGAGGGGCCCAAAAAATTCAGATTCCTTACAATGCTCCCTATACCCTCTGGTAATTTAACATAGCTATTGAAAATGGCCCATTTATAGTGGATTTTCCCATTAAAAATGGTGTTTTTCCATAGCTATGTTAGTTTACCAGAGGGTATCCCATGTTATCCCCATCATAATCCTTATCGATTCACTTCTGATGGCATCCCTAGGCAGCCATGGCACACGCGGGGCCGCAAGCGGTCCGGTTTCTGAGTCTTGCCACCCTCCTGACAAAGCAGCAAACAACGTGTCATCATCCAGTTTCTGGGACTGTGGTTGCAAAAACTGAACATGGGTTAATCAATGTCTGTAAATCTATTGATACTATGTATCTATCTATATATGTATAGTACACCAAACATGCATGCATGTGTATGTTAAATTGCTTGTGAAGAAAGATCAATGAAAAAGTTGCTTTCCCAAAATGAAATATGTGGTTTCAATAAATCAAATCATCTGTGATGGATATTGTAAGTATTTTTCACAACCATATATATATACATATATACACAATATATAACAACATGTTACCGATATCCATGGAATTTACCAACCAAAAAAAAACCAAACGCCCCGAGGCGTTTGCTCCTCCAGTCCCAAGACCTGTGAGGACGTCTGTTCATCGAGCTCGGCCTACCGGGACCCGTCGTGGATCCCGTCGTGGATCCCATATGGAAATCCTGTGAAAATGTCGTGGAATCCTATGGAATCCTATGGGATTATGGGATTTCACAGGATTCCATTGGATTTCATTGGATGTCCAATCCTGTGATACCCTCTGGTAATTTAACATAGCTATTGAAAATCACCATTTTTAATGGGAAAACTCACTATAAATGGCCATGTTCAATAGCTATGTTAAATTACCAGAGGGTATCCATCCTGTGGAAGATTATAAAAATCCTGTGAATGCTGGAAAAAAATGGGAATCCGAAAAGGAGTCACTGTGGAATTCATATGGAATTTTGTTGGATTTCTTTTGTTGGAATCATGTATGGAATCCACACTTAGGGGTGCAGTTCCAGTTTTGGTGGATAGATAACGTGTTCACAACCACTTACAGCATTTCCAGATATGTCCAGTCAACTAAATGGATGTATACAAATTTATTGGAATCCGTGGGTCTTCGATTTCCTGAAGTCTAGCATTGTTTGTCAAAAATCAACCTTTAGTGAAGGGATTGCCGACTTATGGGGGGCTCAAACTATGGTGAAATATATCCACTGAATCCATTGGAACTGGTGAGAACTATGGGAACTGCAGCACCCAGGGCTAGACACCCGGAATGGCAACGACAGCATCGCCTGCTTCACGCAGAAGTCAGCACCGGATTCTTCCACCCAGTTCTTCCACAGCATGCTCGTGGGCCTCATCCACAGGGGCAGGACCATGATTTTGATGGGACCATGGAAATAACCATCCATGAGTATCTGTTGGGATATGGGACCTGAAGAATTCAATACATATACATATACATATACATATACATATACATATTGCGAATCTACTGGGGAGATTTCCTATCCCACACCAATGAAGCACCCTGTGACTCCTGCCTGTGTTGTCCCCAACACTGAATAGCCCCTGGCTTTTCCGTAGCACTGCCTGTGACTCGATCCTCACCCACCCACCTCTGTCGGTGGATAGATGTTGAAGACAAAAGGATGGGCGAGCGGACGGCGAGATGCAGCAAAACTGTATGGCCCCTTTTGGTTCAGCATGGATGAGAAGTGTTCGGAAAATCACACTCATCAAAATCCAAAATTTTAAGAACTTTGTTCATCTTTACTCTCATCCATGCCCTTGTCCTTGAATCCCTCACGTAGCCATTGAAGTTTCTCTCGCTTTGAAGCTCTCAGGCGCAAGCTTTCACCTTCATCAAACAGAGTATACTGACGCGACTGTAAGCATTCCCTCAACATGCTTGCATCCATACTCTTGGTCAAACAGTCAGCGAGCATGGCCTCAGTACTTATCCAACGCATCGCCACGTTTTCTTGCAAACGCTCTCGAATTAATAAACATTCTAGGGTGGTCCTGTACTCGGCGCATGTTGGGACTGCGTTCTTCGTTGCTATGTCGTACACGCTCTTGCAATCAGTCACTGCGCTGGCTAAAGTTGCACCTTTCAAAAGTTGACTCGGATCAGACCAGTCAATGGATGGATTTTTCAGCCATTCCCAACATACCCTGATAAACCCTAGTCGGTCCAGAGATGAACTCAAAGCAATTGACTCTGCACTCAAAGTGGAGGTGACTACCCTGGGTATTCTTCTTGAGCTCCAGGCAACCGGACACACTACTGTCCGCTGATTCCGAGCCAAATTGACATCGGTTGCAAAAATCAGCGTTCCCTGGCGGGAGGACAAGTCTTTTGAACTGGAGAAGGAAGCATCACTGAAAGCACAAAAAGCAACCAACTCTTCTTGGATGGGGACCATCATCAAACAAACTGGATGTTTCTTACCCTCCATCAAAACTCTATTGGCTTCCAGCAAGTGCTTTACCTTCGCCTTTGTCACCATGGATTGGAGCATTCCTGTTTTAGCCGACAGGTCCGGCCGGGTGTGCACTGCGGCATATTGAAGACTGCCGCACAGTCTCCTGAGATGTTGTCGCTCCATTTCTGTTACATCCGCTTCTAGCTGAGACCTACGAGACCTTCCAACATCAATTGGCTCAATCTTCTGAATATAGTCAACCTGATTCATTTCTATGGAGCTGTCATCCCATTGTTTGTAGTGGACACCGCAGAAAGTAAACTCCATTTCATAATATGCCCCAAAATCATAGATGCCCCTCAGTTTTTGGATAACCGACTTAAAATAAGAATCCCCAGCCCCAATACCATCATCCACATGAACACCCAGAACTCCCCTTACCCTTGGTTCTCCTTTGGGTCCCGGTGTGACCAAACTGAAGAGGCATCCATCAAATGGACATGCTATGAATCCCAGAGACTCCAGTGTTGCCCTCAGGGCTTGGTACCACAAAAATGGTGCATCCACGCGCCCATAGGCGCCTCCTTCTAAACTGCACTGATCACCTTCTTTCATCTTTAAGGCATGCCGGATCTCTGGTGGAGCATGGATTCCTAGCGGCCGACCATCACCAGCACCTTTAAGAAACGCCGTGGAGATGTCAAAATTTATCAGTGTCCATCGGCGACTCGCTGCTTTTTGCAGCAGAAGCTGTCGGGCATCTTTGGACAGTGTCGGCGCATCGTTGGGCACAATCCCCACTCCAGGGTCTTCAAAACCCAGGATGACCAACCTTGCTTTGGCCCTCTTTTCTGTCATTCCAGGTAGGGGGTCCTTCCAAGTTAACAGCCAACGACACCGCATCACTTGCTCTGGCTTTAAAGACCCCTTTGTCAGCTTCTTCACGGTACCGTGATCCAGCCATGCCTTGATTTCCTTTTGCTTGGCAGCATCAAACAGCTTTTGATCATGAGGAGTCATCCTACGATAATCTAGTTCAACACGCTTCTTTCTTTCGTTGGTCGCCAAGCAGATTTCCTCAAAGGCAGAGGGCTCGCTGCAGAAAAACGCCGCTGTTTCAGATTCGTATACATGATCTACCAATTCAACTTCCCAAAGAACATCATTTTCCGGAAATCCCCACAATCATCCCCAAACCAAGATTCCTCATCCCCATCATCAGGAACTGGTACAAACCTACCATCATTTTCTTGGACTTCTTCAGGGTTTCCAGGGTTACTTTCGGGAACTTCCATTTCAGATTCCATGGGATCACTCCTTTCATCAAAACCACTCCCACTTGTATCTTGAGGGAATTGTTCCCTTTCCGGCTGACTTTCAAGAGGAGTGGTGGGAGTATATGAGAATTCTGACGCTGCCCCTCTTTCCACTGGACCAGGTGCAAAATCAACAGCTTCAGGAACACCCTCTAACTCAACATACCCCCTTCCCCGTGGTTTCTCATCAATCACATTTCCTTCCATGTCTCGTGGCAAGTGGGCAAACTCACGAAGTGACGCTGGCCGCAACTGCTCAGGACTTGCTCGAATTATCCGTCCGAGATGGCTCAACCAAACAACACGAGGATTCTGATTGGCTACTAATTACCTGGGCGGGCCCATGCCACCTTCCCCTCTCAAGGCGGTTGTTGCCCCTAGAACTACGCCAATACAGCACCCAATCCCCAGCTTCATATTCGATCCTTCCCGGACGGCTTTGTCTGAGCAAAGCCCGACGAAAGGCTGAGTCGTTGTCCGCCTGTACAAAGGCTTTTCGGGCCTGTTCCCTGCGCAGCAAGTTCTCTTTGAAACGGATCCCTTCCGGCAGAGTGCTCTCAGCAAGACAGTGGCTCCCTGCCTCCGCATCGGAGACTAACGAGCCTGGCAGATGGCGGCTCTTTCCCAAGAGACATTGCTCGGGAGTGAACCCATGCACACGGCTAAGAGAGTTCTTGGCTGCAAAGGCTTGGCGAAGGCATTGGGTGAATTCATCGGCTGTCTCAATGGGCCGCTCCTTCTCCATCCGAGACAACATGTCCTTGACTATCCTACCGTGAACTTCGGCCCTCCCATTCTGCCAATGTGATTCTGCGGCAGTCATTGAGACTCGGATGCCCTCACCTTGCAACATTGCAGCCCAGGCATCATTGACATATTCCCCAGCAGGGTCCAAGTAAAGTGTCTTACAAGGACCAGCCCATTGAACCCAGCTATTGAGGAAAGTTTTGATTTGATCTTCTACTTTACGAGCACTCAAGTTCCCGACATGGTACAAAGTTGATTCATCAATGAAATGCATGAAATGAAAGGTCTTTCCCGAGGAATTAGTCCAATAAGCCCCATCAGCCCCCACAACATCGTTGAAATCAAGATCATCATGAATTCTACCAGGTTGTGATTTCTTGGGTCGGAATTGAGTTTCTACACATGTATCACAGCACATATCCCGTGCCCCAGCTATAACCTCAGGTTTGGCTCCACGTTCGGTCAGAAACTTTACCATCTTTTGGGGGTCTGGGTGTCCCAAATTGTTATGGACCCTCCTAAGTTCAGCCCTCTCCCCTGCTTCCGAACGCAAAAATGCAGGTCCCGATTTGGGGGTGATCTTTGGAGCCCATTCCTCCATGAATCTTTCTGACCGTGGATGATCCATCGCCTGATCCGCATTTGGTGGTTTCGGATCGACACCGAGCGGTTGAACACTCTCCGGAGCCTGCACCACGGAACTTTCAGTTCCTGGCTCTTTCACGTCCATTGGAGAAGTATCGGGAACTGGCAGAGACATTTCAGCCTCTGACTTCTCACCACGGCCGGCTTGCTTAAATATGGCCCCAAATGGCTCATTTATATCATCTTTCCGGCCAAAAATGGACAATGATAATTTGGCGGGTCCTGTCGATCGAATTTGTCTCATGCGTGACAACCCTGTCCAATTTTCAGGGGGCCCCAAATCTTTTACTTCCCCAGTACCCCTCTCAACCACTACTGTCTTCCTCCATGGCAAAACTTCGGGAAACACATCGGCTGGTTGGATCCTGTGGCGATCCGTTCCGCGACAAGCAACAACCAATTCAACCTTGATGTCCGGCACCACCTGTTGGACCAACTTGACAACCATATCACCAGAACCCTGAAAACAGGCATTCCCAACCCTAGGAGTGGAATAGCCAACAGTTCGAAAAATGTCTTTCCAAGATGGTGCCTTCCCATACAAGGATGTCTCTGGTTGTTTCAGCTCTACACGACGCCGCTTCAGCTGCAGAGGCTCTTGTGCCATTTCGGGTCTTTCATGGGCATCCAGTCCTAGAACTAGTTCCCCCAGAATCAAAGGTACTTCAGGGTGTTCACATTCCCACCACAAAACTTCAACCACTCGGCGCGCAAAGTGTGTGGTGTATGTTTGTGCATACGAGGATATGTTTCGCCATTTTCCCAAGTGTTTGAACTGTCCTTTGATGTGGGCATGATCATGGTTTCCATGGCACATGTGATCATGAAGCATTTCAAAAACCATTCGACATGATGTGAACACCTGTGTCCGTTTCTGAAGAAACTGGTTTGTTCCTGGTAATCTAAGCTTCCCAACTTGGCACATATCAAACGTTGATGGCAGCGTTCCCAAGCGAACATCGTTGAGCTCAGCCTGCATGATCATCTCGGATCCACGAGGTTGCTCCAGGTGAAAATGCCTTGAGTTACTCATTTGATACAGATACAGCTGATTGCATAACACCAAGTGTGGCCTATCAGCGTCTCTTCGTTGTTGAATGTTTTCACATGACTTTGGATCTTTTCCCATGTTATATCTCGAAAAGTTACCCCATAGCTTGCATTCGGGTGCTACCCAGATGTGTTCAGGTTCATACAAATAGACCCAGGACCACAATTTACTTCTCCCCTCTTCGGTGCTTAGATCCCCATCTTGAACCGTAAACCTGAGAGAATTACCCCCCATGTTCCTCGTTTGTGTGGTTAATTGGGATCCCTCATCACAATAGATTTCCAGAAGATGGAGTTTTTGTTGGTGTCCTTGATCCATCCCTTCTTTACCCCTGACACAACTTTCATATACCGACGATTGGACTTGAGAATCTTTTCATGAGTGACATACGCCTGATCGCATCTTAAATTGGCCAGATCAAGTTCTATTTTGTTGGATATCTTTTGGATCTGATCATGCACTTGCAACCCTCGGCTCACTCCTTGTTGGATGGTTCTCCCTTGGTCTCCTTGTCCAACTCGCGCTGCAGAATGGCGATCTGTGCCCTCAGCTGCGCCACCTTCTTGACATTGGGATTCATCTCCATGGCCTTCTCGGTCTGAGGCACCGAGCGCTTGTGATTCTTGGACTCCGTTGGAATTGCAGTCTGCACCGGAATGTTGATCCACCCCTCGTCTGCTGGTGCCGACGGATATCCCTTCTTCTGAGCCATCGCCATGGGCTGAGTTGCCTTTGTCATTGCCACTGGCGCCACATTGGATGTCTGGGTTGTCACCGGACTTGGCATCCCTGTCGTCTCCACTTCTGGGTGAAGACGTCGATGCTCCTGACTTGAGGCTCGGCGCTCTCGGCAGTACAGCTGAAAGCTTCTCACCCATGTTGAAACTGCTCTGCGACTCCAGAGCTGATTGACATAGCCCCGCTCGTTCTCGTAGAGATCTGCGAAGGTTCGAGTCGCATGTTTGCCCGATGGAGCCTTGGTTCGTCCCCAATCGGTCAAGGTGTTGATGCCCGGTGGGCGTGTCAACACCGGAGGGAACTCGTCGTGCTGCTGATTCCCCTGGAGGCTCCCATCGACTGGTGTCGTGAGCTGACGGTCCAGATAGCTGTGCATCACTATGTTGGCCATGATGCTCAGCACTCCGAAGCTGGTCAACTCCACTTTCAGGGCAGGTTTGGTCACTCACCACGGCTGCTGAGACGGTGGTGGATGATTGCTCTGAACTTTTACCTTGGACCACATTAACAACGTCTTCCTTAGGAAGCAGGTCATGTTGAATTCGTCCATGATTCAGGACTTCATGCATTTGGTGGGTCTCTGTGATCTTCTCAGTTTCGGTCGTTTCCGTGTGTGCACTGAGGATGTGTGTTGGTGACGCACTCACTTTTGGGGCCTTCTGCAACAATTCAACAATCTTGATTCCCATTAGATTTTTCCGCACCATTGTCAAAGGAATCCAAACATCACTCCCTTTGAAGCCCAGACAACACCCCTCTACATCAATGATCCCTTTGAGTCCCCTTCGTACTGCATTGGAAATCAAAAATGGGGTGTGACCCGGCACTACTTCTACTCTCAACCACCCATTTTGAGCCCTCGGAAGCATCACTGCGAAGCTACTCGCCAGGCGACCAGCATTTCCAAATTTGAAAACAACACCTTCAGTAGGAACCCTCATGACTTTCGACCTGAGATCTTTAGGCAAACTCCTAATCAGTTTCTTCAGTCTCTCATGGCCGATCACAGCCCGACTGGCTCCTGTGTCAATGATGGCTTCATCATCGGCTTCTTCTGTTGCAAAAATATCAACAGATGTGGGAGCCACCTGGACACTTGTCTGAGATGGTTTCTCCCTTGGAGAATTGGGTGGTGGAGTGGTCTCTACAGCAGATCCGGCGCTGAGAACGTCATGTTTCCTACAGCATGTGGTGAGACAGGACGTGAGGGATTGTGTTAGTGCAGAAACACTCACTAAGCAATCACGAACAACCCCCTGAATAACCCCAACTTGATCACCTCCATTAGTCCAATCCCCTTGAGGTATATTCAAAATTTGACCCTTTTGACTCCCGTCCTCCTCATAAGCCACTGCCTCCTCTGGAAGCTCTTCCACGACGTCGCCGCCCCATTTCAGATCATCACCAAGTTCCATGGACGCCTTCTGCACCTCTTCGTGAAGGATGCCCGTGAAGGATTCAGTCTCGTAGGCCTTTTTGATTCCAGAGCTACTCATCGAAGCTGCTGAAGAGGATGTGGTGGACAATGGACACTCCCTCTTCCAATGTCCCGGCTGTCCACACTTCCTGCAATTCGAATTGGCTATTCTGTCTGCAAGACTACGACGACGGAAATTGGCCTGCTGATTGGAGCTCATGTTTCCCTTGCTGGACGCCCCAAACTTCCCTTTCTTGCCCTTGGTGCGTCCCTTGCCACTACCCAACGGCCAAAAGCCTCTTGATTTGGCCTTGTCTCGAAGGCGTTGACGTGCCTCTTGGTAACTGGCAAAGCACGGTGCTAATTCTGCCGATTCTTGACAAGCCGTCAGGATGGCCTCTTCAAAGTCATTAATGAAGACTGCGTCCTCATCACCAGCCTCCAAAAGACTTTGAAGAAAGATGTCCTCCTCGATGTCCTCCTCCGATTCTTGATACATGATGGTCTCTTCCTCCGTCTGATGCACGTCATAGGTCTTGTACTTGACATTGTTCTTGGAGTTGGACTGCAAGTCCTGAAAGAATCGACTTCCAAGAAGTCTCATACTTTTCCTCGCCTGATCATATGTCAATGACCCCGCACAGTCCAGGATCACCTTCTTCCTGTCTTCAGTCTGCAGAATCGACTGTCGCACCAGGATGTATGCCCTGACCTCTTCGATGGTCACCTTGGCCGAGAGGAGGTCCTCAAAGGATGCATCATGCCGAGCCAGGTATGAGTCATTCGACTCATCTGACTTCTGCACTGTCTGATACAGCGCCTTTTCGAACATGTCGTAGCGCTCCTCACTGGCCAGTCTTCCCCATGACCCACCGAGCGCCTCCACCAAAAGGCGAACACCATCTTTTGATTTCAGCTTGGCCGGATCCATCCTTGATACCTTTTGAAACGCCACCCCCTCCACAAGGAGGGCAGCTCGGGGAGCCAACTGCTCCACATAGTCAGCCGGCCAGAGCTCACGAAGGAACTCTAGCTTCCTTCCATAGACCTTGACATCGGTCTCACCCGGGATGAATTTGGGGATCTGGTTCCACGGCACCGACGTTGGATACCCCCCGGATCCCGCTGCTTGCGCAGCTTCACCTTCCATGGCCACGCGACCTACGGTGAAGCAAGTTGTCCTAGGCCTGTCAGTGACCCCACTTACCTAGAACCTTGCGGCAGCCCAAAGCTCTGCTACCAATGCGAATCTACTGGGGAGATTTCCTATCCCACACCAATGAAGCACCCTGTGACTCCTGCCTGTGTTGTCCCCAACACTGAATAGCCCCTGGCTTTTCCGTAGCACTGCCTGTGACTCGATCCTCACCCACCCACCTCTGTCGGTGGATAGATGTTGAAGACAAAAGGATGGGCGAGCGGACGGCGAGATGCAGCAAAACTGTATGGCCCCTTTTGGTTCAGCATGGATGAGAAGTGTTCGGAAAATCACATGAGTATCTGTTGGGATATGGGACCTGAAGAATTCAATACATATACATATACATATACATATACATATACATATACATGTACATGTACATGTATCTGTATATGTATCTGTATATGTAGGCTCGTCCCACCTCCTGGAACTACATACGATGGGGTGGGGGGGTGGGGTGGGATGTTAACGTTCATGTGAACTTGCAGAAGCAGTTGATGCTACGCAAACGCGGGGGGGGTGGGGTGGGATGTTAACGTTCATGTGAACTTGCGGAAGCAGTTGATGCTACGCACACGCGAGGTGGGGTGGGGGGGGGATGGGGTGGGATGTTAACGTTCATGTGAACTTGCAGAAGCAGGTGATGATGGTGATGATGATGATGATGATGATGATGATGATGATCATGATGATAATGATGATGATGATGATGACCCGAATGAAACTTGTCTATTCCGGGACGAAATCGTCCCGGAATTGACAAGTTTTATCAATCTAATTCGGGGTGGGCGCAGTTCCAGAAGCGCGGACGAGGCTATATGTACATGTATATGTATATGTGTTCTGAATTTATTTATTGTAATATATATATATATATGTATTGCAATTAATCATGGATTCTGGCCATGCACTGATTCTGTGGAACTGCACCATCCGAACAAGGCGAAACGCATCAGGGGATGGTTGCTCTATGGTTGTTGCTTCCTGTTATATATGAAGCTTTCCATAAATGTGGGATTTCCAAAATGGATGGTTTATAATGGAAAATCCTATTTAAATGGATGATTTAGGGCTACCCCCATTTTAGGAAACATCCATATGTGGTTCTATATCCATCTGATTCTATCGGTCTCTGTCCTGATCACGAAAAAAACCGAAAACATGTGAGTTGATATTCCTATTCTTTCCGGGTTTGGATACATGCTATGGTTCAACGTTACACTCTCCATTGCACCTGCACATCCATGTTTCTTGTTCCTCAATGTCTATCAAATTCATGGGTGGCAGCTGTGACTGGGCTTGAAAAAAAACAATAGAAAAACATGTGCAAAAATTGGGATACAGTATGACCTCCCCATCTTCTCGTAAAGTGCCAATCTGATTGTTAGTTTCAACCCCTTGACTGCGAAAGTCGCTTTGGAACAGCGTAAAAGTGGTGGTGGTCGTCGTCATCATCATCATCCTCATCCTCATCATCCTCATCATCCTCATCATCGCCATCATCATCCCACTTTATTCCATTTAAAACCCATTAAAACCTATTAAAAGCCCATTTCTAAGGTCGAAAATCACCCTCCCTCGGGGTTTTGGCTCTGGATTTCTCCCAAATCGCCTCTCTAGCACGGCACCAGATTCACCCTCCAAGCGGTCGCACAGCATACCTGCGGAAGGTTGGTGGTTGAGCCACCCCTCTGAAAAATGTGAAAGTCAGTTGGGATGATGACATTCCCAATATATGGAAAGTCATAAAAGCCATGTTCCAAACCACCAACCAGTGATTATTAACCATTATCAACCATTATTAACATTTATTAACCATTATTAACCATTCCATATATGACAATATATGGGAAAGCCAGTCATAAAATTCCATGGTTCCAGTCACCACCAGGATTTCATCATTGTGTTCTTGAATCCCCATGCTTCTAAATGTGAATCTCACTGTTTCAGCGATGTTGAACTTGTTTTGTGCTGGTGCACTGACATTGACCACCTGTTAAATCACCATTGTTGCTGGTAAATCACCAACTATATATATATATATTGGTGATAATTGCTCATTACCAAATTGCTAATCACCATATTGAATTAATCGGTCATCTAACCATCCTTATTATCAAATTTAAATGGGGGTGTAATCACATTATTCATTCATGGTGAATCTTGGATACCTGTCCAAAAAAACATTTGAAAAAAATCCCATGCTATGTTGGTGAGTTCGTTGCCAGTGATAGCCCAAAGAAATGGTCCAGCACCCGGTGAAATCCTCCCGCCTAGCACTTCGTCGAAGTCTTCGCGACGCAGGCCCTCGTAACGATAGGCCAAGGTGGTGAGACCTATGACCACCTCGTGTCACGGCACGAGGACTTGGAGAACGGAGGGGATTTTTCCGATCTGCTGGGACTTTGGCATCGAAATATCATGAAAACCTCATGTAGATATCTAGAATCAATGGAGAATGGAGGTTTTTTGATGTCTCTTTACCCTCTGATAAACTAACATAACTATGGAAAATCACCATTTTCAATGGGAAAATCCACTATAAATGGTCATTTTCAATAGCTATGTTAGTCATTACCAGAGGGTATATCTTTTGGTTTCTTTTTGGGACAAACATCATTGGGTAGCATCAACTAATTCAACTCATTGGATTATTCATCAACTTTGTTGGAGACCTGAGATGTGTCCAATGATAATCTCCATGGTTAACATACATTAATATGGTTAAAATATCCATATGTTAATATCAACTATATCTATATCGATATCTAGAAACAATATCAATATAACAGTACTTAACATCATTAATCTGGGTATATCTGGGTAAATAAAGTTAATTCACACACTGAAAGAAGGCCATTTGGGGATGATTCCCATATATATATACCATGATTCCAGTAATTTCGCAGTGAGGTCGTTGTTCTTGTACCCATGATGATGTCCTGTTCATCTTTTGGGACAGTCACATCATTGGACGTTGGGAAAAAATGGTGTTTCCCATGATGTTTATCAAAAAATTGTGTTTACCCTCTGGTTATGTCAAAATAGCTATTGAAAATGGCCATTTATAGTGGATTTTCCCATGAAACATGGTGATTTTCCATAGTTATGTTAAATTACCAGAGGGTATCTGCTGGGAAAAAAACTAGAAGGGATCATCTCTCGGCATACCATTGACCGTTTACCATGAATTTACCCATGGTTTAGAGAAACATGGCTGGGACCCCTCAGTCAAGCAAACACTGGGAAAAGGAAAAGAACATCTATGATTTTTTGGGTGGTCATTAGATGTTATAAGCCCAAACTACCTCAGATTGCTTTACTTAACTTAGCTGACTTGGCCGACTGATTGGTGAGTTTCTTGGCGCTATTACTCCCACGCGTCTTGAAGCTGTACCCATAGTCCGGATACGCGGTTCTATCCCAACAACAGATAAGTTGGATTCTGATCTCTTCCCACCATTTTCAATCACCCCCAAACAAAAGCTGGTTTAAATTGAATAGTGAAACTGTTTATTTTGGGGTACAACTATCATGAGGATGGTGTTGATTCGGAGAACTGCTGTTGGGTTTATGGAGGATATAAATTGCTACAGGTACTCCCAACTCCCAGTTACATTTGGTGGTAAAATGGCTAGATAAAGAGGACAAGCTTCACCAAGTGTCCCCCCTAACTTGTGGCCTTTTTAAAAAAGTTCCGGAATTGTTGTAGGAATTGTTGTTTTTCCGTTTTCGGTTTTTTGTTGGGATCTGCTGTTCTGTCCGTTTTCCTTGCAATGTGCAGCATCTTGAAGCTGGAAGCTTTAGTAATTTGCGGATTGGTTTCGGGTGTGTTATGTATATATATATAATACATATATATATATATTGTATATTATATTATATTATATTATATTATATTATATATTATATTATATATAATATTATGTATATATATATATATATTATTATATATTATACATATTATATATATACATACATATATTATACATACCATATTGTATTATATTATATATATGCATCTTGGGTGTTATTTAGGCTTGAGAAGCAAAAAGCAGAAAACAGCAGAGAAGCAGAACAGCAAAGAAGCAAAGAAGCAGAAAAGCAGAGAAGCAGGAAAAGGAAGAAAAGCAGAAAAGCAAAGAAGCAGGGGAAACAAATCAACAAAAAAAATGCCCAAAACGGAAAAAAAAATAGCCTTCCTTTTACCCTCTGGTAAACATACAAAAAACTATGGAAAATCACCATGCTATTCATGGGAAAATCCACTATTTCTATGGCCATTTTCAATGGCTGTTTTCAGCACCCTGAGTGTTGGCCAAGACACATCAGGGTGAGCAAACTCGCTGGACTGAGATGGCACGTCCTTCCCTGCCGCATGGATATGGATATACACCCAATATGTATGGTGGTGTGAGGAACAGATATAGGAATATCACATAATATGCAAATAAATCAAATGCATATATATATATTATTATATATAATTATATATATATATATAATCCCTTCTTAATAACAACTTCACTGGGTTTGATTTAGTGGATCTGTTCGCTTTAGAGTTCCCAAAAAACCTGGAGGCTTTTTCTGAGGCTTGTGGTGAGGGGAAGGGACCCCATCATTCCTCAAATTTCCTCCAAGTATTGCTGTGGAAATTTGGGGTGGTGTTCCACATAAGGCTAGGGATCAAGAATGAGTCGTATAAAAATTAGAATGTGTGCTGATTTCCTACACAAAAAGTGGTTCCATGTGTCATTAACTAAATCTTTGGTTGGTTTTTGGTGCCAGGTGTGCACAAGGGTGGATAGCAATTACCAAACCAAGGATACAATCATTCCATATGTAGCGGAATATAGCAAGTGCCCATGCAGTACGTTTACGTAACCAATCGTAACCCTAGTTCCAGCTCAGAAGCCAGAGCGGTCCACGCAGCTTAAAAGCAGTTCATTTCTAGCTGGATTTGACATAATTACGTCATCAAATTACCAAAATATGACCTTTAAATAATAATTGAATAAAGACTTTTAATAATAATTTAATAATTTAATAAAGACTCTAAATTTCGGCACATTCTCAGGGGTTACGAAAAACCTGCAAATTTTAAACATCATCAACCTCCCGAATCACTGTCGCCTACGAAGGGAATGGCCAGCTTGGCGCGGGTCAAGGGCATCAAGGGCTGCTCAGCCAGCGCTGCTGCCACCTGCCCAGGTGGACAAAATCTCCAGGATGACCTCAAAAATTTGGGTGCCAAGGTGCAAGGAATTGCTCCAGTTCATGGCTTTCAGGGCGGGCCCGATGTCTCACCCCGTTTTACTGCTTTTCATGAGGGTTTTGAGTGCATTGGCAAACGCACTTCCAGCGCAAATCAACAGCCATGAAGCAAGAGGATTCACACAACAAATACATGGTTCATAATGTTCATACTTCCAAACTACCAAAGACATCCAAAGCCAAGGTTTACAGCCCAAAAATCCGACCGAACATGGACCATGTGTTGACTAGTCATTCAAAGTCATGTCAGCCCAACAAATGGTGACGCGTCGCCTAAAAAGCCCTGCCGGTCTAACGCCTGTTCAGACGACATGATCCCGAAGGTGACGCGGTCGATCTTCTGCAAACTGAAGGGCAAGTAGACCTGGTGGATGCAAAATTGAACCGTCAAAATGGCACCATGGTTGATTAATGATGATTAATGGCGATTGATGATGATTGATGATTGATGATTGATGATTGGAAGGAATTGGAAGGAATTGGGAAGAATTACCATATGTTCATTTTTTTCTGATGATTGATGATGATGACTGGGAGGGATTGCTATATGTTCAAACCCGCAGTGCAGGTGGAAGGACAAGATCTTTGATCACCGAGCCGCCACCGTTGGTAGAAACCTCATGGCTTGTTAAATAGAGACTTCATATCAGTCCATTTTTTTTGTGGCATCATCTCCAAGTCCTGGATGGCAACTGCCATTGAATTTTCTCAACTTGTTGGGCCTTCAAAGCCTTGGAAATGGCAATGACTTCTGTGAAACTATGCCTGTCTTGGAACAAGCTTGACGGTCCATTTCTTGTGAGTCTGTCCAAAAACCGTGTACCCCAAAATCTGGTTCATCATGTTCTCCATTAAAATTGCAATGAATGGGTCGTAAATATCACTATACAAAACATGACAAACCATAATATCCATTCTTGATTAGTCAAGTCACTATCTCCCACATCTTCATTCTGTGATGCCCTATTTTTGGCTCCCATTGAAATGGCCCCCCAAAAAAAACAGGCACCGTGTCCGGCATCTGGTCCCACCTGCAACCAGTCCCAGCTCCTTGGTGATACCGGGTTTCGGATGGTTTCGGTGTTCCCTTGAGCCACCAAGCCATTGATAGATTGTAGCAAGACATAGCATGATTTGTTGCATGGCAGTGTGTCAAAACCTTGTACCCCTGGTGAACATCAAAATAGCTGGTAAATGGATGTTCATCCCACTAAAAATGGTATTAATAGGTATTGATCCATAGCCGCATCATGTTTAAGAACTTGTAGCCATGTTGAATTTCAAGAAAAGTCTAACCTGGTAACCAAAAAAAAACAGTTCTGAGTGAGCCACGGCCTGTCTTTTTGCCCTTCCATAAGGGCACACCTAAAAAATCTACGGCTGGACTTGATCCAAAAATCTTCTGTGGGTAGTTACAACATGTTACAACATGTTACAACACGTTACAACCACATTTGGAGGTTGCTTACATTGGGGATGCCCCCCAAACCATCCAAGTCATTCAACAATTTGTTCGTATTGAAACCCAGGGTTTTGGGGGATGCCCCATCTGAAGAAAGCCCCATGTGTAGCCGGTAGAGGCCCGTTCTGGCTGCATCCAGGGCTCAAATTCATGGACTTCGCATCTTTCGCTGGCAACTTCTCAACACGTTCACCTCTCATGGAAGCGCCTTCCTGCGGCCAGCTTTGCAGGATGTACAGCTACCGAAGTATGGTAAACCCAATAATAGATGGGGGGGTCCATAAATGGGGGATCCCCAAAATGGTTGGTTTATAATGGAAAATCCATCTAAAAATGGATGATATAGGGGTACCTCCGTTTCAGGAAACTGCCATTATGGGATAATACTGAATACTCATTGGAAAAACTAGGATATTGATGGGATAATACAGGATAATAGTGGTAGAATCATGGATAATTATGGGATTACGACAATGAACCATCCCCAAGTTTGAGGTTTATGAACTTGACCCCTAGCAATGGGATGATCTACCATGACCCCCAGCCCCTGTCCTCAGTTTCCTCCAGTACCAGACGGACGTTTCCTGCGCTCAAGGGCTCCACACGCGTGGCAAAGTAGTCAGACCGGGCCACTGGCTCAAACTTGCTGCCGACCACGCCTGGTGACCAATGGGACCAGCAATCCCCAAAGGTGACGAATCTTAAACACCGACAACCAGGTTTTCAAGAGGGAATCTCACTTGATTAAGCCATCTATTCTTGCGGGGGTGACCTTTCACAGGGGTTGGTTGAAGCATGAAATTGAGCTGGAAACGGCCGCCATGGATTTGCCCTTTGCAGAAATCGGCAACCCAAAATCCGGTCAAAAACCTCCCAAAATTCCCCGGTAAAATTGCCATTTGGGCCATTGAAATCTTCCTTTTTTGACGAACCTGCTCCATCGGGCCGTGGCAGCTCTAAACGTCCCGGTCCACAGCGAGCGCCGATGGCACCTCAAGCGCCCCTTGGGGGTCCCAGGGGAATTCAATGACCTGGTTGGAGGGGGCGTTCTCCAACTTCTTAGTGGCAATTCTTGGAATTTCTGTGGAAAATGTGGGATTGATAAATTTGAGGTGCCAAGCTAGGGGCTAACTGACAGAAGTCCCCAAGTGGTTCAGTGCATTTCTAGTTCACTACAGCAACACACTCCTAGATTGGTTCTGTTCGTTCGCCTCTATTTCTTCGGCCAGCACTTCTGCTATGCCCCACGTCTTTCGGAATGATTGTCGGGAACCTCATTTTTGCTGACCTTTACAGTACTTTGTGGCCTTCCACTATGTTGGGATGATTTAACTTGATGTAGTTCCCGTGGCTTCGTGAACCACGTGTTTGATGACCCTCTGCGGGGATTCGGCTGTCCTGCATTTTTTTTTCGGCACTTTTTACATAAACCCCAAAGAAACCCTAAGGCAACCCTGAAAAACCATATGAAAGTGTATATAGTGAAGTACCTGTGGGGTGTAGCGCACGTGCTGCGGGTATTTCTTGCTGGTATATCCTCTGCTTAATGAAACTTGGCACTGGAAAATGATTTCAGTATTAGTTCATGATTCCTTTGTAGCTTGTTTTCCCATGAAAATGAGAAAATCACCTTGGATAATCCCCTTTCAAAATATATCAGAATACCCCCCCAAGCGTGGAAGAATGCCAGGTTCACTCTCAAAAAAAGACATGTCCAGACAATTTTGCCATGGAAAATGCTGCTACTCTCCGGTGTCATCAAACATGGTTTGCGGGAAAATTCAGTGAAAATCCCAAAAGTTTCTACACGACTTGCCTTTTGAAATCCTGATTTTCCATCGCCCCAAGTTGGATGACCGGTGGACGGGTTCCAAGGCGCCATTCAGCACGTCCATGATCCAAGCGCAGTTGGATCGTGCCACTGCACTGCCGCCTCCTGCGCGAGCCACCAAGCCTTGCCAAACCTGCACAAGGGCCACCCTTTTTGGGGAATTCACCAACAACCCTAGGGATGTTAAGTGGGACTTAGTTGGGAATTTCAAGGGACTTAATGGGACTTAATTGGACTTAATTGGGATACAATGGGATCTATAGCCAATACATGCCAATACTTTAAATCAAACTAACAAGATCCGGCTTTGTCTAAATGTGAGGTACCCCATTTGGTAATTTTCCGAATGCGTTGCAGAAAATCCCAGCTGAGTTGTGGTTTTAAATCCGTGTCATCAACCTCCGGGGGATGGTGAGACAATCCCACGTTCCACTTTTTAAAGGTGGAGTGTAGGGGGGAAAAAAATCAGAAAACATGTGAGGGTCAAATAGCCTCCCACTTGAATCTTGAATAGTTGGGATTTCTTCATTCATTTTTGGATATCTTCTAAAGGTTGACCACAAGAGATCATCCCAAAGGTCTGACATGGTCACAACTCACTCACTTGTGCCGCTCCCATCCTGAAATGCAGAAACCTGAACTCAAAAAATATCGATTAATCATAGCGTATACATACAGTAGTATATATTAAAACAAAAAAAAAAAACTAATACAGTATACATTAACCGTACATATATATAATTCATAGATAGTTACATATATGTATATACATATAGGTTGTTAACTTTCGTAATTCATGGGGGGTGCTTGTATTTAAGGTCGGGGGGTTGTGCATAAGGCTAGGTAGTGTTGACGGTCATTGAAATTGGTATGGGGGCTACACCGACCTTGATAACGAAGTTGAACACGAGATAAAGATCACAATTAACCCCACTGGGCAATGCTTGCCAGCTTGCCCATGTAGAACTTATGGTCTGATCGTTGTATTGATTTATTCCCATGTTCAGTAAGACGCTGTCTCTCAGCTTGTTTTTTGTTCCTGTAGGCCCTGGGCGTGTCTCGCATTTGTTGATTCTCATCCAGTTGAAGTCCCACAAATCTTATTATGTGCACGGTGCCCCACAGCACAAAAATGTGAGAGGCCAAGTCGATCTTACAAAAACAAACCATCAATTTGTATGATTTTTCCCACTAAAAAATCAATCATTGAATTAAAATTGGACAGCTGTGAAAATCTAGTTGTGGAAGGTGGCGGGGTTGTCTTTAAGGTTTGCCCCCGAAATAAGGTGCATGCACTATGCAAAATTCATAAGATCAAATGTAGGGGATTCTTGGCTGAAGAGAGGGTTGCGAAGACAGGGTTGCGCAATTAATTTCGGGACACGGCCAAGAGTTCAGTTAATTTTTTTCATTTGTTTCTTCTATTTTATTTCAGTACAGTTTTACTTTCTTTTTTTTGCAGCCAGAATCCTGTGCCTTGCCGGCTGCTCACAAAAAGGTAGTCTTTAACAAAGGCCCGCCGCAGGCGACATTTTTGAGCATAGGATCGTCGCCCAGGAAGCATTAATTCCATCAATCTGAAAGCAATGAAAAAACAAACAATAAATAGATGTATTGTGTTTTCCTTGTTTTCAATTCTTCTAGTTTTCTTTTTTTAATTCTGTTCAGTTTTTCATTTATTTCCTTTTTGCGTTTTCATTCTATGTTTTTCTCTTGTTTATGTTTTCTGTGTGTTTTTTTTTGTCTCCGCAAAATCCTTAAATTCAAAGGCTGGCCTTGAATTTAAGGAAATTCGACTTTTTCCCATGTTTCTTTTTTCAAAAAAAAATGAAATTTGATCTTTTTGCAAAATCCACCGTTTTTGATTTTTTACACAAGGAATTTTCCAAATAAAAACACTGAAATAAACTTTTTAAATATGTTTTTCCTGCAACATATAATTGTGGGAAAAGTCAAAATTCTTTGAATTCAACGCCGGCCAGTAAGATTAAGGAAATAAGGAAAATACAATAACAAATATATAATGAAAAAACACACAAGCAAAAAAAAAAATACATTAGAACCATTTCCAAAAAAAAACAAGAAAGAAACAAAAAATGGAAAGGTAAAGAAAATCCAAAATATAAAGAAAACAAAAACAACAGAAAAAAATACAAAAAAAAACGAAAAAAAGAAAAAAACGGAAAGAAAAAAAAACAACGCTAAAAAAAAGAAGAAAAAACGGAAAACAAAATCGGGAAAAAAAACGGAAAAAACATCGAGAAAAAAAACGGAAAAAAAAACGGAAAAAAAAACGGTTAAAAAAAAGAAAAAATCGAAAAAAAAAACGAAAAAATCGAGAAAAAAATTGAAAAACAAAAAAAACGACCAAAAAAAAAGGCGAACAAAAAAAAACGAAAAAAAAAACGAAAAAAAACAAAAAAAAACTTATTTCAGGCAAAAATACCTTAAATTCAGCCCTAGGGTTGAATTTAAGGATGCTGTGATGACTTTGGCCTATATTTTTGCTCCAAAATATGAGAAATATTGGTTTTGGAGTGGATTTTGTAGGCCAAATTTCTATTTTTGGCATAGTAATTTTGATATTTTTTCATTGTTTTGGGTTTTTTGTTTGCAATTCACTATGCCAAAGTCATCACAGCATCCTTAAATTCAACCCTAGGGCTGAATTTAAGGTATTTTTGCCTGAAGTAAAAAAAAAAATCGTTTTTTTTTTTTCGCCCTTTTTTTTTCGATTTTTTTTTTCGATTTTTTTTTTCGATTTTTTTTGTTTGTTTTTTCGATTTTTTTTCTCGATTTTTTTCGTTTTTTTTTTTTTCGCGTTTTTTTTTTTCGATTTGTTTTTCTCGATTTTCTTCGTTTTTTTTTTTTCGCGTTTTTTTTTGATTTTTTTCTCGATGTTTTTCGTTTTTTTTTCGTTTTTTTCATGTCTTTTTTTTTTCGCGTTGTTTTTTTCGTTTTTTTTTCCGAATTTTTTTTCTCCATGTTTTTTTTTTGTTCGTTGATTTTTTTTCTTTTTCGTTGTTTTTTCTTTGCTTTCATTTCGTTTGTTATGTTGTTTTTTTTTCGTGTTTTTTCCTTTTGTTTTCCTTTTTTTCCTTTTTTTTCTCCGTTTTTTCCTTTTTTTTCATCTATTTTTTTCGTATGTTTTTTTTCGTTGTTTTTTTCTTTTCCCGTTTTTGTTTCCTGTTTTTTCTTTTTTGTTCGTTCCTTTTTTTCTCTTTCTTTTCATTTTTTGTTCCATTTATTTGTTTCCGTTGTTTTTTTTTTCGGCTTTTTGTTTTTTACTCCTATTCGTGTTTTTTTTCTTTTTTTGCTATTGTTTTTTCCTTTTTTTCGTTCATTGGTTGTTTCTATGTACCTCGGTTTCCTTTACGTTTCTATATTTTTTCTTCGTTTTGTTACCAAATGCATGGTTCTCATGTTTTTTTTTGCCATGTTTTATTTGTATGTGTTTCTCATTATTTGTTTTTCTATTTTCCTTATTTCCTAGCTGAGGGGCTGGCCTAGAATGTAAGGAAATTTGACTTTTCCCACAACTCAAAAATGCCGCCTGCGGCGGGCCTTTGCTGAAACAAAAAAATGAGCAGCCTGCAAGGCTTCTGGCTGCAAACAATAAGAAAGTAAACGTCGATTTACATCAAAAAACAAAAAACAGTTAAAACAAAACTGACATAATGAAACAAGATTTGACAAACAAAAGCGAAACAAACACTGAAGATCATTGAAGCATGTAAATTACTTCTCAACGGCCTTCTTGCCGGCAGCTCACCATGGTCATGGAACAAGTCCAGTAAGCTGTTGGAAAATATTGGAAATATTTGTTTTGGATAATTTCTTTAGGTGCCTGCATTCGGTTCTTTGTGACTCCTGTGGTCTTCTGCGACGACTTTATTTTGGCCGACGCTGACACCATCTACTAGTTTTGTCACCCAAAAGCTTCACAAATTGAACCATGTGGATGGGTGCAATTACATGATTCAACACAAATTGCCTAAAACCCAGTGGAACTGGATGTCAAGCTAAAACTGTTGGTTTGCAAATATCCTAAAGCTTATTTCAAGTTCATCAGCCATTTGAAGGCAGCTGCATTGGCAAATGATTTAAGCTGTTTTGTTGCCAAAATGTATTGATATATATTCTTTGCTCAGTTTGTCCAGATGTGTATCACAGTGTTGCAAACCTTTCTCAAGCTGTCTCCGATTATATGTTTGCATCTTCACTTTGGGCCACCATGCTGATTTTCGAAGCACATGCTCATGCACGTGGTCCCGGTTTTATTTCAATTCGTTCAAGTCAGAGTAGCGTTCATATCTTTCCTCACAAGCCCTTCTGCCATACCCGCATGGCTTATATACAACCCTAATACCTTAGCAGCAAGGAATTACGAAAGTTAGGAATATAGGTATACATATGTATATATATATATATATAGTTACATGTATACATATTATATATATTATATTATATATATATTATAATATATCATTTAATTTATATGAATCAAATTCATGGTCACCAAACAACAGCACCAAAAACCTCCATGTTTCGCACCTCCATGGACGCTTCCAACTCCAAGCGCTGCGGGGTGACCCGGTGCAGCAGATAGGCGCGGACCTCGTCTTCCGTCAAACCTCGGTCCTGCCGAGCCGGGGCGCGGCGCTGGGGCTAGGGAAGATCCCAGAAATGCCAGGGAAAACCGAGGAAAACCAGAGGAAAACCAGAGGAAAACCATGGATTCCAGTGAGATTCCAATGGTGAAATGGAAAGAAAAACATCATGGGAATGTGAAAAAGATGTTCAAAACCCTCCTTTTAGAATGTATTATAGCTATTGGTAGCTAGGTTGAGGTGTATCTCCCATTTTGAGAGAAACCTATAAGTATCCTCTGGTAGTCAAACAGGGCTGGAAATGGAAGTGTTTTATGGGAAATGGGAAATCTGTATTGCCATGCTTAAGTTTTGAAGAGTAGGTAGTGGATTTGCCAAATGTTTTGTCTTTGGAAGATGACTCATGCCATTAATGGTTCGTAGACTTTCTACATATACATTAACTATTTTGGGGTAATATGGGCACGTATCTAAATATTAAATATAAATCGCTAATATGCCTGACGCCGCGGATGACTTTGGAAATGAACCCGCGAATTCGTTGTTGAACTTCTAGGGGTAGGTACGGCTCAGGACCAGATTCAGCTGATATTTTTTTTGGAGTGTGATGCGAAAATATGGTTTCTGCCTTCAGCAATGCATGCGAGTTCTTGTCATTTCCGTTTGTTGCATTCCCATATGGATCCCATATGCCACTGAGTAGAGGTGGTCCATGTCCCTGAGAACAAACTCCTAACCTGCCTGGGAAATTGTGTGAACCAATCTGAGCATTGGTGATGTGCAAAATCAAAAAACTAGAACATGTTTGCCAACCCCTGTGCAATGTGGCAGCGGTGGTGGTTGTATTCAATGTGTCTGTCATTTGGGTATCGATCAACATCCTCCTACCCTGCTGTTCACACTGGTTTCATCCCCCGGCACCATGACTTACTCTAAAAATCGAAAGATCAGAAAAAATCTGCCGACCCAGGACCACCTTCTGAGACGACAAAATGTTGAACCATCCAATTTTTGGTCAAATGGTTTGATACTAAACATCCAAGCTTAAAAATACCCATCCCGTCCTATCCATCCTACTAGTTGATGAGAGAATTTTACGGTGATATAATCCCCAATAAGCTAGTTTTTATAATCATATATAATAGCAATTTCCCATTTATATTAACCCACGACAGTAAAATGTGATAATCCATATGGGTTTATATGTGAAATGACATGATCAACCTCAATTTTGTAGATTTTTTTGTGATTGTGTACCCAAAATTGTACCCACAATATCATTTCGGAATAGTATTCAGCTTATCTGGTTGCTGAAAGAATCAACCCCTCGGAAAAATATGAGTTCGTCAGTTGGGATGATGACATTCCCAACTGAATGGAAAGTCACAACAGCCATGTTCCAAACCACCAGCCAGTTATGGTTACGGTTAGGTAAAATTATTAACCCATCACCATCCCCATGGCCTCGCGATTGCCGGCTTGCTCAAAGGCGCGACCCACCTCAGGTGGGGTCGTTTTACCCGTCACGGCCGTGGCCCGTTGGTAAAGCCCATGTGGTAAACACACTGCCATAAACGTCCAATGTTGGAGGATTTATCGCTTGATCCATGTCTGGTGAGACTAAGGATGGAGTTTATGGGCTTACCAAACTGAGTAGTTGAATATATATATATATATATATGTAATTATATACACAACATGAACCAGTAAAATTAAAAAAAAAGCAACTGTTTCCGTTTTGATGGTAGAACAATGTAGAACATATTGGAAAAACCTGCGACGTGATTATTTCGCAAACGTGCTGAAACAGATTGAAGCCAACCAAAGTTGGCAGGTTGACTAGAATCAAAAGGTGGATTCGATCCGCACCCGGTTTTTCAATCACCAACAAGTACAGTAAATCAATGGCAACCGGAGTGATAGAGTGATCTGGCAGAGAAGAATCTGGAATGATAGAATGATAGAATATGATAGAATGATAAATCAACAGTAATCACAGGAATGATCACAAGAATGATGACTCTGGTGATGTTTCTGGTTTTTTCAACCGGATGCACAGTGACGAATCTGGCAGATCTCGGATCCAGGATCTCTATATCAACCCTTCGGATCCAGGATCCACCGCACATCACAACTCGGGCTCCTCACGTGCTCAGAGGACAACCTCAGTGAATGTTCCAGGCGTCTCGCATCTCAACGCATTGAAACAGCTTGTAGAAACTTGCTACGTACAGCATCCTATAACATCCGACATGCGACAACATCCTACAACATCCTACAACATCCTACAACATCCTACAACTAGTTGGCTTCACAACTCCTTAAAGCAAGATTACTTTCTAGATGCCGGGATCATCGTGCCAAATCGGGATCATCCAACCCACCCAGTTCACCAGTCGCCACTTTGGACCGAGGTGCCAGAGCATCAGCCAGTCACACATGATGGGTTTCACCTAGCGGGGGGGGGGGGCGATCCTGTTTTCCCTCGATTCTGCAGGATTTTGCGGCAAAGAATAGCCTATCCATGGCCTATCAACAAGAACTGAGAAATGGACAACCAATGAATTCAATTCAACCACTCCGGTAAGGTATATTGATGAATCCAAAAATATATATATATATGCTGTATGCCCCAGAGTTTTCCACATGTTCAAACCCAGGTTGTGTCAGATCTCCGCCGCTTCGAAGATTCGAAGGGCTTGGGACTCTCATCCAGGGGCTGTTTGGGATGTACCAAACCCCATTAAGATTTCTATGGATTTCTCCTATGACAGAGTCATCTTTTGAGACAAAAATAGTCCCACCCTCATGTCGAGACGGCCAAGCACCTGCTAGGTTTTCTCCAGATCTCAGAGACTCAAAGACCCAATCAAAGAACCCAAAGCCCTTAGCATCCCCTATTTCAACATCATTCAACGGACTTCAACAGATGCTGCCTCCAACCTTTGAAACATCAACATGTTTAGGTCCTAATGCAACGACTCCATGTTCGCCCTTGTACGAACAGCCTCGTGATGGTAGAACTCCTCGTTTAGCAAGATCAGATGCGGGTTCCGCTGCAAGTACCGACTGTCGGCTCCGTTATGGATCATCTCGCCCAAAGTATGAAGAATCCTCAGGTGCTACCATCGACAGGTTCGGGTTTTTGTCCCATCAACAGTGTGTGGTAAATGTCACGTTTTGGGGATTTGGTTCACAAGTTGATGTGATGTGAGGAATTAGGATATTTACATATGTTTATGTATACCCAACCCCTGAATCAATATCTGGTTGGTGGTCTCTGGTACAACTCCTGGAAAACGTTCCTGCTAAACAAATCTTCATGTGTCATCATTTGTCAATATGTGTCAGCTAAATCCTGCCCTGCAAGATCTGTGCAGAATAGTCACCGATGTTCCCACCTTTCATCCCCCATAGGTGAGGTGAAAAGCCCTCAAGAAACTAATGATGATGGTCATTTGGAACCGTTGGAGAAGGTGTAATAATTCACCAACCTAAAGAGTTTTTGGCTATTTTCGGATCCTCCAATCCTGTCGGTATAAGATATCATTTATCCAGAATTAAGATCTTCTTGTTGTGGGCGAGCACTGCAAGTTGTATAGCTGTAGGTGGACAAACCAAAACTCTCGAACCAATCAGTTTCACCAAAAAAGAACTGTGAATAACCCGCATTACTTCCTCAAAGACGCCCCAGGTCTAAGAAATCCGGGAACTGGTATGTGTAGAATAGTTTAGGTTCCTCATGAATCTCAGAATTACTCTTTTTTGACTGTGCAGCTCTGGATCAAAATCTCTGGTACCCTTTTTTTTCAAGCCAAAATTGCAAAGCTTCATGGATCATGTCCTACGATGATCCCATATCTCCTTGGTTGGCAAAAACTCTTCATTTCCGGCTGACCCCCTCTTGCCAATATCATCCAATGAAAGTAGTCTTCCCCCAACAACTCATCACACCACTGTCATATTCTGGTTGGTGGTTTTAACCCCTCTGAAAAATATTAGTCAGTTGGGAATATTATTCCCAATATATGGGAAAATAAAAAATGTTCCAAACCACCAACCAGTAGTTGACCATTGGGCCATGTTTCTCCTTGGCACGCAGCGAATCCTTCAAATGGGGCGGCACGCGGCCCTTCTCCACACTGAAGAACCCATCAAGAAGATGCAAGACCACGCGCCAGCGGTCCTGAAACGGGGAGCACAAAGGGACCTACGGCTTTGAAGATCGGGTTCTTCAGATTTGGCTGCCTTTTTGATGGCAAAATCGTGAGAAACCAATGGGATTTTGGACAAACCCAAACAGTGGCAGATTGGGTCAAGCCGATTTTTCCAGGCGATACGGGTGTCTTTACGGGTCACGCGAACTCTCAGTTGGCATTGAGAATGGATGGGCCACACATGATTGGTGAAGGCACATCCATGGTCAAATCCTCAAGAAATGGGTGGCTTTGCTCTGTCAGATTTACGGTGAGATCCCAGTGGCTGGCGCATGTTCGATCAAATTCTTGGGTCCAATGGGAAAGTTCAACTCTGACCGCAAGGGGTGGAGGACCAAGTCCACTTCATCGATCATACCTGGAGCACGATCCGAGCTGATAGGGGGATTTTCGCCTAAACCTTTGAAACATGTGATTTTCCATAGCTACCCTTTGGGAATTTAACATATAGCTATGGAAAATCACCATTGTTAATAGGTAAATCATCTATAGTCTATAAATGGCTTCTTTTCCACAGCTATGTTAAATTACCAGAGAGCATATGTTATATAAAGTGGTTCACTCTACGATTTTTTCCGCGAGATGAAGAGAAAGAACAAGAGTGAAAATGACAATTCAGAAAACCAGGAGCATCAGCAATCATGTATACAAAAGTCTATGAGAGTCGGCATTTTGTTTGGCTCTAAAGAAGTGTTGTGCATTTTCGCAGAGCACCCGGCCAAAATCCAATGGTTTGCCCCAATGTTCCGTTGAAATTGCAATAGACTGGTGGATATATATATATATATACACCACATATCTAGAACATGGCAAAACCAATAAAAGTCACCTGAAATCCCCAGATTTCCACATGTTGTTGGCCGAAATCCGCGCTGAGCCCTATCCGCTCTATCCCGAAGGCGTACAGACTCCCTTCTTCATCAACTCCAGTGCTCGACCCATCTGCACGCATTCACGCCTCATGGCGATGAAGATATGAGACCGATGCCACTTCCACCTCTGGAGTATCTGTGTGTATAATATATATATATATATATCTATAGTTTGATATAGTGTATGTGAGCGTATTTGTAATCGGAGTTGCTGGGTGTAGAAAGGTACTTTGACCAAATATTTGAGGGTCAAATCTTTTGTGAATATTTCCTCCACCTGAGATTTTGTTATTCCTTCAGCATTTTTTTGGCTTCAGATTTCCACACTCCCTTTCCCCTAATACGCAACACCCCACCCGACCCTCGTGACTGCAGTGGATATAATTATTCATTGTGTTGCCTCTTCTTGAAGGTATTTAACTGCAACGAAACATGGACAACCAAAAATATCCTTTAATGCATGCTTAAATATTGTATACATTAATACCATCTAATCTTTTGGGGGCCGGCATGGGCCAAGCGTGGCAAAATGTGATTTTTTTCCCCACCTCATCTGAGTGGTATTGCGCCGTGCTTGCCGATCATTGGCCAAGTCCAATTGCTCCAAGAACCGCAGCTCCAGTGACTTCACGTCTCCAGGCGTTGTGAGCAGCACATCACCTTGGAAATGGCACCAGAAATGGCACAGAAATGGCACCACCCCGGCACGGTCGATTTGTTCGGATCCCAAAGCAATCCCCACAACTTGGAGACCTCAAGAAGAAGGCCCCCAAGAATAAGGCCTGAAGGTAGCAGCGATTCTTGGTCATTCCAAGCCACCGTGGCTCACAATGCGCCCCAGGCGTTCAGATAAGGCTACCTGGTGGCAGGACCAGGAAGCCTTAACCTCAAACATCCTCAAACCATCTGATCTGGTGATGCCCTCAGGTCTTTTTCGTAGGAAAAACGAGATCTCTTGGATTATCAAAAAAGGATGATCAAAAAAATGGTGGTTTCCTGAAATGGGGGTACCCCCGGATCATCCCTTTTAGTAGGATTTTCCGATATAAATCATCCAGCTATTGGGGTACCACCATTTATGGATATCATGTGGTTGGGAAACTTCCCGTAGCTCCCCAATGCTCCCCATTTCACCACCTTATCTGTTAGGATCAGCTATCAGAGTCTACCTATCCTCACGAAACCAAGGCTCCGGTTACAGCTCTGTTCCCATATTAGTCAAATGTGTATCCTATACTTATCTTTGGACGAATTTATAATTTGGATCTGAATAAATTGCAAAAAACAAATCGAATCGCCGTCCGTTGAAAGGTGAAACAAAATTACATGGACTTTTTAAAAAGGGGCTACCCTCTGGTAAACGTTTACATAGCTATGGAAAATCACCATGCTATTAATGGGTAAATCCACTATTTCTATGGCCATTTTCAATAGCTATGTTAGTTTACCAGAGGCTACTACCATCTACGACCCATTCTTTTCGTCTCCGCCATCTCGCCTCTAGGTCCAAGGACCGATCGCATTTGAAGGTCGACACACGCTTCTGCACCACCGTGGAGAAGCAGTTCCTGTGGCGCGCGTTGCACCCTACACGGGGATGGGTACCTATGAGTTTACCACAGGGGAATAGCCATCCACCAGCTATGACTTAGGGTACCTCGGGTGGCTTTTGACCCACAACCAATGATGAAAGCCAAGCATCTGCAGCACAGAGCGTGACAGGCTGATGAGGGCCGGTGGAACCACCAAGCAAACGATGCGGCTTCCGTTCGCGTGCATCAGCGCCAGCCTTGGGTTTCTTGGCTCAAAAGATGTCAAACCCATGCACCCCCTGGTTTTTATACCAAAATAGTTGGGATCTATGGATGTTCATCCATCACAATGTGATCACAAAATATGCTATTGAATGGTTTTGATCCAATACTGTACCCATTTTGGATCATTTTGGGTGATTTGCTTGGGGGGCGCAAGACAGCTGGGAATTCATCAAATTAAATAATTCTAATCCGGCAGTTGGAGGGGGGTCCAAAATCAAGTCACATTCAAGTCCGGCCACTGGCTTGCGGCGGATGTTGCTCATTTTTGTGGCATAGTACACTCAGATAATTTTACATAATAGCTATGCAAAAAGATGAAAATTGCCCATTCATAGAGGACTTACCTATCAAAAATTGTAATTTTCCATAGGCATATCAGATTAGCAGAGGGTAACCCCCAAAACGTTCGAATAGAAAAGTGATTTGCCAGCATTTTAGTAGGAATTGACTTGTCTATGCTTTGGGGATTGCCGTAAAGTTTTATTTTAAAGAAGGACATTACATAAACCATTCGGGTTTGTCTGAAAATAGGGTATATTCCCAATTATAGCCATTTAATAGGGATAATGATCATTAACCATTGGGTTTAGGGGTACACTATTTTCAGACACACCCATTCAATTATGGATTATTTGACACACACCCCTAGGATACCACCAACTTTACCCCCTAAAAATGTTGGTACTTCAGATCACTGTGGCGGATGACTCGGATGACCCTTCGAAAAATATGGCTTAACTGGGTCCGAAAATACCATAGGCTAGGCCCAAAATCACCTGGTTTATCACATGTGGTTAAAGATGGATACCCTCTGGATAAACTGTCCCATAACTATGGAACATCACCATCTTTAAGAACGGTAAATCAACTATTTCGATGGCCATGTTCTATAGCTTTTTCTATGTTTACCAGTGTACCAGAGCCAAATTCCTCGTCAAAGACATCCAACTGCTCCAGCGAAGGAACAGTGGAGATACCACCGATGTTTTTCCAGCTCCCATGATCATCTGCTTTACACTCGATTTGCCTCAGCTTATGGAAGCTCTAAAGGCCATCAATACAGTGGGGTGGTGGAAAACAATGCCACAAACCAGGCCATGTTTACCACCCATGACTGGGAATGGTAAACATACCGCCTATCAAAATGCTGATGACTGGGGGATGGTGCAAATGGCATTGGTTTACCCACACGAAACAGGGTTTTCTACTCAAACTCGAGTTTGAATGTCCAAAAAAAAATCGGCACGTCTGTCGCAAATTGACTGGTCATTTTTCATCGGGCCCCAAAAAGATGCCGAAAAGGGTGCCACCAGGATGCGATTCTTCGATGATTTTCATCACATAAATTCCCTGGTTTCCAACGTTTCTATCTACTGACGGGGGGTGCTACTTGGTGGCTCATCCCACTTACTAAGTAGGCTATATCCCAGGGTTCGAAGTGGGAATAAATAGGGTTCATACACTTATAACTGGAGTTATAACCTACTTACTGAGATGAACCACCAATGATAAATAGGATTAAACTTGATTAAACCTACAATGGGGGTGTCCTTCAATGGGGGTCCCCAAAAATGGATGGTTTATGATGGAAAATCCGATTTTTTGGTACCCCCATTTGAGGAAACCAACCCCCATTTTTTCTAAGCCCATTTCGCCTGATCTCAAAGCATCAGAGAACTCGTTGACCATCTCGACCTGCGACTGAAGTTGTCTCTGTCGAAGACTGGCACACTTCCCCAAATAGCAATGGGAAATTCAGGATCCTAAAATGGAGGTACGTTAGTACCATATGTTTGGCCATATTTTGGGGGTATAACCCCTTACATAGCCCTGAAAAATAGGCCTTATATATGGTAGGTACCTCCAATTTAGGATCCTGAAATTCCCATTGAAAATAGCAATTTCGCCTCTGGTCATTGATATTTATACCCTCTGGTTATGACTAACATAGCCATGGTATAGATGGCCCATAGAAATAGATGGTTTACCTGGCTTTACCTAGCTATAAAATGGTGATTTTCCATGGCGAACTGTAAGTCATAACCAGATGGTAACATTTTATAACTATAGCTATGGAAAATCACCATTCCTAATGGACCATGGCATCGCTTTGCTATGTTCAATTCCCAGACGTGGGGAACAAAGTCGGAATCAGCCCCGTGGATTGGAATGATCATCTGGTCAGATGAAAGGTGCTAACTGAACCTAGCAATCATGGAAATCGTTGGAAATCCTATGTTTCAATCCATGAAATCATGAGTTTTTCCCACAAAATGTCGATTTATCAGAGAATAAACTGGTACTTGGTTCCCCAAGACATGTCCTACCGGAAGAGGCCCACATGCCATTGTTGGATGAATTCTCTCGGGAAGACCGGAAAAATCCTCCCAAAAATGATGATCTTAAAATATAAATCATGATATGGCAGTGTGTCAAAACCTTGTACCCCTGGTTCACATCAAAATAGCTGGGATTTATGGATGTGAATAACCCACTAAAAATGGTAATAATAGGTATTGATCCATACCCATATATCATGATTCAATATCAGGATGGCTCCCAACATAGAAAAGGACGGGGGAAGTGGGTAGATCAAGTGATCTAGCCGCAGTGGCCCCGGTTGAAAACTGGTTGAAGCGCCTGACGCGGCCGCAGCAAAAAGCCAGTGACAAACTCAAAGACCAAGTAGTGAGGATCGAAGACGCCCTGACTTTCGATGACTTTCACAGGGTGGAAACCAGTGATGTTCCAGATATTTTACAAGGTGGTGCCCCCAAGATAGCTAAGTTGGTTTATAACTCTAATAACTATGGTTTATGGTACTTATAACTATACTTACTGGGGTTTATAAACCAACTTATAACTGGGGGGCACCACCTTGTAGGGATTCTTGTTAAGTGAATTCTCCAGCGTTTCAAATTGGATCCCTAAACAGTTCGCAGTAAAGATCAGCCACAAATTCTAGCCTGGAATATGTGTTCCACAGTACATCCATCTCGAGCATTCCAGTACATTCCGTACATTGAATATACAAGTTTCAAATTGGATCCCCAAAGATCCGTCTATTTGGCGGAACGATTTCCAGTACATGGATGGTTCATGTTGGAATCCCTGCCTTGAACTCCTTGCTTCCTGGAACCGAGTGGGATACTGCATCAAAGGGCTCCCCAAAAGTGGCGCATGTTGCAGAAATGGCTGGTTGGTGGTTTCAACCCCTGTGAAAAATATTAGTCAGTTGGGGTTACTATTCCCAATATATGGAAAAATAAAAAATGGTCCAAACCGCCAACCAGTTGTGATGATCTATATACAGTAAAAGGATTTTATGGTGCGCAATGCAATTGCTTGGTTAATCTCGGCCATAAACCCAACTGAACCAAATTCATAAGATACAAATGGATACAAATGGCACATGCAACAACCCCCACGGGACTTCTCATGATCAAAAACCGAATCTGCGGCATGACAGTTGCTGCAACATGATGTTCTTTGCATTACGTCTGAGTCTAAGATACTAGCAATCAATCAACATCACATAAACATGGTACTAGAATGTACTATATACATGTATATATATATATGTAGAGTATCTGGACATCGGTCCAAATCCAGCCCCCAGGTTTGATGGTTTTATCAATCTGAAAACGCAAGGGCGTTTTCCCAAGATCTCATGCTTGAGAATTCAAACATCGGCTTCATTCGGAATTGAGGTATCCACATGTATCCAGCAATTTGGGACGTGGACAGACTCATATCTGGGTATTGGTCCAGATATAAGCCCCAACAAGCTGCGTCATCTGTCTGATGCCAAAATGCGTTGAATCCATAGCATGAGTTCCTGACAATCTCTCCTTCCTCGTATCCTTGTATGTTCACAAATCACTCCTTGAATGGCTTGCCGACATTCTTCCCACATTTTTCAGTTGCCTTTATTGCAGTGGTTCTTACTATCCACAACCATGAATGGATGTTCATCCCTGGCTGAGAAGTGTAGGTTGATAAACCATAAAATGGTATGTCTGAAAATGAAGAAACAAAAGAACATGGTTTATCATAATTTCCACCACTAAAATGGCCATAGTTTGGTGTATATATATATATATATCGCTATATCGCTATATCGCCATCTCTGAGCAAACCCAGACATAGACCAGTAATATGCAGTGCTCTTCCGCATCGGAGGTACCCTTCAGGAATCAAACATGGCGGAATTTCCCAGCCACGTTTGATTACCAGAGGGTCACCCCCCAATGCTGACCGCCTTCCACTGCTGACACTGCCGACCGCCTTCCACTTTGTTGATGTAGGTACGTTTCGAGGCCAGGAGGCCACTCAAGACATTGGCCTCACGAGAATGGCGTCCCGTTGGGTCAGAACTACCCACCCATTTAGGAAATGATTACCGTTTACGCACCATCATTTACGGTGAGGTTGGCCGCTGGGGCCGTTTTACTGGATTTCTATGGATGTGAAAACCCCAGTGGAAAACCAACAATATTCCATACACATCCCACACTTGCATCATCCATAAACCCTTCATCATCATCATCATCATCATCATCATCATCATTCAACGTGTTTTAAAGTGGTTAAGCATCATAATCTCATGATAATTCCCTTTCTTTTTGCTAAAAGTCCACTAAAAATCTGTGGGAAACGTCCCCTGGCCTTCTCGCCCAGGCCGGCCGCTAAGGCCACTGCAGAGCCTGAAACGGCACTTGGCACGGCACGAAACGGCACAGCGGAGCTTCGAGAGATACGCAACTCATAGGATTGGAATGGGATCATGGGATGCAAAAAATGATGATGATGGAAATTACCATGCAGTAAATTAACATAGACCCTGGCAGATGGGGGTTGGAAGACTAGTTTCCAATAGAAATTGATTGTTTTCAGGGTCGAACTGTTAATTTACCAGAGGGTATGGATTATGTTCATTAATTATGATCAATTAATTGATGAATTATCATAATTATCATAGGATTGATGATGGATTTTGATGGATTTTGTTCATTAATTATGGATAATTATGGAAATTATGAACATGAAAATCCCATGATTAAAAAAAAAACGTCATATGGATAATCAGGTTCAGAAATGAGTTGAAAAATGGAACTCATAAATGAGGATGATAAATGGAAATCTGAGATTATAAATGGAAATTGTTCTATCATTTTTGATGATAAATGGAAATCTGAGGCTTCAACCAAGAAATGATGTGGGATTTAGATGGATTTAGAATATTGTGATCTACAATGAGATTTGTGACCAACCATAGTGGGAGTAATGCTTCGACTTGACCAACAATGATGGCATTTGTGACCGGATGAATCGTAACATGGGGATTTGACCCTGGAATTTGGGGCTATGAACCACTAGTGACAACAATGGAGGTATTGAGCAGCAATGATCACGAAGAGGTACCAAGCAATATACTTTTCATTGGAAGGGTATAATGTCAGCTCCTGAATTTGAGTCACCTAAACAGGTCTGTTTGAATTGGAGAGTGCCATTTTGGTAGCAAATGAGTAGTCACTTTCTGGGGGTGAAGCCCAAGTAGTTCACCAGGGGGCTGAATCACAATCCACCTGTGAATTGGTTGTGTTTTTTGAATCCCTGTTGTTGGGATATCTTTGGTGGGATTTAAGTTTCCATGATATCGGGTCTGTGTCTAGCCCCACAAAACTACAAATCTACGGGCTTTTGAAAATTATATAGATTGAATGATATATAACTATACGTGCACAACATATGAATCTTTAGTTTCAATGTCTGACCTCAAAGTGGATATCTGCTCTTCCAGAAACAGGGATTCTATAATTTTACCAACAAACAATGGGCTTTAACCAAGCATAAATGGAAGTTGTGTAACCAATTTGTGATTTGAGTTAGTACAAAGATATGGTATTCTCCAACTAGCAATGTTTACGGCAAAAAAGATGAGATAAACCGCTGAATTTTAGAGTTGTTGGCCAAAAAAAATGAGATAAACCCTTGGATCTGCGCAAATCGTGTCGTCCGTGTTGTGTTCATCAAAGGTTTTTTTCGCTGCTGTCCATTTCTTGGTCCTGACAAAAGGGTCCATTTCAGGCCCATGGCATCTGCAGGGATCTATCCTTATCGAATGATTTGTTTGTTGCTGTCCCCATGTTCCACTTGTTATTCAACACTGCCCCTGTAAAAAACAGGCGAAAAAAACATGCGAAATAACATGAAATAACCATAAATAACCATAATCTTGAATCATGTGGAATGGTGATTCATATGGGGATGGGTCAAAACCCTGGTACCTAGTGAAGCCCAAAATAGCTGGGATTTATGGATGTTCATCCCATTAAAAATGTATCTATAGGATTCTATAGGTATTGACCCATACCCATATTGGACTTCCTTGCATACAACCCCTTTTTTTTCACCCGAGACCCAAATCCACAGGGAAATTCGTTGTACCTGCAGCTTCAGGATTGGCCAATAGATCCGACAAGTCCTGGAAGGCCATAGGGATGGGAGCCCGACACACCATGGGCCTCCAAAAATCTAACATGGAAAACTAACATAGCTATGGAAAATCACCATTTTTTTTGGGAAAATCAACTATAAATGACCATTTCAATAGCTATGTTAAATTACCAGAGGGTAACATGGAAAGCAACGATCAACATGTACAAATGCAAAAATCTTCAGGCTTCGATGCGTTTAGACTGAAGAGTATGCTTCAGTGTTTGATGTCTTTGTTTTGAGGACCTCCCACAATTCTTGTGGGTCGTGTTTTTGCGGAAAAAATGCGAAAAAAACGGATGAAGCAATTTGGGTACATGTCAATTGTTCAAAGCCTGAGAACCAAAGAGTTGGATCGAAATTTAGGTAGTTTTAGACCAAAAAAAACATCCAATAAATCATACCCCCATTCATACCCGCGTCCTGACAGGAATCCAGGGCGCGGCATGTCCTGGACTCCGACCAATTTTCAGGAGATGCACCGGGATCTCTGGGGATTCTCATGGGGATACTGGAAATGAAAAACACCGTAAACCATGAGGATTAACCAATCATTTTTGGGGTTTATCATGGTTTATCTCAACCAATCGTGCGCCCCTCAGTTGATGGTCCAGTTTATGGTCTATCATCATTTTCCATTGAAATGGCCAGGTATCCCTCATCGTTTCGCCAACTTTGGGTTGATGGCACCCTATTGGGGGTATACCCCTCAACTTTGGGCCATTTTTGGGAAAATGATTTCCAGTGGTATACTCCTTCTTCAAACACATCCATGTTTTTTTCTCCAGCATCGTGCCACGTTGGTCTTCCCCCGGCGATAGAGAAAGAACCCAGGAGGAACCCCAGAAGCGGTGAAAACATCCAAGCTTAGGCGCCTCAACGGCCTCAACTTTGCTGTTTGGTTTTTTAATGTCGCCCCCCCCCCACCCCGAGGAAAAAAAAGAAATAGTAATCAGCGCAACAATTGATTTGTCTAAAAAAATTAGGGTGCCCCAAAACCGAATGGTTAATCATAAGCACCAAGACTTGCCATAGGTTTCGTTCAAGAATACATATTATGTGTGGCAAACCCACTTCCAGTCACAGTCAATGGACGGTTCACCACTCGGTTTTAACCGCCCCCCTTAGAAAAGAAGCCCCTCGTGGGTAAATGGACACGCCCAAAAAGGCCAAGAAAGAGATTCGGAAAAAAGGATGCATCATCAATTTATATAGATGAAAAAAAAAAAACATCAATAGACTGCATATTATAAACCATAACTGTTGTTAATTTACCATAATGGTTACCATTCTGTTAATCATGGTATAACCATAAATTAACCATTTACCATAATTAAACTGTTGTTAATTTACCAGAATGGTTACCATTTACCATAATTACTAACCATAAATCATAGTAATTTACCACAATTTACCACTCTTTCAGAATCGGATGTTACGGCGACCAAGCAGCTGAATGATGCGGCCCGCCACCAACATCATCTGCGTCAGGCGACTCAGCAAGCCTCGCCATGAAGTGGACATGGGCCCCGCTCAGACTGGATGTATGTGCATGTATACATACATATATATATATATTTACATAGTATATATATATCATATACATATATATATATATATCATATATACATATATATATATCATATATACATATATATATATATCATATATATATATATATCATATATATATATACATATTATATATGATATATATACATACATATATATATATACACATATATATATATATATGTACACACACATTAGGTACACATGTGCGAGCACACGAGAATGTAGGAAGATGAGTAACTCCAACTTCTGATCAGCTTTTCTTTGGCAACTTCAACGGTTCTGTCGAACGCGGGGGTGGCTATGACCAGCTAATCCCCACCTGCAGCTGCACTGGGCTTCAGGAAGGGATTCAGCTTGGCAAAGTCAGATTCCTCGGACCAATCACAACCGATCGGCTTGGGCCAGGTTGCTGTTTTAACTGTTTAAAGGAATCTACTGTTCAAGCGTTGTTTTCGCAAACAAAAAAGTGTTTGAAGAATCCATGACGTCAAGGTCCTCAAAGGAAACGTTCAAACATATCTAAGTGGACTTCCCAATTCAATCTCTGAGCAAGGCAAAGTGCTTCATGGCTGGAAGACGTTTTTCAACGGTTTAAACTGTGTGCTTCAACATGGTTAAAAGGATTCCAGAAGCCGATTGACTCTCCATCGACTAGTTTCAAACATGTGATCATTCATGTGTTGGGCTCATGATCTAAACCTTTTTGGACAGACCGAACTGGCTGGTAACCTGCAGATGGAGCATTTTTAGATGTAAATATCCAGCTGAACCAGGACAAAGATGTCTGGATCACTGAGGATCTTCCTATGGCGATCTTGTGCAATCGAGCCAGCATGGCCTTTCAAAACTCAGCGTTCTGCACGTGTGTATGTCTGCAATTTCAACTAGGAAAAAAACACAAGGTCTCTTCTCTAACACTGTACAATACTGTAGAATGCTGTAGAATACTGTATCTAGTTGGTGGTTTCGACCCCTCCGAAAAATATGACTTCGTCAGTTGGGATGATGACATTCCCAATATGATGGGAAAGTCATAAAATTCCATGGTTCCAGTCACCACCAATCAGATCTTCCAAACCAGTAGCCATTCAGCCAACCTGTGCCCCGAACCCTGCGGCGTGAGCTTCCGCTTCAGGGCTCAACAGCCCGCAGCACAGGTGTTCAAACCACAGGGTGGCTTCCAGGTCTGCCTGACCTCGGAACTGGCGAAAAAACGATGATGGATACCCTCTGGTTATGTCAACATAGCTATTGAAAATGGCCATTGAAATAGTGGATTTTCCCATGAAACATGGTGATTTTCCATAGCTATGTTAGTTTACCAGAGGGTACATTAAAAAAAGTTGCTTGGAACTCATTGAGAATATGGAACTAGTCATGAATCTATTGTGACAGATGATTCTGAAATGATTCTGACATTCTGAAATGATTGGATCATAGATCCCCAACGGGACCATTGGGAAGGCAAAAAAACATGGTCCCTCGATAATAGTGGAGCTGGCCAACTATGTGTGGCATCTGGTGAGCCCCTGAAAAATCAACATGGGGGAAATGCAAATTTCCATGTTCAACTGGTGATGTTCCAGTTATCTTTGAAATTGCCAGAGCCTGTAACCATCATATATCCCATTAAGTCATCATTAAATCATCATTGAATCCTATTAAATCACCATTAAATCAAAATCCCATTAAAATCTCATCTTTGATCATTTTTGACGGTTAACACCAAATTCTCCACGTTGAAGTCATCTGCCCAGAGACGCAGCAGCCAGAAGCGCAGGCGGTCACGCAAGGGCGGTCCACCAGCATCAGGGCCTTGAAGGGAAACCCTCCAAGAAATGGGAATTTCATGGGATTTTAACCATCAACAAAAAGGATTTAATGAGATTGGGATTGATGGTTAACCTGAGATTGGGATTTTAATCTGCTATTAATAGAATTTATTGGGATGGTAATTGGCAGATTCTCACTTTCCTGGCGATTCCAACATGCCGAATGAAAAAGCAACATGTGAACGCAAGGCAAATCCATTGACAAATGGGAGACGTTTGGATTTTCCATTGCCATCTTTATCTGATAAAGGGTGGTGTTGTTAAATTGTGTCTTAATTAGATTTAATTAGTCTATATATGTATATATACTGCTGATTTCGCGCTAAAATAAAGTTTCCCTACACTGATAGTCGGAAGGACTTCACTGTCTTGTGGGTGAGTTCCTTTTTTCTTCCCTTTTCTGGGGGTCCAAGGTCAGTTTTCACGTGCGTGATTCATCACTTTATGGTGGTTGAGTCCCCTAGTTTTGCCGGTTACGTGGTTGATTCATGTTGATTCCCCCTTTTTAACCACATCCCAAGTTTCGGATGCTGTTTTTTTCGGTTTAAGTGACATCCCACCCAAACACTGGTGGTCCATGTCTAATAGTCTTCACGGACGTATAGGCCCACAGGTTCTCCCTCACCAGGGCACCCAGGTCGATATCGTTGGCATCTGCGAAGGACTTGGTGATGGCCATGGCCTTAGACTCGGTTGCAATGGCGTCATTTCCCCCCCATTTCTCCTGTTTTCTTTACGGACGATGGCCGATGATCATCAAACAGTCCATGGATGCTTCAGCCGCTCTCACTGCTGTCCTTGATCGTTTTTTCTGGACTGGGCGATCAAGGAAATCGGCCAACTATCCATCTGAGGCACCACAAATTCCTCGTCTTTGCTTTTCAACTTCAAGAGTTCCTCCCGCAACCGTGCCATCTGCTCCCGCGCCTACAGGTCGGCCGAAGGGCCGTTGGGTCAAGGGGGAACCGAGGAGTGGATGCAAAAAAAAAACGGCGGTTGAGCATCACTTGGTGGATTCAAAGGGCGCCCAGTCTGGAACAGTCGTAGTTGTCACACAGGATGCTCTTGGCATGTAGCTATGAAGGATATGAAGAGGATACAAAAGCTGCATCCTCCATGGTCATTTGATCTCCTTTCTGCGGAGTCGCAGAGTCCAAAAAACCCGCTTCGTGCGCGGTCCTTTACCGAAAGTGTGGTGTTTGTTCCATGCCATATTTGGCAGTGTGTCAAAACCTTGTACCCCTGGTGAACATCAAAATAGCTGGTAAATGGATGTTCATTCCCCTAAAAATGGTATTAATAGGTATTGATCCATACCCATTTATTATCAAGGAATATGACATGACTCCATTGCCGACACCAGTTTCACCTGTACAACCAAAAGTGGCAAATCTTGTCCCCGCATGCTTGGTCCCTGTAGTGCCTCGTGTGTCGTTCACAGGGATTTAGACTAATCCATTATGTCTATATATACCCATTATGTCTGGTTTAAACATTAAAGATACCCATCTATCTATCTATCTATCCATCCATCCATCCATCCATCCACCCATCCACCCATCCATCTATCTATCTATCTCTCTGTGGTCCATATGTTTAGATCCACATGGAGATCATGAGGATGTCCCGCCTTGGCCAGCGCACTGGGGTCGCCATCGGCGATGGCCTCGACCAATGCGGTAACTGGTAACTGATGGTTTCATCATTCAAAAAAGAGTGGAGTTGAAAAATGGGGCTTGATATGTGTAGGATGTGTGTATATATATATATAATTAATATATATATATATAGAAATGTGGCTGGCAAACAGGGCACATGTTCTTTTTCTGTCATGTTTAAGCAGATTTGACAACGGTGGTTTACCCTTTGACCCCTCTCAGTTGCGAATATGTTTCATAGTGAAAATGTCGTATTCCCATTGCCAAAAGCTGGCTACCGTGAGTCGGTCACAAATTGTGGGTCATTCCCATATGGGCTTGTCTGAAAAATCAGATTTACTTGGATTTACCGCCCAATTATGACCATCAAATTATATATAGATAAAATGAACGAAACATGGAAGATATCGGAAAATGATGAGGAAACCGTGGCTTTGTGTGATTTTCCCTCAACTTTAAGCCATTCAAAACAAGGAAACTTTGCCTTTCACACAACCGCAACGGTCACCGTGAAGCGCGTCACCTTCACATGCTCCGATTGCAACATGGTCAGGGTGGGCTTCTGTCGCGCGTTGCGCATGCGTGCGCAGAGCTTCACCTCTCGGTCCAAACGCGATAACATGCTGATGGCCTCGGTCCAGCAGTGGGGGCCCCAAGGTGGGGCAACGAAATTCGCGAAGTTGGTGGGATGTGTTTTTCTCTAATAAGTGTTGGGTTCATGGATGATATATCGAACGAACTTTATTTGAGGTTATAAACCAACTTATAACTAGGGGGCCCACCTTGCAGGCACTGGTTGATATTCTATATGCTAATTATTTGGGGGTATCATAAGGATTCTTATCATTTATTCTACCAAAAAATGCGCATACTAGGCATTGGAGGTATAACGATGATGATGATGATGATGATGATGATAGTGATGATAGTGCTGATAGTGCTGATAGTGATGATAGTGATGATAGTGATGATAGTGATGATAGTGATGATAGTGATGATAGTGATGATAGTGATGATAGTGATGATAGTGATGGTAGTGATGATAGTGATGATAGTGATGATAGTGATGATAGTGATGATAGTGATGATAGTGATGATAGTGATGATAGTGATGATAGTGATGATAGTGATGATAGTGATGATAGTGATGATAGTGATGATAGTGATGATAGTGATGATAGTGATGATAGTGATGATAGTGACGATTTTGATGATTTTGATGATTTTGATGATAGTGATGATAGTGATAATAGTGATGATAGTGATAATAGTGATGATAGTGATGATAGTGATGATAGTGATGATAGTGATGATAGTGATGATAGTGATGATAGTGATGATAATTATGATAGTGATGATAGTGATGATAGTGATGATAGTGATGATAGTGATGATAGTGATGATAGTGGTGATAGTGGTGATAGTGATAGTGATAGAGATAGTGATAGTGATAGTGATAGTGATGATGACAGTAATGACCATAGTAATGACAACAGTAATGATGATAGTGACGATGATAGTAATGACGAAAGTAATGACGATAGTAATAATGATAGTAATGATGATAGTAATGATGATAGTAATGATGATAGTAATGATGATAGTAATGATGATAGTGATGATGATAGTAATGATGATAGTGATGATGATAGTAATGATGATAGTAATGACAATAGTAATGATGATAGTAAGGATGATAGTAATGATGATAGTAATGATGATAGTAATGACAATAGTAATGATGAAAGTAATGATGATAGTAATGATGATAGTAGTGATGATAGTAATAATCATAGTAATGACAATAGTAATGATGATAGTAATGATGATAGTAATGGTGATACTAATGATGATAGTAATGAGAATAGTAATGACGATAGTAATGATGATAGTAATGATGATAGTAATGATGATAGTAAAGATGATAGTAATGACTATAGTAATGATGATAGTAATGATGATAGTAGTGACAATAGTAATGATGCTAGTAATGATGATAGTAATGATGATAGTAATGATGAGAGTGATGATGATAGTAATGATGATAGTAATGATGATAGTAATGACAATAGTAATGGTGATAGTAATGATGATAGTAATGACAATAGTAATGATGATAGTAATGATGATAGTAATGACAATAGTAATGATGATAGTAATGATGATAGTAGTGATGATAGTAATGATGATAGTAATGATGATAGTGATGATGATAGTAATGATAATAGTAATGATGATAGTAATGACGATAGTAATGACGATAGTAATGATGATGGTATGATGATGATAGTAATGATAATAGTAGTGATGATAGTAATAATGATAGCAAGAATAAGGATCCCTTTTTACCAAGAATGGGCGGTCGTATTTAGGATCTGACACAATTTATACATGGGTGCCTGTCAGTTTGGCGGTTTTGGGGGCATGCCAACAATGTTGGGAATACACCTGGATCAAGATCATCTCGGTTTGAACGTCCAGCAAAATGAACACGGTAGGCTACACGCCAAAATTCTGTATATTTTTTGATTTGGCTATGGGTCAAAACCCTGGTACCTAGTGAACCTTCAAATAGCTAGTAAATAGATCTTCATCCCACTCAAATTGATAGCAATAGGGGCAATAGGTTTTGACCCACCCCCATTTTTTTGGGAGTGTTAACGTTGAGCCCACAAATACTTTGGGAAGAATAGAACAGCTTGCTGCTGGAAATTACCAGTCACTAATCTTGATCCTTCGATTGGTTCAATCTACATCTTTGCTGATCAAACCCAACGTGTGTTCATTGTCAAATCCCTATTGTTTTTCAATGATTAAAGCTGAATCCCCCCTTCCAATGGTTAAAAGAGCTTCAAAAATATAGTTGATGCATCAAATCATTGCAATTCCGCCATGTTTGAGTGGTAAAACCAGCAATGTTGACCGACTTCGTAGCGTTGGCAAAACCGCGCTCCTGCCCTTGGACAACAAAGGCACCACCCGATGCTTGGCCGTTGGATGGTTGGCAAGGTCGAAGGGCATCTCCCTGAGCGATCTTACACCATGAAAAATGACGATTTAACGAGCAACAACTGGGTTTTTGACCATGGGAAATTCCTCAATTTATGGAGGTTTCGTTCAGGAAAATCATCGAACCAAAATACTGGGATGTTCAATTGCCATTTTTGACTAGATTTTGACCATCACAAAAGATATGTTTTTTGAGTTCACAACCAAAAATATTATGAGATTTAGGATTTAACGATGAAAAAACTGGGATTTTACCATCGAAAAGGATGAAAAAATTATGGGGGATATCCCAAATATTGTTCTAGTGATATCCCCATAATTAGTGCTTGATTTTGCATCAAGATCAATATCTGGGGATTGCCAACGGCTTGGTAAAAAATTGAAAAAAACTGCAGGAAACACTCTGGTTTTTAACATCAAGTTACTTGATCAAGGAATGCCATCGGAAGTTGCCATGATTCACCCATCTTGATGGCATCAGACCGGAAAAAAAACGGGCTTTCTTGGCAAATAAAAATACTGAACTTTAAATATCATATGATCATATGGGGATGGGTTTCAAAAGCCAGGACTTGTTGATGAACCTTCATAAACAACTGCTATTTTCTTGCGAGAACAGAACCAAACGGGCTGGCGCCCATACCCATTTCTGGGTGTTAAAGGAGATGGAAGGATGACGAAAAGTATAACAACACGACCGACAATATATCAATGAAACAAAATTCGAAAACCTTGGATGACTGATCATTGATATATTGTGATATATTGATCAATTAAGCATACAAAAAAGCATCTGCTTTTCATGCGAAGATGTCTCTTGCACCTTATGAATTTTGGCCGTGATTTCCTGAACATGGGTCCGAAAAACTCCATCCTCTAAAAATCAATGACTCCGGTTGACCCTGCTCAAAACTAGAACTGTGTAAGACACCAAACAGAATAAGAATGTTCAAGATTCGGCTAGAGATTGAAATGGCTGAATTAGCTGTGTCTAGTCAGATCCTCAACCTATGTCTTTTATATTATCAGATTCATGTTTCAGCAAGCCCGGAGCTCAGTTGCATTCGAGTTAGGGAGCAGTCAAATATAGTCAAATTCTGACTTCTGACTCCATTGCCCATGAAAGAAAGTGTATATGAACATAAACCTTAAATCATCTTAAATCACCATTTTGAATGGTCAATCCCAATCTTGAGTGACCTATCTGTTTTTCCCGTTTCTGATTCTCAAGCCCCCAGTTTTGATGGTCAAATCCCCATTTTGACATAATGCAAGGCGCCATGTCTTCCCTCCCCTCCCCACCAAGAAACTCGGCCAACAGGCTGCTGGGTGGCGTGTCCACCAAATGTTGCTGTGCAATGTGCTGCAGCGGCACCGTAGCAAGAGCCTCCACCTCTGCACCGCTCATGTCGGCCTGGGAAGCAACGGCCTTGTGGGGCTCATGGGAATCCGAAAAATTCGTGCCAATGAAATGGGGGATGGGTCAAAACACATGGAATGGCCTGGTGAACCCTAAGTCCTCCAAATATTATATCATTGTATAAATTATATACATCATTATAGCTATATACCGGGGTTTCCATACATGGGGGCACCCCAAAATGGATGGTTTATAATTATGACAGTCCTATTAAAATGGATGATTTAGAAGTACCCGCATTTTAGGAAACCTCCAATAATAGATGTTGATCCATCCCTGCCCTATTCGTGGAGTCATTTCGTGACCTAATCGTTTGCCTGAAAATGGGGCACCCCAAGATGTCCTAGTCACCAAAACGTCCCTGGATGAACACGGCATAAACTTGGGTCAAAACATCCCCAAAAGGCGGGAAAAAACATGAAAATGACACATCAGTTTGCAAGCTTTTTTAATCCTTCACTTACCCTCTGGTAACTTAGAATTGCTGCAGAAGGTCACCCTATTCAATAGGTAAATCATCTATAAACGGGCCATGTTCCACAAACTGTTCACTTACTCTGGATAAATTATCATATTTCACTAAGCTGAAACTTGCGGCCATTTGGGGGATGATTCCCCAAATCCAATTCCCATGATTCCAGTGAGGTCACGACGTGAGGTCACTATAATTTTCCCAGAAATGGAGGTGTCCTAAAATGGGGGTACCCCAAAACCATATGGGTTTCAATCCTAAAATGGACTAATTTTGGATGATGTGGGGTACCTCCATGACTTAAATTACTCGGAGAGTAACCCCTCAGAGAATACTCGCAGCCTAGACACAGTACCCTCCAACCACCTCTCGGTACAGCTCAAGACTGCCAGTGATGGGCAGCCCAGCAAACACGCGCCTGACGGAAGAGCTTTGTGGAGGGTCATCCTTGGGGTGCATTTGGGATTCAATGGATTATAATGAGATCATAACGGGATTATAATGGGGTCATAATGGAACTTGGCATTTTACCTACTCCTGGCATTTCAAATCTTTCAAGGTGACTCTTTTGGTAGTGGAAACTAACCATTTCAAGGGCAAAGTGACCTCAAAGTCTGGGAACAAAAAGGCTTGGGGACCTGGCATTCCCACAACCCAGCGCCCACCTTCTGCCGGAATTTCAGGTGCAAAGAGTAGCCTTGAACAAAGGCCGCCTGTGCATCGATTTCGGCATTAGCCAGGAATTCCGTGTGAATGTGTCTGAAAATGGGGTATACCCCACTTTATGGTCGTTTAATAGAGAAAAATATGATTCACCACTGGGTTTAGGCCCCAATTTTCAGAGAATCCCGTGAAACAATGAGATGTGCTGAGCAGCCGCTGTACCATGTCCTTAACCAAACAACTTCGCGTGAAGCCCATATGATCAGTGTGTTTTTCAAAGAGACTGGCTGTTTTTAATAGGAATTCCTCAAATGGATGGTGATATTCCCCATTTTTTATGCTTTAGTATCATCCCCTATAAACATCAACCAACAGGACAACAGGACTTTTGAACACTGCTCATATGATTCGAAAAATCAACTTTTGCAATTCTGCTGAGATTTCGCAAAAATTATACTGAAGATCATGATCGGCAATGAATCTACCTACTCTTTGTGGTGAGCCTCCCCGTTCCGATGGACCCAGGTGTGCTAATCTTGTCTCAAACCATCTTGAGCCGATCCCAATTCTTTCCTTTTTTCGCCTCGTTTAAAAGGCATGGAATTCTCAGCTTCTTTCCCCAGTTGATCCAATATGTGGCAATTATAATCGCGATTTCTGCGGCGACAATCTGCAATCAGATTATGTGATGTACAGTATAGAAGTGTATGCATCTCTTTATCTATTTCACTGAACCATACAGATAACACGCATTGTTGAAAATGTCTAGGTCAATAGGCCGCCATAGGGTACAATCCAATGGCGTGTCATTTATTTCCTGCCATTTCCCCTAAAAAAAAAAAGAAAAACTGGCTTATCCCCAAAATCATCCCAAATATCTCGAGGGATAGTGAGGTTCCCCCCCCCCAAACCCCCAAAAGGGGCCTTGCTGTTGATCAGGCCGCTGGAACCAGGCCTCGTCCACACACGACTGCATGGGTCTCGGCAGCTCCTGTGGTGGAGCTTTTGAAAGGCGAAAAATGGTGGTTTCAAAGAACAGAAAAGGTGATGAACCAGCAAATTTGGGGCTTAATCTGTTTAAACAACAAGTGAAGCAATCATTTCTGGAGAAATGAAGCCAGAAAAAGGAATGTAAAATGATTTAACGACTTAAAGTTTTGCTTTGACCATGTTTGAGGTCAAAACATTTGAAAAAAAAGTCGTTCGATAATCAAAGCATTAGAAATGGTGGTTTCACTTTGATAACCTGGAAGTATGGTTTTTTTTTCACTTACATGGGCAAAGAATCATAGCAATAGGACTGGGGTCATCGTATCTTTTTTCAGCACTTCCAATTGCTGGGATGGCAGCCCTGAGCTGCATGTTCTATGGCTAAAAATCCCCATCTGTTGTTGCTGTGCAATATTTTGTTCGTTAACGCCTCCCGTTCTTGTTCGCTAATCACGACAATGATTCGCTTCCCCTAAATGATCCTAAAATGGCTTCAGTATACCAACAAGGACACTGACCAAAAACAGCCTGGGTCGATTGGTACAGTGGCCCTTTTTAGGTCACCATACCCATTGATGGGGTTTGAGGTCGTTTGATCATGAATCAACCATCTTTCCTCCATGCGGATTTTTTTTCTGCACGAACATCTGTCCCAGAAATGGCCCAGATATATGCAAATACAGCTGAAGATGCATGAAGCATATGAATTTCTCCAAACTAAATTAGGCATACTTGGTCTCTACCGGTGAATCACCATTCCATTCATTTCCCGCCTTTTGCCATTTCTATTGGGGGGGCAGTTGTATGAAACTCCCTATGAAACAGATGGTGGGTCATCACCAGTGCACCTGAAAGGACTCTGGCGAAGGAGGCCACGCCAACTGCATGCCATCTGCAGCTTGGACCACGAACTGATGGATCTCCTGAAAGCTGGAAAAACCAGGTCGTTTCGGTCCGAAACCAACCAGTTGTGGATGATTCAGCTAATGGATAACTCATGGATAATGCACGGATGGTTGAAAGAAACATAGCGAAGCTATGCGAAGTTGGTATATCACTAACATGACTTGAATCTATGGTACATATTTTCAGTGTTGATGGAGTTTGTAAACCTAGTTATAAGTGGGGGGCAGCAGCTTCTGGTAGTTAGTTCAATCAACCAAAATGGTGGACATGGATGGGTGGGTCAGAATTCAAAGACCGACTGGGCCCGGGTCAACAAAAGAAGATATGAGATATAAGTCAAGCAGCAAGAATGGGGAGAATTGACAGCGTCCTCTTCAGCTGATTGATTTGGGTCGTTACCCTAAACAACTATACAACTGGCGATTAAATTAGAATGGAACCGATTACAATAAATAACCCAGGGGGATTGTTTTATTCGGGCTTGATGTGCAAAAATGACACGGTCACCGGGCAGCCCGGCCAATGTCCCTATGTGTTGTTCCCTTAGGTGGGCCATGGAATCAGCTACTGTAACTATGTACTTAAGTGGAGTATAATCCTATGTATATATGTATATATACACCCAGTTAAAGGGGTTACGAACCAGTTGGCTAACTCATGCTAACTCCATGGCCCATCCAAATGTATTCTCTTTGGTTTCGAGTCCCATCTCCAAATCTGTCAACTGATGCGTAGAGCTTCCAAAAAAAAGTGAGCGGGTTTGGGGCTGGAGGTGGTTCTTGGATATTTGATGTCCAAGATCCCCAAAAACATAGGATTAAATGCCAAAAAGGTTTAATTTTGGGTGATTTCGGGTACTCCATTTTAGGAAAACCTCCATGTAGGTGGAGTTGTTATGAGTTCTGGGGGAATGGGATCGCACTGATAGCGTGGCTCAAGTGCTAAGCCTGACCAAGGAAAACCTCTAAATAGATGGACAATGATCGAATTGTTTGCCAGGATCTTGTATATAGATGATATTTACGTATACTTGCAGTTACTTACCATATTCTACATCACTGGTTGGTGTCAAATGGCTGTGTTTGAAACTTGGCTGCCCCAGAATTTGAAGATGTCCATGAAAACGGTCACATTTTGGGGGGAAATGATGTCCCGTGTTTGGACCCCAAAGCCCCATACCATCAGCCAAGGTGCTGTCAGCTTCAGCTTCCATTGCCCCACCAGTCCTGGGACTTTTACACGGTGATCCTGGTCCTCAACTTTCCCCCTACTCAGTCTCACACCCCACACATATGGGGATGGGTCAAAACCCTGGTACCTAGTGAACCCCAAAATAGCTGGTAAATGGATGTTCATCCCACTAAAACTGTATCTATAGGTATTGACCCATACCCATATGCCAACAGCGCACCCAAACGGAGCCCAGCCACGAACTTTTTTGGGTTTGGTCAGCATCGGCATGGATTCACCTCAGACTGGGTATTGAAACGACCCAATTTTTGCAGTGCTGTTGAGCTCTACCCAAGGCCAAAACACTCACCATTTCAGTATAGTGAAGACAATGTGCCGGCAAGATTTCCACAGGTCGGCATCTCTACCCCATCTTTCTTAGGTGATCCTGTCGTGCAGCGAGAGGCCCCTAGCAGCTATAGCATTTTTTGACTCGGGGTACCACTTCAAGACTTAAGGGGAGTGACAACCCTGTCTCATGTGGCAAATAATCCCACAATAGAAAAAAAATGTTCCACTTGTTGGCTATCAAACTGGCGCATGCTTCACTATCAGAGTTAGTACGGCTAGCTTCGGTTGGTACCCTTTCTTCCTTCATGGGCCATTGGCTGATATTGGAACACCTTTACATATACACTTTACAAATGGTACCATATGGTAAATGTATTTCTATGTGTATACTAATATCTCCATATATACCTAGACCACTGTATTATACTGTACTATTCATAGAGACTCAAAAAAGATCTGGATGAAAATAGTAAAGCAATGTGGCTAAAACAATAAGCCATCCCCTAGTCATCACCACAAATCTATAGGTACCCTCTGGTAAACTAACATAGCTATGGGAAATCACCATGTTTCATAGGGAAATCAACTATAAATGTCCATTTTCTATACAGTAGCTATGTTAGTTTACCAGAGTGTATGTGTGTATATATATATGGCAGTATGTCAAAACCTTGTACCCCTGTAGTTCACATCAAAATAGCTGGGATTTATGGATGTTCATCCCACTAAAAATGGTATTTTCATAGGTATTGATCCATAGCCATATATATGGGTTTGTCTGAAAATAGGGTATATTTCCCAATGAAATAGCCATTTAAAAACGGGATAATGATCAGCAAAACCATTGGGTTTAGGGGTACACTATTTTCAGACACACCCATATATATATATATATAAAAAACATTCCCAGTCATGGCTGGTTAACCCCTGGGTCCAAGGTGCAGATGTTGGGATTCTGGGCCAAGATATGGAGCAGCGAGGCCAAGACCCCGTGGTGCCGCGAGCCGGGCATCAGGTGCAGCAGCAAAGTGGAGTAGGTGTGTTGGTGCCTGGTTCCCCAAGGGATATTTTCATGGGAGAATCATGATGATTTCATGGGACTTGTGATATCTTTTTCTGGGATTTACCCTCTGGTAATTTAACATAACTATGGAAAATCACCATTTTTAATGGGAAAATATGGGTATGGATCAATACCTATACATACCATTTTTAGGAGAATGAACATCCATAAATCCCAGCTATTTTGATGTGAACTACAGGGGTACAAGGTTTTCACACACTGCCATATCTTTTTCTGGGATTTACGGATTTCTTGGGGACACCGACACGGGGATTTCTCTAAAAAACACGTTGAATCCAGAAGGATCAGAAGGATTAGCCCCATGACAAAAAAAAAACGCTGGTAGCCAGAACACCCCGCGTCTGACCCACATTGCCACTAATCATCCACATGATTACCCATCAATATCCATGTTATATCATCCATTAGATCCATTGCAGTCTCAGGAAAAAAGGGGTCAAGAAAAAAACGAAAAAACTGGATTTCCAGGAGACGTTTTCCTAATTGGGGATGGATCAAAACCCTGGTACCTAGTGAACCCCAAAATAGCTGGTAAATGGATGCTCATCCCACTAAAAATGTATCGGTATTGACCCATAGCCAATTCCGGGTGTCTCAATTTTTCCGAATTTCCAGGGGGCTTAAAAACCACCTTTGACGAACGCAACGTGCCAAGGTGCGACACGGCCGTCTCCTTGGCACGGCTCAAGCGGGCCCCGGTGCTCATGGTGAAGAGCGAGTAGAGGAACGCCCAGGTTTTCGGGGCCTTGGAAGGCCAGGCCAGGTGCGAAAACGGGTTAAAGGAGCACCTGAAGGGAAAAACATAAAGGGGGGAACCCAACAAAAATGATGTTGTTTGAGGGGAAAAGCCATGGTTTTAACACACCAAAAAAAAAGAAGTCATCATAAACTTCCTGAAAAAATGGTCAGTGAAAATGATGAGATTCCCCATTTGATGACCGTAAATTGATGTATTCATGTTGAGCGGGCCGTCTCTGATCAACCCCCTCACCGCCAATTCTACCTCCTTGAAATCTAACATGGAACCACAAACATTACCTTCAAAACCCGACCGACTGGGGTTCGAACTTGGTTTAAGATTTAGTCACTTCGGCAAACATCAAGCTTGAAATCTCGACGAAATAATTGTCCATTGTATGATCTCATTTCCCTCCCAACGGAAATGCTGTGCATGATTCCGCCGTGTCATGCATGTTCTGCTCTCATAATCTATTACCCTCTGGTAAACTAACATGAGTATGGAAAATCACCGTGCTATTCATGGGAAAAGTCACTATTTCTATGGTGATTTTCCATAGCTATGTGAACGTTTACCAGGCCGGGTAATATCTGAATCCAAGGAGCACTGCCATAGTCCTTCAAACTCATCTTCCCCTGTAGCATCTCGAAGGCCGTGCTGATGGCCATGGGGAACGGCAAGCGCCGCATCATGGGGATCTCCTTAGCGGAACATGGAAAGCATGGGATGCAATGGACATGCTTTGGCACATAGCAGACAGCAGACATAGCAAAATATTGTATACATATATATATATATATCTACATATATGTGTGTAGATAGTAGTAGAATGATATATGATATATGATATATGATATATGATATATGATATATG